>OX453089.1:64466028-65066028 GCA_949708635.1 Hirtodrosophila cameraria | reverse complement strand
ATCGAATATCTCCGTTCCTGAGCGAGATAGAGCTTTGAAATTTGGATTATAAATGCCTTGTCAAAATTCCTCAACTTTCTGTATCCCCGAAAACATTCTACGACTGTTCATTTACGTTTTATCGAATATCTCGGTTCCTGAGCGAGATAGAGCTTTGATATTTGGACTATACATGCCTTCTCGAAATTCCTCAACTTTCTGTATCCCCGGATATATTCTACGACTGTTCATTTACGTTTTATCGAATATCTCCGTTCCTGAGCGAGATAGAGCTTTGAAATTTGGATTATAAATGCCTTCTCGAAATTCCTCAGCTTTCTGTATCCCCGAAAACATTCTACGACTTTAAGATCGGCTGCAACATCAAAAAGAGAAGTGTAAATTTACGTTTTATCGAATATCTCGGTTCCTGAGCGAGATAGAGCTTTGAAATTTTGTTTATAAATGCCTTCTCGAAATTCCTCAACTTCCTGTGTCCCCGAAAACATTCTACGACTTTTAGATCGCCTGCAACATCAAAAAGAAAAGTGTAAATTTACGTTTTATCGAATATCTCGGTACCTGAGCGAGATAGAGCTTTGATATTTGGACTATAAATGCCTTCTCGAAATTCCTCAACTTTCTGTATCCCCGGATATATTCTACGACTGTTCATTTACTTTTTATCGAATATCTCGGTTCCTGAGCGAGATAGAGCTTTGAAATTCGGATTATAAATGCCTTCTCGAAATTCCTCAACTTTCTGTATCCCCGAAAACATTCTACGACTTTTAGATCGGCTGCAACATCAAAAAGAAAAGTGTAAAATTACATTGTATCGAATATCTCGGTTCCTGAGCGAGATAGAGCTTTGATATTTGGACTATAAATGCCTTGTCAAAATGCCTCAACTTTCTGTATCCCCGGATATATTCTACGACTGTTCATTTACTTTTTATCGAATATCTCGGTTTCTGAGCGAAATAGAGCTTTGAAATTCGGATTATAAATGCCTTCTCGAAATTCCTCAACTTTCTGTATCCCCGAAAACATTCTACGACTTTTAGATCGGCTGCAACATCAAAAAGAAAAGTGTAAAATTACATTGTATCGAATATCTCGGTTCCTGAGCGAGATAGAGCTTTGATATTTGGACTATAAATGCCTTGTCAAAATGCCTCAACTTTCTGTATCCCCGAAAACATTCTACGACTGTTCATTTACGTTTTATCGAATATCTCGGTTCCTGAGCGAGATAGAGCTTTGAAATTTTGTTTATAAATGCCTTCCGAAAACATTCTACGACTTTTAGATCGGCTGCAACATCAAAAAGAGAAGTGTAAATTTACGTTTTATCGAATATCTCGGTTCATGAGCGAGATAGAGCTTTGAAATTTGGATTATAAATGCCTTGTCAAAATTCCTCAACTTTCTGTATCCCCGAAAACATTCTACGACTGTTCATTTACGTTTTATCGAATATCTCGGTTCCTGAGCGAGATAGAGCTTTGATATTTGGACTATACATGTCTTCTCGAAATTCGTCAACTTTCTGTATCCCCGGATATATTCTACGACTGTTCATTTACGTTTTATCGAATATCTCCGTTCCTGAGCGAGATAGAGCTTTGAAATTTGGATTATAAATGCCTTCTCGAAATTCCTCAGCTTTCTGTATCCCCGAAAACATTCTACGACTTTTAGATCGGCTGCAACATCAAAAAGAGAAGTGTAAATTTACGTTTTATCGAATATCTCGGTTCCTGAGCGAGATAGAGCTTTGAAATTTTGTTTATTAATGCCTTCTCGAAATTCCTCAACTTCCTGTGTCCCCGAAAACATTCTACGACTTTTAGATCGGCTGCAACATCAAAAAGAAAAGTGTAAATTTACGTTTTATCGAATATCTCGGTTCCTGAGCGAGATAGAGCTTTGATATTTGGACTATAAATGCCTTCTCGAAATTCCTCAACTTTCTGTATCCCCGGATATATTCTACGACTGTTCATTTACTTTTTATCGAATATCTCGGTTCCTGAGCGAGATAGAGCTTTGAAATTCGGATTATAAATGCCTTCTCGAAATTCCTCAACTTTCTGTATCCCCGAAAACATTCTACGACTTTTAGATCGGCTGCAACATCAAAAAGAAAAGTGTAAAATTACATTGTATCGAATATCTCGGTTCCTGAGCGAGATAGAGCTTTGATATTTGGACTATAAATGCCTTGTCAAAATGCCTCAACTTTCTGTATCCCCGAAAACATTCTACGACTGTTCATTTACGTTTTATCGAATATCTCGGTTCCTGAGCGAGATAGAGCTTTGATATTTGGACTATACATGTCTTCTCGAAATTCGTCAACTTTCTGTATCCCCGGATATATTCTACGACTGTTCATTTACGTTTTATCGAATATCTCCGTTCCTGAGCGAGATAGAGCTTTGAAATTTTGTTTATAAATGCCTTCTCGAAATTCCTCAACTTCCTGTGTCCCCGAAAACATTCTACGACTTTTAGATCGGCTGCAGCATCAAAAAGAAAAGTGTAAATTTACGTTTTATCGAATATCTCGGTTCCTGACTATACATGCCTTCTCGAAATTCGTCAACTTTCTGTATCCCCGGATATATTCTACGACTGTTCATTTACGTTTTATCGAATATCTCCGTTCCTGAGCGAGATAGAGCTTTGAAATTTTGTTTATTAATGCCTTCTCGAAATTCCTCAACTTCCTGTGTCCCCGAAAACATTCTACGACTTTTAGATCGGCTGCAACATCAAAAAGAAAAGTGTAAATTTACGTTTTATCGAATATCTCGGTTCCTGAGCGAGATAGAGCTTTGATATTTGGACTATAAATGCCTTCTCGAAATTCCTCAACTTTCTGTATCCCCGGATATATTCTACGACTGTTCATTTACTTTTTATCGAATATCTCGGTTCCTGAGCGAGATAGAGCTTTGAAATTCGGATTATAAATGCCTTCTCGAAATTCCTCAACTTTCTGTATCCCCGAAAACATTCTACGACTTTTAGATCGGCTGCAACATCAAAAAGAAAAGTGTAAAATTACATTGTATCGAATATCTCGGTTCCTGAGCGAGATAGAGCTTTGATATTTGGACTATAAATGCCTTGTCAAAATGCCTCAACTTTCTGTATCCCCGAAAACATTCTACGACTGTTCATTTACGTTTTATCGAATATCTCGGTTCCTGAGCGAGATAGAGCTTTGATATTTGGACTATACATGTCTTCTCGAAATTCGTCAACTTTCTGTATCCCCGGATATATTCTACGACTGTTCATTTACGTTTTATCGAATATCTCCGTTCCTGAGCGAGATAGAGCTTTGAAATTTTGTTTATAAATGCCTTCTCGAAATTCCTCAACTTCCTGTGTCCCCGAAAACATTCTACGACTTTTAGATCGGCTGCAGCATCAAAAAGAAAAGTGTAAATTTACGTTTTATCGAATATCTCGGTTCCTGACTATACATGTCTTCTCGAAATTCGTCAACTTTCTGTATCCCCGGATATATTCTACGACTGTTCATTTACGTTTTATCGAATATCTCCGTTCCTGAGCGAGATAGAGCTTTGAAATTTTGTTTATAAATGCCTTCTCGAAATTCCTCAACTTCCTGTGTCCCCGAAAACATTCTACGACTTTTAGATCGGCTGCAGCATCAAAAAGAAAAGTGTAAATTTACGTTTTATCGAATATCTCGGTTCCTGACTATACATGCCTTCTCGAAATTCGTCAACTTTCTGTATCCCCGGATATATTCTACGACTGTTCATTTACGTTTTATCGAATATCTCGGTTCCTGAGCGAGATAGAGCTTTGATATTTGGACTATAAATGCCTTGTCAAAATGCCTCAACTTTCTGTATCCCCGGATATATTCTACGGCTGTTCATTTACGTTTTATCGAATATCTCCGTTCCTGAGCGAGATAGAGCTTTGAAATTTGGATTATAAATGCCTTCTCGAAATTCCTCAACTTTCTGTATCCCCGAAAACATTCTACGACTTTTAGATCGGCTGCAACATCAAAAAGAGAAGTGTAAATTTACGTTTTATCGAATATCTCGGTTCCTGAGCGAGATAGAGCTTTGATATTTGGACTATAAATGCCTTGTCAAAATGCCTCAACTTTCTGTATCCCCGAAAACATTCTACGACTGTTCATTTACGTTTTATCGAATATCTCGGTTCCTGAGCGAGATAGAGCTTTGAAATTTTGTTTATAAATGCCTTCTCGAAATTCCTCAACTTTCTGTGTCCCCGAAAACATTCTACGACTTTTAGATCGGCTGCAACATCAAAAAGAAAAGTGTAAATTTACGTTTTATCGAATATCTCGGTTCCTGAGCGAGATAGAGCTTTGATATTTGGACTATAAATGCCTTCTCGAAATTCCTCAACTTTCTGTATCCCCGGATATATTCTACGACTGTTCATTTACGTTTTATCGAATATCTCGGTTCCTGAGCGAGATAGAGCTTTGAAATTTGGACTATAAATGCCTTGTCAAAATTCCTCAACTTTCTGTATCCCCGAAAATATTCTACGACTGTTCATTTACGTTTTATCGAATATCTCGGTTCCTGAGCGAGATAGAGCTTTGAAATTTTGTTTATAAATGCCTTCTCGAAATTCCTCAACTTTCTGTGTCCCCGAAAACATTCTACGACTTTTAGATCGGCTGCAACATCAAAAAGAAAAGTGTAAATTTACGTTTTATCGAATATCTCGGTTCCTGAGCGAGATAGAGCTTTGATATTTGGACTATAAATGCCTTCTCAAAATTCCTCATTTTTCTGTGTCCCCGAAAACATTCTACGACTTTTAGATCGGCTGCAACATCAAAAAGAAAAGTGTAAATTTACGTTTTATCGAATATCTCGGTTCCTGAGCGAGATAGAGCTTTGATATTAAGTTTATAAATGCCTTCTCGAAATTCCTCAACTTTGTGTATCCCCGGATATATTCTACGACTGTTCATTTACGTTTTATCGAATATCTCGGTTCCTGAGCGAGATGGAGATTTGAAATTTGGACTGTAAATGCCTTCTCAAAATTCGTCAACTTTCTGTGTCCCCGAAAACATTCTACGACTTTAAGATCGGCTGCAACATCAAAAAGAAAAGTGTAAATTTACGTTTTATCGAATTTCTCGGTTCCTGAGCGAGATAGAGCTTTGATATTTGGACTATAAATGCCTTCTCGAAATTCCTCAACTTTCTGTATCCCCGGATATATTCTACGACTGTTCATTAACGTTTTAGCGAATATCTCGGTTCCTGAGCGAGAAAGAGCTTTGAAATTTGGACTATAAATGCCTTCTCCTCAACTTTCTGTGTCCCCGAAAACATTCTACAACTTTTAGATCGGCTGCAACATCAAAAAGAAAAGTGTAAATTTACGTTTTATCGAATATCTCGGTTCCTGAGCGAGATAGAGCTTTGATATTAAGTTTATAAATGCCTTCTCGAAATTCCTCAACTTTGTGTATCCCCGGATATATTCTACGACTGTTCATTTACGTTTTATCGAATATCTCGGTTCCTGAGCGAAATGGAGATTTGAAATTTGGACTATAAATGCCTTCTCAAAATTCGTCAACTTTCTGTGTCCCCGAAAACATTCTACGACTTTAAGATCGGATGCAACATCAAAAAGAAAAGTGTAAAATTACCTTTTATCGAATTTCTCGGTTCCTGAGCGAGATAGAGCTTTGATATTTGGACCATAAATGCCTTCTCGAAATTCCTCAACTTTCTGTATCCCCGGATATATTCTACGGCTGTTCATTTACGTTTTATCGAATATCTCGGTTCCTGAGCGAGATGGAGATTTGAAATTTGGACTATAAATGCCTTCTCGAAATTCCTCAACTTTCTGTGTCCCCGAAAACATTCTACGACTTTTAGATCGGCTGCAACATCAAAAAGAAAAGTGCAAATTTACGTTTTATCGAATATCTCGGTTCCTGAGCGAGATATTTGATATTTGGACTATAAATGCCTTCTCGAAATTCCTCAACTTTCTGTATCCCCGGATATATTCTACGACTGTTCATTTACGTTTTATCGAATATCTCGGTTCCTGAGCGAGATAGAGCTTTGAAATTTGGACTAGAAATGCCTTCTCAAAATTCCTCAACTTTCTGTGTCCCCGAAAACATTCTACGACTTTTAGATCGGCTGCAACATCAAAAAGAAAAGTGTAAATTTACGTTTTATCGAATATCTCGGTTCCTGAGCGAGATAGAGCTTTGATATTTGGACTATAAATGCCTTCTCGAAATTCCTCAACTTTCTGTATCCCCGGATATATTCTACGACTGTTCATTTACGTTTTATCGAATATCTCGGTTCCTGAGCGAGATAGAGCTGTGAAATTTGAACTATAAATGCCTTCTCAAAATTCCTCAACTTTCTGTGTCCCCGAAAACATTCTACGACTTTTAGATCGGCTGCAACATCAAAAAGAAAAGTGTAAATTTACGTTTTATCGAATATCTCGGTTCCTGAGCGAGATAGAGCTTTGATATTTGGACTATAAATGCCTTCTCGAAATTCCTCAACTTTCTGTATCCCCGGATATATTCTACGACTGTTCATTTACGTTTTATCAAATATCTCGGTTCCTGAGCGAGATAGAGCTGTGAAATTTGGACTATAAATGCCTTCTCGAAATTCCTCAACTTGCTGTGTCCCCGGATATATTCTACGACTGTTCATTTACGTTTTATCGAATATCTCGGTTCCTGAGCGAGATAGAGCTGTGAAATTTGAACTATAAATGCCTTCTCAAAATTCCTCAACTTTCTGTGTCCCCGAAAACATTCTACGACTTTTAGATCGGCTGCAACATCAAAAAGAAAAGTGTAAATTTACGTTTTATCGAATATCTCGGTTCCTGAGCGAGATAGAGCTTTGCAATTTGGACTATAAATGCCTTCTCGAAATTCCTCAACTTTCTGTATCCCCGGATATATTCTACGGCTGTTCATTTACGTTTTATCGAATATCTCGGCTCCTGAGCGAGATAGAGCTTTGATATTTGGACTATTAATGCCTTCTCGAAATTCCTCAACTTTCTGTATCCCCGGATATATTCTACGACTGTTCATTTACGTCTTATCGAATATCTCGGTTCCTGAGCGAGAAAGAGCTTTGAAATTTGGACTATAAATGCCTTCTCAAAATTCCTCAACTTTCTGTGTCCCCGAAAACATTCTACGACTTTTAGATCGGCTGCAACATCAAAAAGAAAAGTGTAAATTTACGTTTTATCGAATATCTCGGTTCCTGAGCGAGATAGAGCTTTGATATTTGGACTATAAATGCCTTCTCGAAATTCCTCATTTTTCTGTGTCCCCGAAAACATTCTACGACTTTTAGATCGGCTGCAACATCAAAAAGAAAAGTGTAAATTTACGTCTTATCGAATATCTCGGTTCCTGAGCGAGATAGAGCTTTGATATTTGGACTATTAATGCCTTCTCGAAATTCCTCAACTTTCTGTATCCCCGGATATATTCTACGACTGTTCATTTACGTCTTATCGAATATCTCGGTTCCTGAGCGAGAAAGAGCTTTGAAATTTGGACTATAAATGCCTTCTCAAAATTCCTCAACTTTCTGTGTCCCCGAAAACATTCTACGACTTTTAGATCGGCTGCAACATCAAAAAGAAAAGTGTAAATTTACGTTTTATCGAATATCTCGGTTCCTGCGCGAGATAGAGCTTTGATATTTGGACTATAAATGCCTTCTCGAAATTCCTCAACTTTCTGTATCCCCGGATATATTCTACGACCGTTCATTTACGTTTTATCGAATTTCTCGGTTCCTGAGCGAGATAGAGCTTTGATATTTGGACTATAAATGCCTTCTCGAAATTCCTCAACTTTCTGTGTCCCCGAAAACATTCTACGACTTTTAGATCGGCTGCAACATCAAAAAGAAAAGTGTAAATTTACGTTTTATCGAATATCTCGGTTCCCGAGCGAGATAGAGCTTTGATATTTGGACTATAAATGCCTTCTCGAAATTCCTCAACTTTCTGTATCCCCGGATATATTCTACGGCTGTTCATTTACGTTTTATCGAATATCTCGGTTCCTGAGCGAGATGGAGATTTGAAATTTGGACTATAAATGCCTTCTCGAAATTCCTCAACGTTCTGTGTCCCCGAAAACATTCTACGACTTTTAGATCGGCTGCAACATCAAAAAGAAAAGTGTAAATTTACGTTTTATCGAATATCTCGGTTCCCGAGCGAGATAGAGCTTTGATATTTGGACTATAAATGCCTTCTCGAAATTCCTCAACTTTCTGTATCCCCGGATATATTCTACGACTTTTAGATCGGCTGCAACATCAAAAAGAAAAGTGTAAATTTATGTTTTATCGAATATCTCGGTTCCCGAGCGAGATAGAGCTTTGATATTTGGACTATAAATGCCTTCTCGAAATTCCTCAACTTTCTGTATCCCCGGATATATTCTACGGCTGTTCATTTACGTTTTATCGAATATCTCGGTTCCTGAGCGAGATGGAGATTTGAAATTTGGACTATAAATGCCTTCTCGAAATTCCTCAACTTTCTGTGTCCCCGAAAACATTCTACGACTTTTAGATCGGCTGCAACATCAAAAAGAAAAGTGCAAATTTACGTTTTATCGAATATCTCGGTTCCTGAGCGAGATATTTGATATTTGGACTATAAATGCCTTCTCGAAATTCCTCAACTTTCTGTATCCCCGGATATATTCTACGACTGTTCATTTACGTTTTATCGAATATCTCGGTTCCTGAGCGAGATAGAGCTTTGAAATTTGGACTAGAAATGCCTTCTCAAAATTCCTCAACTTTCTGTGTCCCCGAAAACATTCTACGACTTTTAGATCGGCTGCAACATCAAAAAGAAAAGTGTAAATTTACGTTTTATCGAATATCTCGGTTCCTGAGCGAGATAGAGCTTTGATATTTGGACTATAAATGCCTTCTCGAAATTCCTCAACTTTCTGTATCCCCGGATATATTCTACGACTGTTCATTTACGTTTTATCGAATATCTCGGTTCCTGAGCGAGATAGAGCTGTGAAATTTGAACTATAAATGCCTTCTCAAAATTCCTCAACTTTCTGTGTCCCCGAAAACATTCTACGACTTTTAGATCGGCTGCAACATCAAAAAGAAAAGGGTAAATTTACGTTTTATCGATTATCTCGGTTCCTGAGCGAGATAGAGCTTTGATATTTGGACTATAAATGCCTTCTCGAAATTCCTCATTTTTCTGTGTCCCCGAAAACATTCTACGACTTTTAGATCGGCCGCAACATCAAAAAGAAAAGTGTAAATTTACGTTTTATCGAATATCTCGGTTCCTGAGCGAGATAGAGCTTTGATATTTGGACTATAAATGCCTTCTCGAAATTCCTCAACTTTCTGTATCCCCGGATATATTCTACGACTGTTCATTTACGTTTTATCGAATAGAGATTTGAAATTTGGTCTATAAATGCCTTCTCGAAATTCCTCAACTTTCTGTGTCCCCGAAAACATTCTACGACTTTTAGATCGAACATTATACCATTTTTAGATCGGCTGCAACATCAAAAAGAAAAGTGTAAATTTACGTTTTATCGAATTTCTCGGTTCCTGAGCGAGATAGAGCTTTGATATTTGGACTATAAATGCCTTCTCGAAATTCCTCAACTTTCTGTGTCCCCGAAAACATTCTACGACTTTTAGATCGAACATTATACCATTTTTAGATCGGCTGCAACATCAAAAAGAAAAGTGTAAATTTACGTTTTATCGAATTTCTCGGTTCCTGAGCGAGATAGAGCTTTGATATTTGGACTATAAATGCCTTCTCGAAATTCCTCAACTTGCTGTGTCCCCGGATATATTCTACGACTGTTCATTTACGTTTTATCGAATATCTCGGTTCCTGAGCGAGATAGAGCTGTGAAATTTGAACTATAAATGCCTTCTCAAAATTCCTCAACTTTCTGTGTCCCCGAAAACATTCTACGACTTTTAGATCGGCTGCAACATCAAAAAGAAAAGTGTAAATTTACGTTTTATCGAATATCTCGGTTCCTGAGCGAGAAAGAGCTTTGATATTAAGTTTATAAATGCCTTCTTGACATTCCTCAACTTTCTGTATCCCCGGATATATTCTACGACTGTTCCTTTACGTTTTATAGAATATCTCGGTTCCTGAGCGAGATAGAGCTTTGATATTTGGACTATAAATGCCTTCTCAAAATTCGTCACATTTCTGTGTCCCCGAAAACATTCTACGACTTTAAGATCGGCTGCAACATCAAAAAGAAAAGTGTAAATTTACGTTTTTTCGAATATCTCGGTTCCTGAGCGAGATAGAGCTTTGAAATTTGGACTATAAATGCCTTCTCAAAATTCCTCAACTTTCTGTGTCCCCGAAAACATTCTACGACTTTAAGATCGGCTGCAACATCAAAAAGAAAAGTGTAAATTTACGTTTTATCGAATATCTCGGTTCCTGAGCGAGATAGAGCTTTGATATTTGGACTATAAATGCCTTCTCGAAATTCCTCAACTTTCTGTATCCCCGGATATATTCTACGGCTGTTCATTTACGTTTTATCGAATATCTCGGTTCCTGAGCGAGATAGAGCTTTGATATTTGGACTATAAATGCCTTCTCAAAATTCGTCACATTTCTGTGTCCCCGAAAACATTCTACGACTTTAAGATCGGCTGCAACATCAAAAAGAAAAGTGTAAATTTACGTTTTTTCGAATATCTCGGTTCCTGAGCGAGATAGAGCTTTGATATTTGGACTATAAATGCCTTCTCGAAATTCCTCAACTTTCTGTATCCCCGGATATATTCTACGACTGTTCATTTACGTTTTATCGAATATCTCGGTTCCTGAGCGAGAAAGAGCTTTGAAATTTGGACTATAAATGCCTTCTCAAAATTCCTCAACTTTCTGTATCCCCGGATATATTCTACGACTGTTCATTTACGTTTTATCGAATATCTCGGTTCCTGAGCGAGATAGAGCTTTGATATTTAGACTATAAATGCCTTCTCGAAATTCCTCAACTTTCTGTATCCCCGGATATATTCTACGACTGTTCATTTACGTTTTATCGAATATCCCGGTTCCTGAGCGAGATAGAGCTTTGAAATTTGGACTAGAAATGCCTTCTCAAAATTCCTCAACTTTCTGTGTCCCCGAAAACATTCTACGACTTTTAGATCGGCTGCAACATCAAAAAGAAAAGTGTAAATTTACGTTTTATCGAATATCTCGGTTCCTGAGCGAGATAGAGCTTTGATATTTGGACTATAAATGCCTTCTCGAAATTCCTCAACTTTCTGTATCCCCGGATATATTCTACGGCTGTTCATTTACGTTTTATCGAATATCTCGGTTCCTGAGCGAGATAGAGCTTTGATATTTGGACTATAAATGCCTTCTCGAAATTCCTCAACTTGCTGTGTCCCCGGATATATTCTACGACTGTTCATTTACGTTTTATCGAATATCTCGGTTTCTGAGCGAGATAGAGCTGTGAAATTTGAACTATAAATACCTTCTCAAAATTCCTCAACTTTCTGTGTCCCCGAAAACATTCTACGACTTTTAGATCGAACATTCTACCATTTTTAGATCGGCTGCAACATCAAAAAGAAAAGTGTAAATTTACGTTTTATCGAATATCTCGGTTCCTGAGCGAGATAGAGCTTTGATATTTGGACTATAAATGCCTTCTCGAAATTCCTCAACTTTCTGTATCCCCGGATATATTCTACGACTGTTCATTTACGTTTTATCGAATATCTCGGTTCCTGAGCGAGATGGAGCTTTGAAATTTGGACTATAAATGCCTTCTCGAAATTCCTCATTTTTCTGTGTCCCCGAAAACATTCTACGACTTTTAGATCGGCCGCAACATCAAAAAGAAAAGTGTAAATTTTCGTTTTATCGAATATCTCGGTTCCTGAGAGAGAGAGTTCCTGATAGAGCTTTGATATTTGGACTATAAATGCCTTCTCGAAATTCCTCAACTTTGTGTATCCCCGGATATATTCTACGACTGTTCATTTACGTTTTATCGAATATCTCGGTTCCTGAGCGAGAAAGAGCTTTGAAATTTGGACTATAAATGCCTTCTCAAAATTCCTCAACTTTCTGTATCCCCGGATATATTCTACGACTGTTCATTTACGTTTTATCGAATATCTCGGTTCCTGAGCGAGATAGAGCTTGATATTTAGACTATAAATGCCTTCTCGAAATTCCTCAACTTTCTGTATCCCCGGATATATTCTACGACTGTTCATTTACGTTTTATCGAATATCTCGGTTCCTGAGCGAGAAAGAGCTTTGAAATTTGGACTATAAATGCCTTCTCAAAATTCCTCAACTTTCTGTGTCCCCGAAAACATTCTACGACTTTTAGATCGGCTGCAACATCAAAAAGAAAAGTGTAAATTTACGTTTTATCGAATATCGAATATATCTCAACTTTCTGTATCCCCGGATATATTCTACGGCTGTTCATTTACGTTTTATCGAATATCTCGGTTCCTGAGCGAGATAGAGCTTTGAAATTTGGACTAGAAATGCCTTCTCAAAATTCCTCAACTTTCTGTGTCCCCGAAAACATTCTACGACTTTTAGATCGGCTGCAACATCAAAAAGAAAAGTGTAAATTTACGTTTTATCGAATATCTCGGTTCCTGAGCGAGAAAGAGCTTTGATATTAAGTTTATAAATGCCTTCTCGACATTCCTCAACTTTCTGTATCCCCGGATATATTCTACGACTGTTCCTTTACGTTTTATAGAATATCTCGGTTCCTGAGCGAGATAGAGCTTTGATATTTGGACTATAAATGCCTTCTCAAAATTCGTCACATTTCTGTGTCCCCGAAAACATTCTACGACTTTAAGATCGGCTGCAACATCAAAAAGAAAAGTGTAAATTTACGTTTTTTCGAATATCTCGGTTCCTGAGCGAGATAGAGCTTTGATATTTGGACTATAAATGCCTTCTCGAAATTCCTCAACTTTCTGTATCCCCGGATATATTCTACGACTGTTCATTTACGTTTTATCGAATATCTCGGTTCCTGAGCGAGAAAGAGCTTTGAAATTTGGACTATAAATGCCTTCTCAAAATTCCTCAACTTTCTGTATCCCCGGATATATTCTACGACTGTTCATTTACGTTTTATCGAATATCTCGGTTCCTGAGCGAGATAGAGCTTTGATATTTAGACTATAAATGCCTTCTCGAAATTCCTCAACTTTCTGTATCCCCGGATATATTCTACGACTGTTCATTTACGTTTTATCGAATATCCCGGTTCCTGAGCGAGATAGAGCTTTGAAATTTGGACTAGAAATGCCTTCTCAAAATTCCTCAACTTTCTGTGTCCCCGAAAACATTCTACGACTTTTAGATCGGCTGCAACATCAAAAAGAAAAGTGTAAATTTACGTTTTATCGAATATCTCGGTTCCTGAGCGAGATAGAGCTTTGATATTTGGACTATAAATGCCTTCTCGAAATTCCTCAACTTTCTGTATCCCCGGATATATTCTACGGCTGTTCATTTACGTTTTATCGAATATCTCGGTTCCTGAGCGAGATAGAGCCTTGATATTTGGACTATAAATGCCTTCTCGAAATTCCTCAACTTGCTGTGTCCCCAGATATATTCTACGACTGTTCATTTACGTTTTATCGAATATCTCGGTTTCTGAGCGAGATAGAGCTGTGAAATTTGAACTATAAATACCTTCTCAAAATTCCTCAACTTTCTGTGTCCCCGAAAACATTCTACGACTTTTAGATCGAACATTCTACCATTTTTAGATCGGCTGCAACATCAAAAAGAAAAGTGTAAATGTACGTTTTATCGAATATCTCGGTTCCTGAGCGAGATAGAGCTTTGATATTTGGACTATAAATGCCTTCTCGAAATTCCTCAACTTTGTGTATCCCCGGATATATTCTACGACTGTTCATTTACGTTTTATCGAATATCTCGGTTCCTGAGCGAGAAAGAGCTTTGAAATTTGGACTATAAATGCCTTCTCAAAATTCCTCAACTTTCTGTGTCCCCGAAAACATTCTACGACTTTTAGATCGGCTGCAACATCAAAAAGAAAAGTGTAAATTTACGTTTTATCGAATATCTCGGTTCCTGAGCGAGATAGAGCTTTGATATTTGGACTATAAATGCCTTCTCGAAATTCCTCAACTTTCTGTATCCCCGGATATATTCTACGACTGTTCATTTACGTTTTATCGAATATCTCGGTTCCTGAGCGAGATAGAGCTTTGAAATTTGGACTAGAAATGCCTTCTCAAAATTCCTCAACTTTCTGTGTCCCCGAAAACATTCTACGACTTTAAGATCGGCTGCAACATCAAAAAGAAAAGTGTAAATTTACGTTTTATCGAATATCTCGGTTCCTGAGCGAGATAGAGCTTTGATATTTGGACTATAAATGCCTTCTCGAAATTCCTCAACTTTCTGTATCCCCGGATATATTATACGACTGTTCATTTACGTTTTATCGAATATGTCGGTTCCTGAGCGAGATAGAGCTTTGAAATTTGGACTATAAATGCCTTCTCAAAATTCCTCAACTTTCTGTGTGCCCGAAAACATTCTACGACTTGCAGATCGGCTGCAACATCAAAAAGAAAAGTGTAAATTTACGTTTTATCGAATATCTCGGTTCCTGAGCGAGATAGAGCTTTGAAATTTGGATTAGAATTGCCTTCTCAAAATTCCTCAACTTTCTGTATCCCCGGATATATTCTACGACTGTTCATTTACGTTTTATCGAATATCTCGGTTTCTGAGCGAGATAGAGCTGTGAAATTTGAACTATAAATACCTTCTCGAAATTCCTCAACTTTCTGTATCCCCGGATATATTCTACGACTGTTCATTTACGTTTTATCGAATATCTCGGTTCCTGAGCGAGATGGAGCTTTGAAATTTGGACTATAAATGCCTTCTCGAAATTCCTCAACTTTCTGTGTCCCCGAAAACATTCTACGACTTTTAGATCGGCCGCAACATCAAAAAGAAAAGTGTAAATTTTCGTTTTATCGAATATCTCGGTTCCTGAGAGAGAGAGTTCCTGATAGAGCTTTGATGTTTGGACTATAAATGCCTTCTCGAAATTCCTCAACTTTGTGTATCCCCGGATATATTCTACGACTGTTCATTTACGTTTTATCGAATATCTCGGTTCCTGAGCGAGAAAGAGCTTTGAAATTTGGACTAGAAATGCCTTCTCAAAATTCCTCAACTTTCTGTGTCCCCGAAAACATTCTACGACTTTTGAATCAGCTGCAACATCAAAAAGAAAAGTGTATATTTACGTTTTATCGAATATCTCGGTTCCTGAGCGAGATAGAGCTTTGATATTTGGACTATAAATGCCTTCTCGAAATTCCTCAACTTTCTGTATCCCCGGATATATTCTACGGCTGTTCATTTACGTTTTATCGAATATCTCGGTTCCTGAGCGAGATAGAGCTTTGATATTTGGACTATAAATGCCTTCTCAAAATTCGTCAACTTTCTGTGTCCCCGAAAACATTCTACGACTTTAAGATCGGCTGCAACATCAAAAAGAAAAGTGTAAATTTACGTTTTATCGAATATCTCGGTTCCTGAGCGAGATAGAGCTTTGATATTTGGACTATAAATGCCTTCTCGAAATTCCTCAACTTTCTGTATCCCCGGATATATTCTACGACTGTTCATTTACGTTTTATCGAATATGTCGGTTCCTGAGCGAGATAGAGCTTTGAAATTTGGACTATAAATGCCTTCTTAAAATTCCTCAACTTTCTGTGTGCCCGAAAACATTCTACGACTTGCAGATCGGCTGCAACATCAAAAAGAAAAGTGTAAATTTACGTTTTATCGAATATCTCGGTTCCTGAGCGAGATAGAGCTTTGATATTTGGACTATAAATGCCTTCTCGAAATTCCTCAACTTTCTGTATCCCCGGATATATTCTACGACTGTTCATTTACGTTTTATCGAATATCTCGGTTCTTGAGCGAGATAGAGCTTTGAAATTTGGACTAGAAATGCCTTCTCAAAATTCCTCAACTTTCTGTGTCCCCGGATATATTCTACGACTGTTCATTTACGTTTTATCGAATATCTCGGTTTCTGAGCGAGATAGAGCTGTGAAATTTGAACTATAAATACCTTCTCAAAATTCCTCAACTTTCTGTATCCCCGGATATATTCTACGGCTGTTCATTTACGTTTTATCGAATATCTCGGTTTCTGAGCGAGATAGAGCTGTGAAATTTGAACTATAAATACCTTCTCGAAATTCCTCAACTTTCTGTGTCCCCGAAAACATTCTACGACTTTTAGATCGAACATTCTACCATTTTTAGATCGGCTGCAACATCAAAAAGAAAAGTGTAAATGTACGTTTTATCGAATATCTCGGTTCCTGAGCGAGATAGAGCTTTGATATTTGGACTATAAATGCCTTCTCGAAATTCCTCAACTTTCTGTATCCCCGGATATATTCTACGACTGTTCATTTACGTTTTATCGAATATCTCGGTTCCTGAGCGAGATAGAGCTTTGAAATTTGGACTAGAAATGCCTTCTCAAAATTCCTCAACTTTCTGTATCCCCGGATATATTCTACGACTGTTCATTTACGTTTTATCGAATATCTCGGTTCTTGAGCGAGATAGAGCTTTGAAATTTGGACTATAAATGCCTTCTCGAAATTCCTCAACTTTTTGTATCCCCGAAAACATTCTACGACTTTTAGATCGGCTGCAACATCAAAAAGAAAAGTGTAAATTTACGTTTTATCGAATATCTCGGTTCCTGAGCGAGATAGAGCTTTGATATTTGGACTATAAATGCCTTCTCGAAATTCCTCAACTTTCTGTATCCCCGGATATATTCTACGACTGTTCATTTACGTTTTATCGAATATCTCGGTTCCTGAGCGAGATAGAGCTTTGAAATTTGGACTAGAATTGCCTTCTCAAAATTCCTCAAGTTTCTGTGTCCCCGGATATATTCTACGACTGTTCATTTACGTTTTATCGAATATCTCGGTTTCTGAGCGAGATAGGGCTGTGAAATTTGAACTATAAATACCTTCTCAAAATTCCTCAACTTTCTGTATCCCCGGATATATTCTACGGCTGTTCATTTACGTTTTATCGAATATCTCGGTTTCTGAGCGAGATAGAGCTGTGAAATTTGAACTATAAATACCTTCTCAAAATTCCTCAACTTTCTGTGTCCCCGAAAACATTCTACGACTTTTAGATCGAACATTCTACCATTTTTAGATCGGCTGCAACATCAAAAAGAAAAGTGTAAATTTACGTTTTATCGAATATCTCGGTTCCTGAGCGAGATAGAGCTTTGATATTTGGACTATAAATGCCTTCTCGAAATTCCTCAACTTTCTGTATCCCCGGATATATTCTACGACTGTTCATTTACGTTTTATCGAATATCTCGGTTCCTGAGCGAGAAAGAGCTGTGAAATTTGAACTATAAATACCTTCTCAAAATTCCTCAACTTTCTGTATCCCCGGATATATTCTACGGCTGTTCATTTACGTTTTATCGAATATCTCGGTTTCTGAGCGAGATAGAGCTGTGAAATTTGAACTATAAATACCTTCTCAAAATTCCTCAACTTTCTGTGTCCCCGAAAACATTCTACGACTTTTAGATCGAACATTCTACGACTTTAAGATCGGCTGCAACATCAAAAAGAAAAGTGTAAATTTACGTTTTATCGAATATCTCGGTTCCTGAGCGAGATAGAGCTTTGATATTTGGACTATAAATGCCTTCTCGAAATTCCTCAACTTTCTGTATCCCCGGATATATTCTACATCTGTTCATTTACGTTTTATCGAATATCTCGGTTCCTGAGCGAGATAGAGCTTTGATATTTGGACTATAAATGCCTTCTCAAAATTCGTCAACTTTCTGTGTCCCCGAAAACATTCTACGACTTTAAGATCGGCTGCAACATCAAAAAGAAAAGTGTAAATTTACGTTTTATCGATTATCTCGGTTCCTGAGCGAGATAGAGCTTTGATATTTGGACTATAAATGCCTTCTCGAAATTCCTCATTTTTCTGTGTCCCCGAAAACATTCTACGACTTTTAGATCGGCCGCAACATCAAAAAGAAAAGTGTAAATTTACGTTTTATCGAATATCTCGGTTCCTGAGCGAGATAGAGCTTTGATATTTTGACTATAAATGCCTTCTCGAAATTCCTCAACTTTCTGTATCCCCGGATATATTCTACGACTGTTCATTTACGTTTTATCGAATATCTCGGTTCCTGAGCGAGATAGAGATTTGAAATTTGGACTATAAATGCCTTCTCGAAATTCCTCAACTTTCTGTGTCCCCGAAAACATTCTACGACTTTTAGATCGGCTGCAACATCAAAAAGAAAAGTGTAAATTTACGTTTTATCGATTATCTCGGTTCCTGAGCGAGATAGAGCTTTGATATTTGGACTATAAATGCCTTCTCGAAATTCCTCATTTTTCTGTGTCCCCGGATATATTCTACGACTGTTCATTTACGTTTTATCGAATATCTCGGTTCCTGAGCGAGATAGAGCTGTGAAATTTGAACTATAAATGCCTTCTCAAAATTCCTCATTTTTCTGTGTCCCCGAAAACATTCTACGACTTTTAGATCGGCTGCAACATCAAAAAGAAAAGTGTAAATTTACGTTTTATCGATTATCTCGGTTCCTGAGCGAGATAGAGCTTTGATATTTGGACTATAAATGCCTTCTCGAAATTCCTCATTTTTCTGTGTCCCCGAAAACATTCTACGACTTTTAGATCGGCCGCAACATCAAAAAGAAAAGTGTAAATTTACGTTTTATCGAATATCTCGGTTCCTGAGCGAGATAGAGCTTTGATATTTGGACTATAAATGCCTTCTCGAAATTCCTCAACTTGCTGTGTCCCCGGATATATTCTACGACTGTTCATTTACGTTTTATCGAATATCTCGGTTCCTGAGCGAGATAGAGCTGTGAAATTTGAACTATAAATGCCTTCTCAAAATTCCTCAACTTTCTGTGTCCCCGAAAACATTCTACGACTTTTAGATCGGCTGCAACATCAAAAAGAAAAGTGTAAATTTACGTTTTATCGAATATCTCGGTTCCTGCGCGAGATAGAGCTTTGATATTTGGACTATAAATGCCTTCTCGAAATTCCTCAACTTTCTGTATCCCCGGATATATTCTACGACTGTTCATTTACGTTTTATCGAATATCTCGGTTCCTGAGCGAGAAAGAGCTTTGAAATTTGGACTACGACTTTAAGATCGGCTGCAACATCAAAAAGAAAAGTGTAAATTTACGTTTTATCGAATATCTCGGCTCCTGCGCGAGATAGAGCTTTGATATTTGGACTATAAATGCCTTCTCGAAATTCCTCAACTTTCTGTATCCCCGGATATATTCTACGACTGTTCATTTACGTTTTATCGAATATCTCGGTTCTTGAGTGAGATGGAGCTTTGAAATTTGGACTAGAAATGCCTTCTCAAAATTCCTCAACTTTCTGTGTCCCCGAAAACATTCTACGACTTTTAGATCGAACATTCTACGACTTTTAGATCGGCTGCAACATCAAAAAGAAAAGTGTAAATTTACGTTTTATCGAATATCTCGGTTCCTGAGCGAGATAGAGCTGTGAAATTTGGACTAGAAATGCCTTCTCAAAATTCCTCAACTTTCTGTGTCCCCGAAAACATTCTACGACTTTTAGATCGGCTGCAACATCAAAAAGAAAAGTGTAAATTTACGTTTTATCGAATATCTCGGTTCCTGAGCGAGAAAGAGCTTTGATATTAAGTTTATAAATGCCTTCTTGACATTCCTCAACTTTCTGTATCCCCGGATATATTCTACGACTGTTCCTTTACGTTTTATAGAATATCTCGGTTCCTGAGCGAGATAGAGCTTTGATATTTGGACTATAAATGCCTTCTCAAAATTCGTCACATTTCTGTGTCCTCGAAAACATTCTACGACTTTAAGATCGGCTGCAACATCAAAAAGAAAAGTGTAAATTTACGTTTTATCGAATTTCTCGGTTCCTGAGCGAGATAGAGCTTTGATATTTGGACTATAAATGCCTTCTCGAAATTCCTCAACTTTCTGTATCCCCGGATATATTCTACGACTGTTCATTTACGTTTTATCGAATATCTCGGTTCCTGAGCGAGAAAGAGCTTTGAAATTTGGACTATAAATGCCTTCTCAAAATTCCTCAACTTTCTGTGTCCCCGAAAACATTCTACGACTTTTAGATCGGCTGCAACATCAAAAAGAAAAGTGTAAATTTACGTTTTATCGAATATCTCGGTTCCTGAGCGAGATAGAGCTTTGATATTTGGACTATAAATGCCTTCTCGAAATTCCTCAACTTTCTGTATCCCCGGATATATTCTACGGCTGTTCATTTACGTTTTATCGAATATCTCGGTTCCTGAGCGAGATAGAGCTTTGATATTTGGACTATAAATGCCTTCTCAAAATTCGTCACATTTCTGTGTCCCCGAAAACATTCTACGACTTTAAGATCGGCTGCAACATCAAAAAGAAAAGTGTAAATTTACGTTTTTTCGAATATCTCGGTTCCTGAGCGAGATAGAGCTTTGATATTTGGACTATAAATGCCTTCTCGAAATTCCTCAACTTTCTGTATCCCCGGATATATTCTACGACTGTTCATTTACGTTTTATCGAATATCTCGGTTCCTGAGCGAGAAAGAGCTTTGAAATTTGGACTATAAATGCCTTCTCAAAATTCCTCAACTTTCTGTATCCCCGGATATATTCTACGACTGTTCATTTACGTTTTATCGAATATCTCGGTTCCTGAGCGAGATAGAGCTTTGATATTTAGACTATAAATGCCTTCTCGAAATTCCTCAACTTTCTGTATCCCCGGATATATTCTACGACTGTTCATTTACGTTTTATCGAATATCCCGGTTCCTGAGCGAGATAGAGCTTTGAAATTTGGACTAGAAATGCCTTCTCAAAATTCCTCAACTTTCTGTGTCCCCGAAAACATTCTACGACTTTTAGATCGGCTGCAACATCAAAAAGAAAAGTGTAAATTTACGTTTTATCGAATATCTCGGTTCCTGAGCGAGATAGAGCTTTGATATTTGGACTATAAATGCCTTCTCGAAATTCCTCAACTTTCTGTATCCCCGGATATATTCTACGGCTGTTCATTTACGTTTTATCGAATATCTCGGTTCCTGAGCGAGATAGAGCTTTGATATTTGGACTATAAATGCCTTCTCGAAATTCCTCAACTTGCTGTGTCCCCGGATATATTCTACGACTGTTCATTTACGTTTTATCGAATATCTCGGTTTCTGAGCGAGATAGAGCTGTGAAATTTGAACTATAAATACCTTCTCAAAATTCCTCAACTTTCTGTGTCCCCGAAAACATTCTACGACTTTTAGATCGAACATTCTACCATTTTTAGATCGGCTGCAACATCAAAAAGAAAAGTGTAAATTTACGTTTTATCGAATATCTCGGTTCCTGAGCGAGATAGAGCTTTGATATTTGGACTATAAATGCCTTCTCGAAATTCCTCAACTTTCTGTATCCCCGGATATATTCTACGACTGTTCATTTACGTTTTATCGAATATCTCGGTTCCTGAGCGAGATGGAGCTTTGAAATTTGGACTATAAATGCCTTCTCGAAATTCCTCAACTTTCTGTGTCCCCGAAAACATTCTACGACTTTTAGATCGGCCGCAACATCAAAAAGAAAAGTGTAAATTTTCGTTTTATCGAATATCTCGGTTCCTGAGAGAGAGAGTTCCTGATAGAGCTTTGATATTTGGACTATAAATGCCTTCTCGAAATTCCTCAACTTTGTGTATCCCCGGATATATTCTACGACTGTTCATTTACGTTTTATCGAATATCTCGGTTCCTGAGCGAGAAAGAGCTTTGAAATTTGGACTATAAATGCCTTCTCAAAATTCCTCAACTTTCTGTATCCCCGGATATATTCTACGACTGTTCATTTACGTTTTATCGAATATCTCGGTTCCTGAGCGAGATAGAGCTTTGATATTTAGACTATAAATGCCTTCTCGAAATTCCTCAACTTTCTGTATCCCCGGATATATTCTACGACTGTTCATTTACGTTTTATCGAATATCTCGGTTCCTGAGCGAGAAAGAGCTTTGAAATTTGGACTATAAATGCCTTCTCAAAATTCCTCAACTTTCTGTGTCCCCGAAAACATTCTACGACTTTTAGATCGGCTGCAACATCAAAAAGAAAAGTGTAAATTTACGTTTTATCGAATATCGAATATATCTCAACTTTCTGTATCCCCGGATATATTCTACGGCTGTTCATTTACGTTTTATCGAATATCTCGGTTCCTGAGCGAGATAGAGCTTTGAAATTTGGACTAGAAATGCCTTCTCAAAATTCCTCAACTTTCTGTGTCCCCGAAAACATTCTACGACTTTTAGATCGGCTGCAACATCAAAAAGAAAAGTGTAAATTTACGTTTTATCGAATATCTCGGTTCCTGAGCGAGAAAGAGCTTTGATATTAAGTTTATAAATGCCTTCTCGACATTCCTCAACTTTCTGTATCCCCGGATATATTCTACGACTGTTCCTTTACGTTTTATAGAATATCTCGGTTCCTGAGCGAGATAGAGCTTTGATATTTGGACTATAAATGCCTTCTCAAAATTCGTCACATTTCTGTGTCCCCGAAAACATTCTACGACTTTAAGATCGGCTGCAACATCAAAAAGAAAAGTGTAAATTTACGTTTTTTCGAATATCTCGGTTCCTGAGCGAGATAGAGCTTTGATATTTGGACTATAAATGCCTTCTCGAAATTCCTCAACTTTCTGTATCCCCGGATATATTCTACGACTGTTCATTTACGTTTTATCGAATATCTCGGTTCCTGAGCGAGAAAGAGCTTTGAAATTTGGACTATAAATGCCTTCTCAAAATTCCTCAACTTTCTGTATCCCCGGATATATTCTACGACTGTTCATTTACGTTTTATCGAATATCTCGGTTCCTGAGCGAGATAGAGCTTTGATATTTAGACTATAAATGCCTTCTCGAAATTCCTCAACTTTCTGTATCCCCGGATATATTCTACGACTGTTCATTTACGTTTTATCGAATATCCCGGTTCCTGAGCGAGATAGAGCTTTGAAATTTGGACTAGAAATGCCTTCTCAAAATTCCTCAACTTTCTGTGTCCCCGAAAACATTCTACGACTTTTAGATCGGCTGCAACATCAAAAAGAAAAGTGTAAATTTACGTTTTATCGAATATCTCGGTTCCTGAGCGAGATAGAGCTTTGATATTTGGACTATAAATGCCTTCTCGAAATTCCTCAACTTTCTGTATCCCCGGATATATTCTACGGCTGTTCATTTACGTTTTATCGAATATCTCGGTTCCTGAGCGAGATAGAGCCTTGATATTTGGACTATAAATGCCTTCTCGAAATTCCTCAACTTGCTGTGTCCCCGAAAACATTCTACGACTTTTAGATCGAACATTCTACCATTTTTAGATCGGCTGCAACATCAAAAAGAAAAGTGTAAATTTACGTTTTATCGAATATCTCGGTTCCTGAGCGAGATAGAGCTTTGATATTTGGACTATAAATGCCTTCTCGAAATTCCTCAACTTTCTGTATCCCCGGATATATTCTACGACTTTTCATTTTCGTTTTATCGAATATCTCGGTTCCTGAGCGAGATGGAGCTTTGAAATTTGGACTATAAATGCCTTCTCGAAATTCCTCAACTTTCTGTGTCCCCGAAAACATTCTACGACTTTTAGATCGGCCGCAACATCAAAAAGAAAAGTGTAAATTTTCGTTTTATCGAATATCTCGGTTCCTGAGAGAGAGAGTTCCTGATAGAGCTTTGATATTTGGACTATAAATGCCTTCTCGAAATTCCTCAACTTTGTGTATCCCCGGATATATTCTACGACTGTTCATTTACGTTTTATCGAATATCTCGGTTCCTGAGCGAGAAAGAGCTTTGAAATTTGGACTATAAATGCCTTCTCAAAATTCCTCAACTTTCTGTGTCCCCGAAAACATTCTACGACTTTTAGATCGGCTGCAACATCAAAAAGAAAAGTGTAAATTTACGTTTTATCGAATATCTCGGTTCCTGAGCGAGATAGAGCTTTGATATTTGGACTATAAATGCCTTCTCGAAATTCCTCAACTTTCTGTATCCCCGGATATATTCTACGACTGTTCATTTACGTTTTATCGAATATCTCGGTTCCTGAGCGAGATAGAGCTTTGAAATTTGGACTAGAAATGCCTTCTCAAAATTCCTCAACTTTCTGTGTCCCCGAAAACATTCTACGACTTTAAGATCGGCTGCAACATCAAAAAGAAAAGTGTAAATTTACGTTTTATCGAATATCTCGGTTCCTGAGCGAGATAGAGCTTTGATATTTGGACTATAAATGCCTTCTCGAAATTCCTCAACTTTCTGTATCCCCGGATATATTCTACGACTGTTCATTTACGTTTTATCGAATATCTCGGTTTCTGAGCGAGATAGAGCTGTGAAATTTGAACTATAAATACCTTCTCAAAATTCCTCAACTTTCTGTATCCCCGGATATATTCTACGACTGTTCATTTACGTTTTATCGAATATCTCGGTTCCTGAGCGAGATGGAGCTTTGAAATTTGGACTATAAATGCCTTCTCGAAATTCCTCAACTTTCTGTGTCCCCGAAAACATTCTACGACTTTTAGATCGGCCGCAACATCAAAAAGAAAAGTGTAAATTTTCGTTTTATCGAATATCTCGGTTCCTGAGAGAGAGAGTTCCTGATAGAGCTTTGATATTTGGACTATAAATGCCTTCTCGAAATTCCTCAACTTTGTGTATCCCCGGATATATTCTACGACTGTTCATTTACGTTTTATCGAATATCTCGGTTCCTGAGCGAGAAAGAGCTTTGAAATTTGGACTAGAAATGCCTTCTCAAAATTCCTCAACTTTCTGTGTCCCCGAAAACATTCTACGACTTTTGAATCAGCTGCAACATCAAAAAGAAAAGTGTATATTTACGTTTTATCGAATATCTCGGTTCCTGAGCGAGATAGAGCTTTGATATTTGGACTATAAATGCCTTCTCGAAATTCCTCAACTTTCTGTATCCCCGGATATATTCTACGGCTGTTCATTTACGTTTTATCGAATATCTCGGTTCCTGAGCGAGATAGAGCTTTGATATTTGGACTATAAATGCCTTCTCAAAATTCGTCAACTTTCTGTGTCCCCGAAAACATTCTACGACTTTAAGATCGGCTGCAACATCAAAAAGAAAAGTGTAAATTTACGTTTTATCGAATATCTCGGTTCCTGAGCGAGATAGAGCTTTGATATTTGGACTATAAATGCCTTCTCGAAATTCCTCAACTTTCTGTATCCCCGGATATATTCTACGACTGTTCATTTACGTTTTATCGAATATGTCGGTTCCTGAGCGAGATAGAGCTTTGAAATTTGGACTATAAATGCCTTCTCAAAATTCCTCAACTTTCTGTGTGCCCGAAAACATTCTACGACTTGCAGATCGGCTGCAACATCAAAAAGAAAAGTGTAAATTTACGTTTTATCGAATATCTCGGTTCCTGAGCGAGATAGAGCTTTGATATTTGGACTATAAATGCCTTCTCGAAATTCCTCAACTTTCTGTATCCCCGGATATATTCTACGACTGTTCATTTACGTTTTATCGAATATCTCGGTTCCTGAGCGAGATAGAGCTTTGAAATTTGGACTAGAAATGCCTTCTCAAAATTCCTCAACTTTCTGTGTCCCCGGATATATTCTACGACTGTTCATTTACGTTTTATCGAATATCTCGGTTTCTGAGCGAGATAGAGCTGTGAAATTTGAACTATAAATACCTTCTCAAAATTCCTCAACTTTCTGTATCCCCGGATATATTCTACGGCTGTTCATTTACGTTTTATCGAATATCTCGGTTTCTGAGCGAGATAGAGCTGTGAAATTTGAACTATAAATACCTTCTCGAAATTCCTCAACTTTCTGTGTCCCCGAAAACATTCTACGACTTTAAGATCGAACATTCTACCATTTTTAGATCGGCTGCAACATCAAAAAGAAAAGTGTAAATGTACGTTTTATCGAATATCTCGGTTCCTGAGCGAGATAGAGCTTTGATATTTGGACTATAAATGCCTTCTCGAAATTCCTCAACTTTCTGTATCCCCGGATATATTCTACGACTGTTCATTTACGTTTTATCGAATATCTCGGTTCCTGAGCGAGATAGAGCTTTGAAATTTGGACTAGAAATGCCTTCTCAAAATTCCTCAACTTTCTGTATCCCCGGATATATTCTACGACTGTTCATTTACGTTTTATCGAATATCTCGGTTCTTGAGCGAGATAGAGCTTTGAAATTTGGACTATAAATGCCTTCTCGAAATTCCTCAACTTTTTGTATCCCCGAAAACATTCTACGACTTTTAGATCGGCTGCAACATCAAAAAGAAAAGTGTAAATTTACGTTTTATCGAATATCTCGGTTCCTGAGCGAGATAGAGCTTTGATATTTGGACTATAAATGCCTTCTCGAAATTCCTCAACTTTCTGTATCCCCGGATATATTCTACGACTGTTCATTTACGTTTTATCGAATATCTCGGTTCCTGAGCGAGATAGAGCTTTGAAATTTGGACTAGAATTGCCTTCTCAAAATTCCTCAACTTTCTGTGTCCCCGGATATATTCTACGACTGTTCATTTACGTTTTATCGAATATCTCGGTTTCTGAGCGAGATAGGGCTGTGAAATTTGAACTATAAATACCTTCTCAAAATTCCTCAACTTTCTGTATCCCCGGATATATTCTACGGCTGTTCATTTACGTTTTATCGAATATCTCGGTTTCTGAGCGAGATAGAGCTGTGAAATTTGAACTATAAATACCTTCTCAAAATTCCTCAACTTTCTGTGTCCCCGAAAACATTCTACGACTTTTAGATCGAACATTCTACCATTTTTAGATCGGCTGCAACATCAAAAAGAAAAGTGTAAATTTACGTTTTATCGAATATCTCGGTTCCTGAGCGAGATAGAGCTTTGATATTTGGACTATAAATGCCTTCTCGAAATTCCTCAACTTTCTGTATCCCCGGATATATTCTACGACTGTTCATTTACGTTTTATCGAATATCTCGGTTCCTGAGCGAGAAAGAGCTTTGAAATTTGGACTAGAAATGCCTTCTCAAAATTCCTCAACTTTCTGTGTCCCCGGATATATTCTACGACTGTTCATTTACGTTTTATCGAATATCTCGGTTTCTGAGCGAGATAGAGCTGTGAAATTTGAACTATAAATACCTTCTCAAAATTCCTCAACTTTCTGTATCCCCGGATATATTCTACGGCTGTTCATTTACGTTTTATCGAATATCTCGGTTTCTGAGCGAGATAGAGCTGTGAAATTTTAACTATAAATACCTTCTCAAAATTCCTCAACTTTCTGTGTCCCCGAAAACATTCTACGACTTTTAGATCGAACATTCTACCATTTTTAGATCGGCTGCAACATCAAAAAGAAAAGTGTAAATTTACGTTTTATCGAATATCTCGGTTCCTGAGCGAGATAGAGCTTTGATATTTGGACTATAAATGCCTTCTCGAAATTCCTCAACTTTCTGTATCCCCGGATATATTCTACATCTGTTCATTTACGTTTTATCGAATATCTCGGTTCCTGAGCGAGATAGAGCTTTGAAATTTGGACTATAAATGCCTTCTCAAAATTCCTCAACTTTCTGTGTGCCCGAAAACATTCTACGACTTGCAGATCGGCTGCAACATCAAAAAGAAAAGTGTAAATTTACGTTTTATCGAATATCTCGGTTCCTGAGCGAGATAGAGCTTTGATATTAAGTTTATAAATGCCTTCTCGAAATTCCTCAACTTTCTGTATCCCCGGATATATTCTACGACTGTTCATTTACGTTTTATCGAATATCTCGGTTCCTGAGCGAGATAGAGCTTTGAAATTTGGACTAGAAATGCCTTCTCAAAATTCCTCAACTTTCTGTGTCCCCGAAAACATTCTACGACTTTAAGATCGGCTGCAACATCAAAAAGAAAAGTGTAAATTTACGTTTTATCGAATATCTCGGTTCCTGAGCGAGATAGAGCTTTGATATTTGGACTATAAATGCCTTCTCGAAATTCCTCAACTTTCTGTATCCCCGGATATATTCTACGGCTATTCATTTACGTTTTATCGAATATCTCGGTTCCTGAGCGAGATAGAGCTTTGATATTTGGACTATAAATGCCTTCTCAAAATTCGTCAACTTTCTGTGTCCCCGAAAACATTCTACGACTTTAAGATCGGCTGCAACATCAAAAAGAAAAGTGTAAATTTACGTTTTATCGAACATCTCGGTTCCTGAGCGAGATAGAGCTTTGATATTTGGACTATAAATGCCTTCTCGAAATTCCTCAACTTTCTGTATCCCCGGATATATTCTACGACTGTTCATTTACGTTTTATCGAATATCTCGGTTCCTGAGCGAGATAGAGCTTTGAAATTTGGACTATAAATGCCTTCTCAAAATTCCTCAACTTTCTGTGTGCCCGAAAACATTCTACGACTTTTAGATCGGCTGCAACATCAAAAAGAAAAGTGTAAATTTACGTTTTATCGAATATCTCGGTTCCTGAGCGAGATAGAGCTTTGATATTAAGTTTATAAATGCCTTCTCGAAATTCCTCAACTTTCTGTATCCCCGGATATATTCTACGACTGTTCATTTACGTTTTATCGAATATCTCGGTTCCTGAGCGAGAAAGAGCTTTAAAATTGGACTATAAATGCCTTCTTAAAATTCCTCAACTTTCTGTGTCCCCGAAAACATTCTACGACTTTTAGATCGGCTGCAACATCAAAAAGAAAAGTGTAAATTTACGTTTTATCGAATATCTCGGTTCCTGAGCGAGATAGAGCTTTGATATTTGGACTATAAATGCCTTCTCGAAATTCCTCAACTTTCTGTATCCCCGGATATATTCTACGACTGTTCATTTACGTTTTATCGAATATCTCGGTTCTTGAGCGAGAAAGAGCTTTGAAATTTGGACTATAAATGCCTTCCCAAAATTCCTCAACTTTCTGTGTGCCCGAAAACATTCTACGACTTTTAGATCGGCTGCAACATCAAAAAGAAAAGTGTAAATTTACGTTTTATCGAATATCTCGGTTCCTGAGCGAGATAGAGCTTTGATATTTGGACTATAAATGCGTTCTCGAAATTCCTCAACTTTCTGTATCCCCGGATATATTCTACGACTGTTCATTTACGTTTTATCGAATATCTCGGTTCCTGAGCGAGATAGAGCTTTGAAATTTGGACTATAAATGCCTTCTCAAAATTCCTCAACTTTCTGTGTCCCCGAAAACATTCTACGACTTTAAGATCGGCTGCAACATCAAAAAGAAAAGTGTAAATTTACGTTTTATCGAATATCTCGGTTCCTGAGCGAGATAGAGCTTTGATATTTGGACTATAAATGCCTTCTCGAAATTCCTCAACTTTCTGTATCCCCGAAAACATTCTACGACTTTTAGATCGGCTGCAACATCAAAAAGAAAAGTGTAAATTTACGTTTTATCGAATATCTCGGTTCCTGAGCGAGATAGAGCTTTGATATTTGGACTATAAATGCCTTCTCGAAATTCCTCAACTTTCTGTATCCCCGAAAACATTCTACGACTTTTAGATCGGCTGCAACATCAAAAAGAAAAGTGTAAATTTACGTTTTATCGAATATCTCGGTTCCTGAGCGAGATAGAGCTTTGATATTTGGACTATAAATGCCTTCTCGAAATTCCTCAACTTTCTGTATCCCCGGATATATTCTACGACTGTTCATTTACGTTTTATCGAATATCTCGGTTCCTGAGCGAGATAGAGCTTTGAAATTTGGACTATAAATGCCTTCTCAAAATTCCTCAACTTTCTGTGTCCCCGAAAACATTCTACGACTTTAAGATCGGCTGCAACATCAAAAAGAAAAGTGTAAATTTACGTTTTATCGAATATCTCGGTTCCTGAGCGAGATAGAGCTTTGATATTTGGACTATAAATGCCTTCTCGAAATTCCTCAACTTTCTGTATCCCCGAAAACATTCTACGACTTTTAGATCGGCTGCAACATCAAAAAGAAAAGTGTAAATTTACGTTTTATCGAATATCTCGGTTCCTGAGCGAGATAGAGCTTTGATATTTGGACTATAAATGCCTTCTCGAAATTCCTCAACTTTCTGTATCCCCGGATATATTCTACGACTGTTCATTTACGTTTTATCGAATATCTCGGTTCCTGAGCGAGATAGAGCTTTGATATTTGGACTATAAATGCCTTCTCAAAATTCGTCAACTTTCTGTGTCCCCGAAAACATTCTACGACTTTAAGATCGGCTGCAACATCAAAAAGAAAAGTGTAAATTTACGTTTTATCGAATATCTCGGTTCCTGAGCGAGATAGAGCTTTGATATTTGGACTATAAATGCCTTCTCAAAATTCCTCAACTTTCTGTATCCCCGGATATATTCTACGGCTGTTCATTTACGTTTTATCGAATATCTCGGTTCCTGAGCGAGATAGAGCTTTGATATTTGGACTATAAATGCCTTCTCAAAATTCGTCAACTTTCTGTGTCCCCGAAAACATTCTACGACTTTAAGATCGGCTGCAACATCAAAAAGAAAAGTGTAAATTTACGTTTTATCGAATATCTCGGTTCCTGAGCGAGATAGAGCTTTGATATTTGGACTATAAATGCCTTCTCGAAATTCCTCAACTTTCTGTATCCCCTGAAAACATTCTACGACTTTTAGATCGGCTGCAACATCAAAAAGAAAAGTGTAAATTTACGTTTTATCGAATATCTCGGTTCCTGAGCGAGATAGAGCTTTGATATTTGGACTATAAATGCCTTCTCGAAATTCCTCAACTTTCTGTATCCCCGGATATATTCTACGACTGTTCATTTACGTTTTATCGAATATCTCGGTTCCTGAGCGAGATAGAGCTTTGATATTTGGACTATAAATGCCTTCTCAAAATTCCTCAACTTTCTGTGTGCCCGAAAACATTCTACGACTTGCAGATCGGCTGCAACATCAAAAAGAAAAGTGTAAATTTACGTTTTATCGAATATCTCGGTTCCTGAGCGAGATAGAGCTTTGATATTTGGACTATAAATGCCTTCTCAAAATTCCTCAACTTTCTGTATCCCCGGATATATTCTACGGCTGTTCATTTACGTTTTATCGAATATCTCGGTTCCTGAGCGAGATAGAGCTTTGATATTTGGACTATAAATGCCTTCTCAAAATTCGTCAACTTTCTGTGTCCCCGAAAACATTCTACGACTTTAAGATCGGCTGCAACATCAAAAAGAAAAGTGTAAATTTACGTTTTATCGAATATCTCGGTTCCTGAGCGAGATAGAGCTTTGATATATGGACTATAAATGCCTTCTCGAAATTCCTCAACTTTCTGTATCCCCGGATATATTCTACGACTGTTCATTTACGTTTTATCGAATATCTCGGTTCCTGAGCGAGATAGAGCTTTGAAATTTGGACTATAAATGCCTTCTCAAAATTCCTCAACTTTCTGTGTGCCCGAAAACATTCTACGACTTGCAGATCGGCTGCAACATCAAAAAGAAAAGTGTAAATTTACGTTTTATCGAATATCTCGGTTCCTGAGCGAGATAGAGCTTTGATATTTGGACTATAAATGCCTTCTCGAAATTCCTCAACTTTCTGTATCCCCGAAAACATTCTACGACTTTTAGATCGGCTGCAACATCAAAAAGAAAAGTGTAAATTTACGTTTTATCGAATATCTCGGTTCCTGAGCGAGATAGAGCTTTGATATTTGGACTATAAATGCCTTCTCGAAATTCCTCAACTTTCTGTATCCCCGGATATATTCTACGACTGTTCATTTACGTTTTATCGAATATCTCGGTTCCTGAGCGAGATGGAGCTTTGATATTTGGACTATAAATGCCTTCTCGAAATTCCTCAACTTTCTGTATCCCCGGATATATTCTACGACTGTTCATTTACGTTTTATCGAATATCTTTCTGTGTCCCCGAAAACATTCTACGACTTTTAGATCGGCTGCAACATCAAAAAGAAAAGTGTAAATTTACGTTTTATCGAATATCTCGGTTCCTGAGCGAGATAGAGCTTTGATATTTGGACTATAAATGCCTTCTCGAAATTCCTCAACTTTCTGTATCCCCGGATATATTCTACGACTGTTCATTTACGTTTTATCGAATATCTCGGTTCCTGAGCGAGAAAGAGCTTTGAAATTTGGACTATAAATGCCTTCTCAAAATTCCTCAACTTTCTGTGTCCCCGAAAACATTCTACGACTTTTAGATCGGCTGCAACATCAAAAAGAAAAGTGTAAATTTACGTTTTATCGAATATCTCGGTTCCTGAGCGAGATAGAGCTTTGATATTTGGACTATAAATGCCTTCTCGAAATTCCTCAACTTTCTGTGTCCCCGAAAACATTCTACGACTTTTAGATCGGCTGCAACATCAAAAAGAAAAGTGTAAATTTACTATAAATGCCTTCTCGAAATTCCTCAACTATCTGTGTCCCCGAAAACATTCTACGACTTTTCCGGAGCGATAAAAACAAAGATGTTTATTTTTACTATGTCGAAACCGGCTAGACAGGGCCTCTACAACATAAAACTGGTAAAGATCGGTGAAAGATTTTGGTTTTTGTTAGATAATTCGCTGAATCTTACCAATTCTGATTCTTAACTTATTTATTCACATATACAAAATCTCATCATAAACAGACCACTATATCGTATAGCTGTCAAAGAAACAATCTGTTGAAATCCGTTTTTAATAAACAAAAATCCTAATTAAAGCATTAATTTTTATTCGTAATAAGTTATCTTTTTGAGAAAACGTTTTTTTTTTTTTTATAATACTTTTAAGACAAAAAACTGTTGGAAACCTTTAATATTTATTACAACTTAATAAGAGAAAACCTGAAAAACTGTGTCAGACTGGTCGCTTCTTGCTAAAGTATCATAAGCTCACAACAATTGTTGATTGTTACAATAATAGTAGTCCTACTTTCAATACATAAGACACTTTATTACTGCAATACTCACTGCTTAAGCCTGATAAGTTCAATAAACCCACTAAATTTGAAGTCAAAAAAATAAAAAAAAGAGCTTGCAAGTATTTGTTGTTTTTGAAATCAACGCTTTAACAAATATTATCATTGCAAGTTTTTTCGTAATTCTTTAATCGTTGTCATATTTGATGTCAATAGAGCGACTATATAAGCTAGTTGTGATACGAACACTAAATCAAAAATGTAATGTTTGCATAACAAAGTGATAGCTTTATCTCTCTTGTTCTTTATTATTTTATAACATTTTTTAATGAATTCTTTATTTTAAAAGACTTAAAAAAGGCTTAGTTAGTGTCTTTCCTTAACCTCAAGAAAATACGCCTTAGTAGCCTGTCGATTCATTTTGCCATTGGCACTAAGCTTCAGATCCTCCACAATAATTGCTCCGCCATTTAAATGCTTGTACTTGGCTTTAATGTTCTGCTGCACATACTCCACAACATCCTGGGCACTGATTTCAGAGCCAAGTTTCTTGACCACAGCAGCGGCGGCCTCGTCGCCATTAAATTGATTCCAAATCCCAAAGACGCAGACCTCCGCCACGCCTGGCATTTGAGAAATGACATCCTCGATTTCGTGGGGGTAATACATGATATTCTGGTACTTAAGCATGTCCTTCTTGCGTTCCACCAGGTATAGGAAACCGTCCTCATCAATATATCCCAAGTCTCCAGTGTGAAACCACATATTTGAGTCACGTATACTCTTCGATTCCTCTGGATTTCCATAATATCCAGCCCAATTCTTACTGCTATAGACGCACACCTCACCCACCTCGTTTGGAGCTAGTAGCTCGCCTTGTTCATTAAGTAACTTGAGCTTATAACCTTCAACCACACGACCAACAGAATTGGGCTTCGCATCAAAGTTCCAGTTCATTGACGCCATACTGCCCAATTCCGTGAAGCCATAAGCATAATGGAGACAGTCAGTTTGCAGACGACTCCTTATTCGACGTTGTACTTCGACGGAGCACCGTCCACCTGCGTATGTGTAGGATGAAAGGCTATTCAGATCGGCTTTCTCAAATTCGGGGCAATTGACCATCATCGCCATGTGGGAGGGTGCCTGTATTAGCCATGTGACTTTGTGTTCCTTAATGACACGTAAAAGACGAGCTGGATCGAAAGGGCTGTCGGCTATAATGCGTTTGGTGCTGAACACTCCTGAACAAACCGTTGTGACAAGTCCTGAAATCCAGTCCAGAGTGCTGTGTGTGTACTGCACGTCAGCGGTAGTCAGATAACTATTACGACAATTTATTTGTCAGAATTCTGAAAATTAACACATCTCTGTAAATACTTACGGACATGTATTTAAGATTTTCTGACTGTTTGAGATAGTGACTGCCTTAGGCGTACCCGTAGTTCCCGAAGAGCAGAGAATAGCTAGTGTTTGATCATTTCCCTTCTCCAGGCGAGCAGGCTTAAAGTCTGCTTCTGTAGGTGCAGCTAGAACCTTCTCAATACTAATGGAGTCACTTTGATGGTTGCGCATTGTAATGATCTTTACATCTAACTTCGTTGTGGCTGACTTCACTTTCGCGTAGTCCTCCCCATCGCAGAATATCAAACATGGCTTTGTAATATCAAAGAGTTTCCCAATGGTTGCCTCCTCGTAGGCAGTATTGAGCGAGTGAAAGGCAATTCCATTAAAGAAACATCCATAGACGACAGAAAATATGTGTGTTGTATTTCGAGCTATGATTCCTACAATATCCGATTGCCCCAATCCCAAAGATCGAATATAGCTGGCCACACGCATGGAGTTCAAATGGAGCTCTTCTCGGGTCAACACAGTGTTTTCAGTGTCGGATATCTGTCCAGAAATCGGAATATAGGGAATTACACGCTGTGGCTAAGAAATTACTTACTTGAGCAATTAGCTTTAGATGACGTCGCATCTCATGAAAAATAATCTCTCCTATCGATAGATCCTGTGCAAAATATTCTCGATCATCCTGGCCACTCCAAATTTTACGCTCCGCATCGTAGGTGCTTTCCGGTTTATAAGTCATGCTGACGAAACAAGTTAACTTTCTCAAATGCTGACACGAACCTGATTAACATGGGTATTTATACTCAGTACCTACTACAAAGTGGTACAATAAAGATAAGCAAAATCATATTACAACGTCGTATCTCCAACGCTATAAAGTGTACATATTCTTGATAAGCGTTAACAGCTGAGCCGATCTAGACATGTTTGTCTTTTAGTCCGATCGGATGAACACATCTATATCAGTTACGATAAAAGGCAGAGAGACAAAATTCTGTATGTAGGACAGCAATCATTTTAACAGATATCCGATACCAGATAATTATAATTAAACTCAGCAATTGCAAGTTTTTTTTTAAATTTTTTAGCTTGGTCAAATTTGATCCTGATTGACGACTAAATCTGATAGTTTTCATACATTTGATCGGAAAAATGTTAAAAACCACAAATATTAACACCCTCAAAGCTTCCAAATCACAGAAGCTACAGACACGTTCTATGTAATTTTATTAGAAAGATGTTTTAAAAAGTTGTTTATTGTGTATGTCAAAGCGATCGTAAAAATAGCTTTTGCACAAGATCGTATAGTTTAATCGAATCACTTTGTGCCACAAGGTTTTGAAACTGTTCACAATACATTCTATCAATTTATTGTAAGATATCCGTGTTTAACTTACAACTTTGAAAGCGTGAGGGGGGGATGGGGGAAGGGAGGGGTCGGTGATCTTGATACTTTGTCTGCCTATAATATACATCAACATATATACCAAGATTGGTTGCAAGTTTTGTAGAGCATTTACAAGACAATTTAGAGCTTCAAGCAAAAACTATTGGAGATTGTGTTTAATAACCAAAACTGATTGTCAGATTAACGGAAACCACAATTTTTGTCAATTTTTATTAGAAACAGGGTAGTTCTAGTGATTCCCATAACTTAATCAAAGCTAGACTAATTTACAATCGTTAATTATGATAGACTAGTTTATTATTTTTATACACTTGCAGAGGGTAATATAATTTTGTCACAAATTGTGTAACGCATTGAAGACGTCAGAAAAAAGGGTTGCATATTCAGAATCAGCATCAACAGCCGAGCCGAAATATCCATGTCCGTTTGTTCGTCTGTTTATATGCCGATTAGTCCCTCACTTTTAGAGTTATCTTCATAGAACTTGGCACAGATGCTTTTTCTTTCTTCAAGAAGTACATATGTCAGAATCGGCCACATCGGAATACTATTTCATAGAATACTGCCATAGAAACGCTCTGTTAAAATTTAAGTTTTCTTACGCAATACTTTTCTGCAAGGGTATATCTATTCGGGAGGCCGAAGATAACATTTCATTATTGTTTAAAATTTTTTTTAAATTCAAATAAGTTTTAGGTAAAGTGTGCTCAGTTAATGTCGATCCTTGACTTCAAGAAAATAAGCCTTAGTAGCCTGTCGATTCATTTTGCCATTGGCACTAAGCTTCAGATCCTCCACAATAATTGCTCCGCCATTCAAATGCTTGTACTTGGCTTTAGTGTTCTGCTCCACAAAGTTAACTACATCCTGGGCTTCTATTTTATAGCCAAACTTTTTGACCACAGCAGCGGCGGCCTCGTCGCCATTAAATTGATTCCAAATACCAAAGACGCAGACCTCTGCCACGCCTGGCATTTGAGATATAACCTCCTCGATTTCGTGGGGGTAATACATGATGTTCTGGTACTTAAGCATGTCCTTCTTGCGTTCCACTAGGTATAGGAAACCGTCCTCATCAATATATCCCAAGTCTCCAGTATGAAACCACAGATTTGAGTCACGTACATTGTTCGACTCCTCGGGATTTCCATAATATCCAGCCCAATACTTACTGCTATAGACGCACACCTCTCCCACCTCGTTTGGAGCTAGTAGCTCGCCTTGTTCGTTAAGTAACTTTACTTTGTAGCCATTTGACACACGGCCAACTGAATTGGGTTTCTGATCAAAATGCCAGTTCATTGACACCAAACTGCCAAGCTCCGTGAATCCATAACCATAATGGAGACGGTCACTTTGCAGTCGACTTCTTATTCGACGCTGCACTTCGACAGAGCACCGTCCACCTCCGTAAGTGTAGTAACAGATGCTGTCCAGATTAGCATGCTCAAACTCGGGACAATTGCCCATTATCGCCATGTGGGAAGGTGCCTGCATTAACCACGTGACCTTGTGTTCCTCAATGATACGTAAAAGACGCGCTGGATCGAAAGGGTTGTCGGCTATAATACGTTTGGTGCTGAACACACCCGAACTAACAGTTGTCCAAAGTCCTGTAACCCAGTCCATTGTGCTGTGTGTGTACTGCACGTCAGCTGTGGTTAGATATCTGCAATGGTTAACTATTTTTGAGAACGCTGTGAATTAGCACATTATTATGAATACTAACTTGAATGCAGTTAAGATTTTCTGACTGTTTGAGATAGTCACTGCCTTGGGCGTACCCGTAGTTCCCGAAGAGCAAAGAATGGCTAGTGTTTGATCATTTCCATTCTCCAGGCGAGCAGGTATAAATTTTGTTTCTACAGGTGTACCCAAAACCTCCTGAATGCTAATGGAGTCATTTTGATGATCACGCATTGTAATAATCTTAACGTTTAACTTCGACGTGGCTGACTTTACTTTCTCGTAGTCATCACCATCGCAGAATATCAAACGAGGCTTTGTAATATCAAAGAGTTTCTCAATGGTTGCCTCCTCGTAGGCAGTATTGAGCGAGTGAAAGGCAATTCCATTAAAGAAACATCCATAGACGACAGAAAATATGTGTGTTGTATTTCGTGCTATGATTCCTACAATATCCGATTGCCCCAATCCCAAAGATCGAATATAGCTGGCCACACGCATGGAGTTCAAATGGAGCTCTTCTCGGGTCAACACGGTGTTTTCAGTGTCCGATATCTGTCCAGAAATCAAAATGTAGCGAATCGCACAATGTTTAGGCTAGTCAATTACTTACTTGAGCAATTAGCTTTGGATGCCGTCGCATTTCATGAAATATAATCTCGCCTATCGATAGATCCTGTGCAAAATATTCGCGATCATTCTGGCCACTCCAAATCCTACTCTCCGCATCGTAGGTGCTCTCCGGCTTATAAGGCATTGCGAATGATACCAGTTTACTTTACTTAGTGCTGAGACAAACGCGATTCTGGTTGCTTTATATAGTCATTGGTAGCGTGCCGGCAAATGTTCGATAACAAATGTGCTACTCACCGAATCATATAAACTCAAGCCCGAGTGCAAATAACGGACACGAAGCAAGTGTATCAACTTGTGTAATTGCGTGCGTTGCACACTGGTCTAAATCGACTTTCTTTTGGCATAAACTGTAAACATTGACTTAGAAACTGCAAGCTTTGCACGAATGTTACTTAGGCCAAAATAGAATTTTGAATTAAAAAAATTGTTATTTAGAGCTCAAACATAGCTGTAAATTAAAAAATATCCAGAGATACCTCAAAAACCGACAAAAATATTAATTGCAACATTTTATATACACGACTGGTTGTATGTTCAATTAATTACATTTTGATACAAGTTGACAGAAAGGTATTTTATACTTTTATTTTAAGGCTGCCATTTTATCAAATATATTTATCAATACGTTATATTAATAGTAGTATTGTGTCTAAGAATATTTTATCAAATTTTAATTTATGCCAAAAAATTTGCAATCTGGACCAGTGTGCATTGAAAACAAGTAAGAATGCTCTGGCCGAGTGTGCCCGACCACGAAACTCCCTGCTCCCAACTTGCACTTCAAGCAGTTCAGCGGCAACACAAGCAAGCAGCGTACTTAACTTGACCAGTGCATGTCAAACAGTTGTTTCTGCCTGCTGAGACAGGGGTAACAGATTCTTTCATAACTTTGGCAGCTGATCAACATTAGTAAATATATATTTGTACCAAAACTCAAAGCTATGTCTTAAAAATTGTGGCTGTGGGAGTTTTTTTTCGACTTGCGGGGCTTTGGAGGGGTGCATCTCAAATTTAAAATAAACTTGATCTGCGTATGGTATACAGGAACCTGCAAGCCAAATTTGGTGTCTCTATTACATACATTTGCAGTACTTTAATACTCCCTTTTTCCCATTTTTAATGGGAACAGGGAGTAAAAATGATTGTTAATTGTACTTGTATTTGCAAGTGTGCTATATTAATATATAGTATATTACAAAAATATATTATACCTACATATATTCATTGACAATATTTTCTCGTTTATCGTCAAGTATACGATGCAAGTGAGCAATTACCTCTTGAAATACATATATAAATATAGGCAATTTGTACGTTCTGCGATGTAGATTGCACTGTTTTGTATATTTTTTATGAATTGCTGAACTAATGGGTCAATGTTCTTATACAATTAATAAGTATTACATGAGTGAAACGGCTAGAAAAGCTTTTGGTGCAGCGCCGAAGATTAAATACTCTTACGTAATAAAATTGCTCAAAAATAAAAATAAAATAGCTTTAAACCAATTGCTTTGTGCCGCTTATACTCTTTCCAAAATACAAAAAAAGAGCATATTGTGTTTGTGAAATGTCCGTCTGTTTGTCCGCGAGCAACCAAACTTGGTATACATGTTGAAACATACCATAGACAGACAAAGTGTTCAGATCAACCCAAAGATATGCCACGCCACTTCTCAAAGAGGCTAAAAAAGAGCAATATATAATTGATCGTACCTTTATGGCATTTCCTAAATTTTAAAATGATGATTTCTTCTTTTTTAAATAAACCCAAAATAAAAAAAAAAAAAATTAAAGAAAAGATTACGTGCCGATGATATATATCCTTGCTAAATATTGTATGTTTTCTTATAAAAATTCTATGTTTCGACCCATTGTTGTAATGAACATATAGTACATACTTGTCAGATTTTTATGAAATTTTTTCAGCATGCATAGATCATACTAAAACTTTAGTTTAACAAGTTTGATACAGATATCTTAAAAAGAAATTTTAACCGGTTGATCCTAGGGTAGCTATATGTTATAGTTATCGCATCTAGCCGATGCCTGTAATAAAAATATACATCTGAGCCAATTTTCAGCATCTTGACTAGCTTAGAAACAGGTAGACAGAAGGACATGACAAGTTCGACTCGGCTGTTGATCAAATATATATTTACCTTATGGGTTCAGAAATACACCCTCAAGTGCGTTGCGCATTTCGTGACCAAATTATAATACCTTCTTCAAGTTTATATAAACTTATTCGAATAGTATCATAAACGTGTTGCATAGGAACTGAGTGCCGAACAGAGGTCAGATATATACATTATAACGATTATATCGAGTTTTGTATTTAATGCTAAGATCATAGCACTGTTTGCAAGGGTATACTTATGTAAAGACGTTTGTGTATGGTGAAATTCTTTGCCCCTTGCTCGCAAAGGTGTGCTTTAGAGATTGCAAAACACCGATGTACGTGCCATCGTTGGTTTTCACTTGTGCTAGTCGATTATTATGGATTGTACTATCAAATAACAAAAATTATTTATAATAAACGGCATATTAAAACAAAATACATTAAACAAAATTATAATAATAAAAATTGTCTATTCTATGTAATGTATGAAGAAAAACTGGATTTCATATTTGCTTTTTTGACAATTATTGTTTTCTTAAATCAACACAAAAAATAACAGAAAAACAAATTAATATAAATATATTTGCCCATAAAAAATATGTTTCTTTATAAAATAGTGAATAAAACTAATTAATTTAATCGAAGAAAACATCGACACAGAAGAGAATTTAAGACAATAGATGCAATCGATTTGGACATCGATATTTGGCCACCTCTAGTTCACTTGAATTAATTTGTTTAGATTAGCAGTATCTTTTTTTGTGGGTATGGTCTCTAATTAAACTTAACTATCATCGTTCTCAGACAAGTGTTGAACGTTGAACGCAAACTTTCCATGCTTATCTTTAAGTATGTCAAAGCTTTACGCAGAGTCATTGTTTTGTTTTGCCTCCAAATCATTCTAGTATACGCAATATCATTCACGAGTTTTGTGACGTATAAAGCTTATTTGTGATGGTATTTTCCGTCCTTCTAAAGTGCTTATATGAGCACATCTGTTTTGGTAAATAAAGTAACTTTCAATTGGGTTGAGCAATAAGTAATCTATTTAATTTCTTATCGCTATTAAATATATTATATTATGTGAAAGCGTGCCATTTGTGGCAACTAATTCTAGTATTTTAATTGTGTTAAGCAGCTAATCATCATCAGGGAAACTCTATGAATCAGCTGTGTGAATGTTGTGTGCCGCCTTCAGATAAGCAGCCTTAACGGCCTGTCGATTGACCTTGCCATTGGCGCTCTTCGCCAGCTGTGGAACGATCTGTGCGCCTCCATTCAGCTGCTTATATTTGGCACTAATATGTAGAGCAGCAAAGTTAACCACCTGAGTGGAATCCAGTTGAGACTCTGAGTTGAAACTAGTTCTGAGAGTCAAAATTTTGCAAAATTGCATTGTATTACATAATCATCCAAACTGCATGCACACTTGGCTGTACAAACATAAAATTTGAAAGATGCCTTTGAAATAATAAACACTTAAGAGTTGTTTTGAAAAAATTAAAAGTAGGAAAAGAGGGGGAGTGATGGCTTAAATAAATATATTCTTACAATAAAAAATTTTTTTGAAAATATAAAAAAATTTTCTTGTGAGTTTTTGAAATTCTTTTGAAAATATTTTTATTAGATATTAAAATCCTTTGATCCTATTAAAAGTTTTTAACATTAAGAAATTTCAGTAACAATATTGAGCCCGTGATAGCATGGTAACAATGCATTACACTGAAAAAAACATACTTGTTATAAAGTACTGCAAATGTGTGTAACAGACAGAAGGAGTCATTTCCGACTATATAAATTATATATATTCTTGATCAGGATCAACAGCCGAGACGAACTAGCCATGTCCGTCTGTCTGTCCGTCTGTCTGTATGATCGCGTCGATCTCGGAGAATATAAGAGCTAGAGACACCAAACTTGGCAAGCAGGTTCCTGTATACTATACGCATTTCAAGTTTATTTCAAATTTCGGATGCAGCCCCCCCGCACCCATTTTTGGTACACATATATGCTGTGTTGATCGGATAAATAACACCAAAGTTATGGTAGAATCTATTACCCCCGTCTCAGCAGGCAGAAACAACAGTTTGACATGCACTGGTCAAGTTAAGTACGCTGCTTGCTTGTGGTGCCGCTGAACTGCTTGAAGTGCAAGTTGGGAGCAGGGAGTCTCGTGGTCGGGCACACTCGACTAGAGCATTCTTACTTGTTATATATTGCATTGATGGATAATGTGGATGAAATCATAATTTTAGTAAGAACAGGCTCAAATCCATTTTTACAGCTTTTGACAGTAAATAATTCGACAGGTCTCTCACCGGAGAATTCGCCTTTATTGTCGGAAGATGACTGAAAAACTCTGACTGTTAACCTTTTGGTTTTTCATGCTATTGTCTTTAAACTTATTTCAATAACTCAACACAAGAAATAATTAGTTTGACGGGTAACTTAACAAAGAATTTTTAAGATATAATTAATCGGGTGGAATTCGTCGACGCCGCGGGATAAATATGAAAAGCGGAACGGGTGGAACGGGACACGAAGGTCAGGTTTAAAAATACTTCGGCCACGGGCGGCAAATGGTGGTTGAGGTCAAATTCTTTTTCGACCGACGCCGGGATAACCAGTAAGTGTCTACTAAACAAAACTGATTGGATGATTAACTCATACCTCTATATGACCCAGTTTTATTAGGAACATGGAAGATTTTGTGATCCCAGTCCCATGACTTTATCAAAGCAAACTAATTTACATTTGACAATTAAGATAGACCAGTTTACTATTATATTTAAAAAAATGTATTTTAAATGTTAATCAGAATCTAATTTAATTTCGATTCTTGACTTTTAGAAAAAAGGCCTTTGTGGCCTGACGATTCGTTTTGCCATTGGCACTATGGCTCAGATCCTCCACAATAATTGCTCCGCCATTCAAATGCTTGTACTTGGCTTTAATGTTCTGCTCCACAAAGTCCACTACATCCTGGTCTTCTATTTTAGAGCCAAAGTTCCTGACCACAGCAGCGGCAGCTTCGTCGCCATTGAACTCATTCCAAACACCAAAGACGCAAACCTCTGCCACGCCTGGCATCTGAGAAATGACCTCTTCGATTTCGTGGGGATAATACATAATGCCCTGGTACTTAAGCATGTCCTTTTTGCGTTCCACTAGGTATAGGAAACCGTCCTCATCAATATATCCCAAGTCTCCAGTGTGAAACCACATATTTGAGTCACGTATACTCTTCGATTCCAATGGATTTCCATAATATCCATCCCAATACTTACTGCTATAGACGCACACCTCTCCCACCTCGTTTGGAGCTAGTAGATCGCCCTGTTCGCTTAGTAACTTTACTTTGTAGCCATTTGACACACGGCCAACTGAATTGGGTTTCTGATCAAAATGCCAGTTCATGGATAACAAACTGCCCAGCTCTGTAAAGCCGTAAGCATAATGGAGGCAGTCACTTTGCAGACGACTCCTTATTCGACGTTGCACCTCAATGGAACACCTACCACCTCCATAAGTATAGGACCGGATGCTGTCCAGATTAGCATGCTCAAATTCGGGGCAATTGCCTATCATCGCCATGTGGGAAGGTGGCTGTAGAAGCCAAGTGACCTTGTGTTTCTCAATGATCCGTAAAAGACGAGCTGGATCAAAGGCGTTGTCGACTATAATGCGTTTGGTGCTGAGCACACCCGAACTAACAGTTGTGACAAGTCCTGTAATCCAGTCTAAAGTGCTGTGAGTGTACTGCACGTCAGCGGTAGTCAGATATCTATGAAGATCAATTCGATTTAAGAATACTGTGAATTATCGCATGCCTGTGAATACTTACGAGCAGGTATTTAAAAGCTTGCGACTGTTTGATATAGTCACTGCCTTGGGCGTACCCGTAGTCCCCGAAGAGCAAAGAATGGCCAATGTTTGATCATTTCCCTTCTCCAGGCGAGCAGGTTTGAAGTCTGCTTCTACAGGTGTGGTCAAAATCTCCTGAATGCTAATGGAGTCATTTTGATGGTCTCGCATTGTAATAATCTTAACGTTTAACTTCGACGTGGCTGACTTTACTTTCTCGTAGTCCTCACCATCGCAGAATATCAAACATGGCTTTGTAATATCAAAGAGTTTCTCAATAGTGGCCTCCTCATAGGCTGTGTTGAGCGAGTGAAAGGCAATACCATTAAAGAAACATCCATATGCCACAGCAGACATATGCGTTGTACTTCTTGCTATGATTCCTACAATATCCGACTGAACCAAGCCCAACGATCGCATATAGCTGGCCACACGCATGGAATTCAAATGGAGCTCTTCTCGGGTCAACACAGTGTTTTCAGTGTCCGATATCTGTCCAGAAATCAGAATGTAGCGAATCGCACAATGTTTAGGCTAGTCAATTACTTACTTGAGCAATTAGCTTTGGATGCCGTCGCATTTCATGAAATATAATCTCGCCTATTGACAGATCCTGTGCAAAATATTCGCGATCATCCTGGCCACTCCAAATCCTACTCTTCGCATCGTAGGTGCTCTCCGGCTTATAGGGCATTGCGAATGATACCAGTTTACTTTACTTAGTGCTGAGACAAACGCGATTCTGTTTGGTTTATATAGTAGTCATAGGTAGCGTGACTTCAATTGTGTTCATTAAATCATGAATGCAAACTAGAATGCAAATAGTGGTCAAGAAGCAAGTGAACTCGTGCAAATGCGTGCATTGTTAAAAAACTATTAATAACACTATGCAACAGCAAAATGTACCAAGAATAGCCACTATAATTTCCTTATGTACAACCAGTCTCTGAATCCGAAAAAAAATATGATTGCTGGGCCGTTTTCTAATCTAAATAGCGTCTAAGCAAACAGGAATTTTGAAAATTGATGGATTTTAAGATTTATAACGTGTTCAAAAAAGGAAGTTTCTTAAGAATCCAACCTTTTTGAAAAACGGTCCTCTAAACATTTTTTTCTTCTTTATTTCGGATTCAGACACAAAAAAAAAAAAGTAAAATTCATGGTACAAATATTTTTAAAAATTTGTTGCACTGTGTAATTGTTCAAAACAATAATTTCTCATATATCGTCAATTATTCGAAGCAAGCGTGCAATTACCTTTGGAAAAAAAAAACAAATATATATGTATAAAATAAATATATATATGTACATATATGCAAATATGACAATTTGTACGTTCAACGATGTCTTTCATAAATGCATTTACATAGACATTTTTGTATTTTTTATGAATTGTTGAATACCATTGAATACCATTGTTGATACCATTATCAGTACTGAATGTTAGTATTTCATGAACTTCTGGCCGAAGAGTAAATACCCTTGCCTAATTTAAAACAAGTAAGAATGCTCTAGTCGAGTGTGCCCGACTACGAGACTGTCTGCTACCAACTTGCATGTGTACCAAAAATCAAAGCTTTATCTTAAAAATTGTGGCTGTGGGAGTTTTTTTGCGATTTGCAGGGGTGCTGGAGGGGTGCATCCGAAATTTTAAATAAACTTAAAATGCCAAGTTTGGTGTCTCTAGGCCTTAAAGTCTCCGAGATCAGTGTGTTCATAAGGACAGACGGGCAGACAGACGGACATGGCTAGTTCGTCTAGGCTGTTGATGCTGTTCAAAAATATATAGTATATATACTCGGAAATGCCTCCTTCTGCCTGTTACACACATTTGCAGTACTTTATAACTTCCTTTTTCCCATTTTTAATGGGCACAAGGAGTACCAAGTAAGAACGTTGCAGTCGAATGCACCCGACTGCGATATACTCTTTTTAACCTATTTTCGGAGTCAGAAGTGGGTGTGGCAATTGTATTTTTGCTCAAATCTTAACACTTTGTCTGCCTATGGTATATATCAACATATATACCAAGTTTTGTTGCTCTAGCTTCAAAATTGTGGAAAAACATGCGTTCATACGGACAGACGGAAAATTTTACCAAAAATTCCATTGCCGCGCTCACTTCTGACTCCGCAAAGAGGTGAAAAAAAGACTATCTCGCAATCGGGTGTATCCGACTGCAACGTTCTGACTTGCTTTTTCTTGGTCATATGTAATTTTATTAGAGTCTGGTTGTTAAATAGGTATTGCAGGAAAAAATCATATTTTTCCAATTTTCAATTAATATCACAACTTAAATTTGAGAGACTATTTTACATAGTAACTAGGTGATGAACAGAGGATAGAAGGATATATGTTTCAGCTCTTAATACTTACTCTATTGAGTCATATTTGAGTTATATATTTAATGCTAAGATTATACCATTGTTGTCATGGGCATACTAATGTAGAGGCATTTGTGTGCGTTGACCCTTGAACACAAATATTTAGATGGATTAATTTGTTTAGATGAGTAGTATCTTTTTTTGTGGGTATGGTCTCTAATTAAACTTAACTATCATCGTTCTCAGACAAGTGTTGAACGTTGAACGCAAACTTTCCATGCTTATCTTTAAGTATGTCAAAGCTTTACGCAGAGTCATTGTTTTGTTTTGCCTCCAAATCATTCTAGTATACGCAATATCATTCACGAGTTTTGTGACGTATAAAGCTTATGTGTGATGGTATTTTCCGTCCTTCTAAAGTGCTTATATGAGCACATCTGTTTTGGTAAATAAAGTAACTTTCAATTGGGTTGAGCAATAAGTAATCTATTTAATTTCTTATCGCTATTAAATATATTATATTATGTGAAAGCGTGCCATTTGTGGCAACTAATTCTAGTATTTTAATTGTGTTAAGCAGCTAATCATCATCAGGGAAACTCTATGAATCAGCTGTGTGAATGTTGTGTGCCGCCTTCAGATAAGCAGCCTTAACGGCCTGTCGATTGACCTTGCCATTGGCGCTCTTCGCCAGCTGTGGAACGATCTGTGCGCCTCCATTCAGCTGCTTATATTTGGCACTAATATGTAGAGCAGCAAAGTGAATCACCTGAGTGGAATCCAGTTCAGTACCTGGTCTTGCGACTACAGAAGCTGCTGCTGCATCGCCTTCGGTTTCATTCCAAATGCCAAAGACGCAAACCTCGGAGACCTCGGGCATTTCGGCAATGACCTCCTCGATCTCGTGTGGATAGTACATCATGCCCAGAAACTTGAGCATATCCTTTTTGCGTTCCACAATGTGCAAATAGTTGTCATCATCGAAAAAACCCAAATCACCGGTGTGAAACCAACCCTCTGAGTCCTGCATCTCCGCCGTAGCCGGGACATTGTCGTAGTAGCCACTCCAGTGCTGTCCACTATGACATAAGAGTTCACCAAGCTCATTGGGTCCCAATGATTCTCCAGCATCATTCACCACGCGCATGCGAATGTCACCCAGAAGGCGACCCACCGAGGTAGGCTTAGTTTGGGTCCTGTAATTAATTGAGGCACAGGTGCCCAGTTCAGACAGGCCATAGGCATTGCGCAGGATACCCTCTCCGCTGAGATATGACTGCATTTTTTGCAATGTTGACACCAGGGTGTGACCCCCGGCGAAGAGTAGATAGCGCAGAGTGCGCAGCTGCTTTGCATTGACCTCAGGACTATTGGCCAACATGGCGATATGGGAGGCGGCTAATACGGCCCAGCTGATGCCCTGCTGTTCACACATGGTCAGAAAGTGGGTCGGGCTGAATACTTCTTTCGAAATGAGACGCACTGTGCCGTAAACTCCTGCCATAACCAAACTAATTACACCCGTAAGCCAGTCCAGCGTGCTGGGCGCATATTGAATGTCATTTGGACTTAAATAGCTGATGAATATTGGGGTTGAGTGATTGAAGATTACAAATCGAGAGAGAGGCTTACCTATGAGATTCGAACATCTGGCGACTATTCGAAAGAGTAACAGCCTTTGGTGTGCCTGTTGTGCCGGAAGAGCAAAGTATGGCCATTGTGCGATCTATGCCACGTTGGAACTTTGCTGGCTTGTAATGCTCTTGCAACGGCATCTGGAGAAGCTCAACGATGCTGGTTACACCTGATACACGTCCGTCGATTGTTAAAATTTGTGCTCCCAGTGTTGTTGCTATGCTCCTGATCCTTTCATAGTCCTGAGCATCGCAACATATGATTTTTGGCTTAGTTAGGCCAAACAGATCGCCTATGGTGTGCTGCTCCATGTTGGGATTGACGGCATGAAATGGCGTTCCATTGAACATGCAGCCATAGGCCAATGCAGCCAAATGGGTTGTGTTCCTAGCCAGTACACCCACAATGTGTGCTTCCTCGCTAAATCCTTGCTCTCGTAGATATACGCTTACCTTTGCAGCATTATGTAGCATCTGGGAGCGAGTCAGACGCGTGTTTTCCGAGTGCGAGATCTGAAAGATGCGCTTGGGTTCGCTTTGAAGCTGCCTGAATATGATCTGTCCTATGGTCAGATCATCGTTGTAGTAACTTTGCCCACTGGCGCCGGACCAGATTTTGAGTTCGGGATTGTAGCTAGTCGTTGGGTTTCCGTTTAGGTCCAGCATTTTGTTGACACTGATACAATTCGATGGCAAGGCAGTCGTATTTAAAGGTCAGCAAAACTACTTCCCGTTGATTTTGATAGAGCTGTAAAGTAGCTAATCACAATGCACACAACCTGACGTTGCAAATGTGCATGCAACTGGGATAAGACATGCGATCTTGCCCATATTTACCGGAACGATCGACTACACCAAAAATTAGTCGGCAATTTAGCGGCTTAACTGTTTGTTGTCAAATACTCCTTCCCCTGCACCATAAGCACTTTCCTGAGCTATACCCTGTCAGCTACTATATTGGGTAACACAGTTTACAGAATGAGTAATCTTTATAAGGGAAGTGGTCAAATAAATATGTAAATACAAACATCAAAGTATTGATAAGATCAACAGTTTTCTATGAATATATTGTCTACATATAATTCCACATGTACCTGTGTACGGGGTATCTCGTAGCCAAGTCTACCCGCTATTTGTTAGTCTTTACTTATTTATGTGCATGACACGGCATTTTCAGTGAGCTGCATGTGAGGTTTCTAAATGAAGCGGTCAATTTGAAACTTGTTATCAATTATTATAAAAATCAATGGTAATTAGCTTAAAGTGCAGCTCTAAGCATTGAAATTATTTAAATTTGTTTAAAATAAGTAATTGGTTTAATGCCGTCTTATCAAGTACATACATATCTGATATCAAAGCCACTAGGCATGCTCCCATTTAAAAATACCTTTTTTTTCAGTTCGTTTTTAACAAAGTGCTTGATCAGCCATTTTTTGTTTAAATAAATTTATTTTATACATTTTATTTGCAAGCTGAAAAATAATTTAAAAAATCGTTGATTAACCGGAAATTGAGTTCTGTGTTTGTGCTCGCTTGCTCTCAATAGATGAATGCTACAGTTGATGGTGTGAAAAAACTGCTTGCAGATTGAGTTCAGAGCAAGCAGTTGTTGCGTATAAAAACTGGTTGGTTGAGCTTAACAGTTCTGTTAGTTAACTGTTAATGCTAATTCTCTGGAAGTCCAACAAGAAAATAATATTTGTAAAAAAGATAGGTGTCTTTTAGGCGTTTTGCAATGGTAAAACTATATTTTCTTTGTTATTGTTACCGGACTTTTTAAAATTTGATTGGGACAGCATTATCCTGAACTGTTTTAAAAAGGAGTATTAGTCATTTTAGTAAAAAATTGTATAAGTGCAAAATGTGTTAGAAGTTTGTTAACATTTTTTAAGTCTGTTATAATGTTAAGGCAGTTATATGCGACACTATTAAAGCAACCAAAATTGGGTACATATTTTCATAAATACCTGGTTATAAGATTGTTTCTTACGTTCACTCGCACTCTGCTAATCAGAGAAGTCTATAAATATATATATATATAAGTAGATCTATCTACATCAATTAAACGCATTCCACTTCCGGGCCCTGATAATGATTATACTGGGGACAGAAAAATGTTAACTCCTATAAGAATTGTGCAAACACTAAAACTATGAAAGAAACCATTGTTGAGATTTACATTTTTAATTTGGGTTTTTATTTAAACATGCCATGGTTGTGTATTTTCTTATTTTCGTTTTTGTTTTTTTTTTTTTTGTTTCATTTATAAACATTTCACAAACATTTTTACTCTTGGGTTTTACACATTTGATTTTTATTTTATTTTATTTTATTTTTTGTTTCTGGTGATGGCAATACAACAATTATTTCAACTATTTTGTATAATTATTTTACTAATTTTTACTTATGCATTAAAATTGTATGCCACACTTGTCGGCCCATTTTTTGTTATTTCATTGCCATTTTGTTACTTTCGAGTTGGTGTTAGTTTTTGGCTGTGACTTTTGTGTTTGTTTCTCATTTGGTTGCACTATAGCAAATTGTTCTTCTAAATTTAATTTTTAACGCATGATCTTATTTTTAGAATGTTTTTGTTTGTGTGTTTGTTTGGTGATTTCATTTGTTGTTGTTTTGCTAAATCTTTAATTATTTGTGTGAGTGTGTTTTGTGTGTCCACTTAGCTCTATAAAGTAAGGGGATTTGCGGTGTTCTCAGATTCGATTTGAAATGATTCGTATTTACAATTCAATATGTATGTCACTTCTAGAAATGATAATTGGAGTTTTGATTGTTAGAAATGGGCGCAGAATTGGGGGCCCGAGTTTGTTTGAAGATATGTGTTATGATTTATAAAAATTATTTCCCATTTTTTTTTTTTAAATAGACTTCTCAATTTGTGCAATTTAAATTTTTTTTGTAAGAGTATTGTGGCTGAAACACTAACAGTGATTTAAAGTGAAGTGATTGAAAGTGTGTGAGTCGAGTGAGTTTTTTGTGTGTGAATGGAAAATGGGTTGTTTTTGTTTTGTTGTTTTTTTTTTTTTTGGCGTTTTAGTAGTTATTAATATTAGTTATGTTATGACTAGTCTATGTTTGTGCGTTATGCAACACCGAATTGTTTGTGGCTTAACTTAACTACACATATAATTTAACTTATGTGCTACGTTTTGCTCATTAAATTATTAGATATATCTTTTATTTTTACTTCCGTTTTTTATTCAAAAACTTGTAAGTCTTTTTAGAACGCATCTAGAAGTTGTGCACTTGTACATATTACATATTACATTTAAACTATTTACATCGAAAACTGGACTGCCCGCTGCTAAACAACTAAACAACTAAACAACTAAACAACTATCCGCCTAAAATGATAATTGACCAAATTGATGAACGGCAACTGAAAGGCAGCACACAACCTATGCCAAGTTTCGAGTTACGAAACGCATCGATCTATAGTTCTAAGTTACTTAGATGCGAAATGGAATAATGGGCCAATTAACTCAGATCACGCTCAGATATGGCGCTATTGGCTGGCTAGTTTGCTAGTTATGAATTCCCTATGCTAAGTGTTACTTTTTTGTTTTGATTCGTTAGTTTGTCATTTTGTTTATACTTTGTCATCTGGTTGTACATAGATACGTTTACATCAACATTAATCAACACATACATATCATATCAAACAACATACCCAACATTTGGCTGCTACGATGCCTTCATTGATCGCCCGACATCGACATCACGACATCACGACATCTCGACTACTTATTTTGCTCACATTTAAAACCCTGTATGTTCAATAGCTATAGCTTCATATACAATACAACTAGTCTTGCGCCCAATTTATTAATATGTATAACTATTAGCTATTTAGTTATTTGTTTTCTTTTTATTTTTATATTTTTTTCTTGCTTGGCACGAATTTTACAACATTTATTTCATTTCCTCTTGAGGTTTTGCTTAGTGACAATAATTATGTGGGTGTGCGTTATCATTTTGATTTTGATTTGTTTTTTTGTTTGTTTGTTTGTTTTATTTTGTTTTAAATTTGTTTTCTTTCTTACCTTTATTATATTTAGTTTTATTAAAATAATAGCAAAAGCATGAGTTAAAGCATATCATTTGATTTGAAAAATATTGTTAAAGTAAAACGAGGCAAAAACAAGCTGAAGTTAAACAAAATAAAGTTATTTAAGCAAAACTACAAAATATTGGTTGCTTTTAGTAAGGTTTGTTATTAATTTGTTTAAAAACTTTGTTATTATTTTGCTATGTAGAATTCATTTTTGTTTTTAACTATATCGAAGCTTAATATTTTAATGGTCTTATGGTTTGCTTAATTTGGTGTTTTTTAAGTACTGATTGTGCATTGATTTGGTATTGGCAAGTTAGCTAGTTGTTTATTTTTGTTTTTGTTTTATATTTTTAAATAGGGAAATATTGCTGAAATTGGGCAGTTGATCTGTAGCAACTGGGGAGCCGGGCAGACAAACAAAACAGTTAGTTTGTCCTACCAACTCTTGTTAACTGCAGGACTCACTACTCCTCATACAAAAGGCACTTAAGAACAAAAACACATTTGATTACACAAAAGTAAATTTTGATGCCTTCAACTAGTTAATGGCTTCATATTTTAATTGTATTTCTATTTAATATTCGATTGGTTTTTTTAGTCTGATTTATTGGATTTTTGCACTAAGTGATAAACTATTTGTATTGTCTTTTAATTGGTTTATGGTTTGTTTTTTTTGTTTTTTTTTTTTTTATTATTTTTAGATATAAAGCTACTTAAAGGAAATAACTAACTAGCTGGGCATTAACATAAGAACCAAAAGTTTTATATTCTTATGCTCTGTCCCATAAATAATTGTTTATAATTGAATAAAACATTTCTATATAGAATACTAATTATATAGATAATTAAAAAAGAAATAAGTATATAAAAAGTTTAGCAACGATTTCATTAACCGCACTAACTTTATAAATATGTGTCTAATAACTACATAAACAAATGTCGCACTAATTTGTTAACTATTGAAATTGAAACAAGCAAAAAAATATAAAATTGTTCTAGAGTAGAGTTGGAATAAAACTTGCAGTACCCACCAGTTCCAGTTAAATAATTCTGTTTACTTTTGCCAATTTTTGTGGTTTTTTTTTAACATTTTGAAATTTTGAAAATAAATTCAACTGATAGGAACAGTTATCTTCGTTTTGCCGAAGAACAAATGCTCTTGCAGATAAGATAAGATATATAGTTATTTGCTTTTAATCAGAACATGTCAAATAATTAAAACTTTATAAGCATAAAGAATTAAAGCGATCGATCAATTAATAAACTAATCAAAAAGATTAAAACTTGTAATTGGTATAAGATACAAAGTTGTAAGAACTCAGATTTAAGCAGTTTTCAAACGATCGTTTCAATATATTATAATCTATCTAATCTAATTTCGTACTATATTGATTTCATATGGCACAAATTCGTAATTTCATTCGAATGATCAGTTTTAATAAAAACAGACAGACATAGGAATATGGTTTTTTACGGCTTAGTTCGTCGCTCCGATCTATATATATATATGTTATATACTATATTTTTGAAGAATTGCACATTATTTGACAAAATTATAATACTCTCTGCAAGGCTGTAATAAAAAACTCACTTTGTTGTGTGCTGTGTGTGCTTCAAATATCAAATTTAATAAACAAAACATTGTATAATGTTCTGCATAAGGTTTTATTTTAATTCGATTGTGAACATAATTGAATTTGCCTAGGATTTGTTGTTGTTTTTTTGTTTGTTTTGTAGTTGTTGTTTGCTTATTTAGGACTTAACTTAATTTTATCTACACCCATTTTTGTTAGTTTAGAATTCGAATTGTATAAACTAGATGACTTAAAACTTATTATGTATGACATATTTACAAACGTCGTGTGTTAAACTGCGACTTTTTACAGCTAACTTAGCGCATTTTAAGTACAAATTAATTTTGTAATTCGTTGGAACTAAACTAATATGAACAAAACATATCTTGATTAATACCTAAATAATTTATTAATTTTATTAACAATTTTGAGCATTTAAAAACAAATCAAACTAACGAGCTGCAACCGTTGCAAATCGTCATCAAATCGCATTGTTAATTTTCCATATTTTTTTTTCGTTTTCAAACATTTTGTTTTTTGTTTTTTTTTTTTATCTTCTATGCAGTCGTACTTGATCAATTTAGCTTACAGTTAGTTAATATCGTTTTTGTTTTTATTTTGTAAATTTTTGTTGCTTTTTGTTTTTTGTTATTTTTTGTTTAAATTTAAAGCCGATTTTTGTATAGTGGAAATGCCTTGACTCCGTGTCGCCCCATTTGATCAAGCTAAGCATTTACTGCACCGATATACAAATACATACTTATACTATATGTATATAAGTATTTATGCATATTGTTAATTTCATGTTGGATTCTACATAGCCTTTAGTTATCAGAGACGCGCTTTAGAAGGTCCTTTTGTAGTTGTAATTAAATGAATTGAATTGAAACATAAATCATATGCAAAAATCAAGCCAAAAAAGCCATACGCAAAACACAATTTCGAACGAAAAGTTGTAAATGAAAGTAGAAATGAAAGAAGAATAGGTTAGTACAATCTTTGATTTAAGAGTGACAACTCTTGTTTATAAAGTAATTAGTAATTGGTAACGGCATTTACTCATCCTCCTCCTCCCTGAAGAGATATGTGCTCCAGTAAACCAGATTGAAGAGCGCGAAGACCAGTGGGAACGTTATGCGCGATATGACATCGATCCTCTTCGATCTAGAACATTGTCTTGGATAAATATTCAACAAGTACGAAACACATTAATTGATCATCTAGAGATTGGCTTTTTGATTTGTGATTGTTTTGTTCTTGGCTTTTTGGTTTTATTTTTGTGAGACTTTTTTGTTTGTTTTTTGTTTGGTATTTTTTTTTTAACAGTTTTAGTTTGGTTTTGTTTTCATAGCAAAATAATTTGTTTGTTTTAAATTGAACAGATTTCAGCTACGTGCGTGAAACTAAAAAAGTGCCATTTAAGGAGTTTAAATCTACTAAGAAACAAAGGCGAGTGGTAAACTAGCAGGTGGTTCTGGACTTAGGATGCGGTTCGGAACTAAGGGATTGTAAATTTTCAAAATATAATACAAAACGTTTTTTTAAAACAAACAAATCAATAGAAAGCAAAGCACACAAAAAACCTTTTGATTTGTAGCAGCATATAACACTGTTCAACAACATTTAGATTTATTTACACATGTGGCACGAACTCTTTGTTGCATTTTTAGTTTTTTTTTTTGTTGTTTTTATTTACGAATTCTCTATGGATTATGCAAATTTTTTTAAAAAACATTTATCAAATTTTTTTTAAACAAATCTGTGAATTAATTTATTAAATTTTGTTTTAAAATATAGAAAAATTTTGAATAGGTAATAATTATCAGATATAATAAAGATTTAATCAGGCCTGTTCCAAATTCCACATTCGAAATATTGTCGCAAAAAGAAAGTGTAGCATACTTTTAAGCGCAGAATAGAATAAAAACCTTTATTTTGAATATTCACTTAATTTTTTGACGAACTTAAAAGTATGCTTTACACAGATCTTAACAATTGTTTCGGAAGTGCAATGCGGAACAGTTCTGAATATAAACTAGAAAATTTTTTGAAAAATTTTATTAATACAAGTATAAAGTGTTTAACCAAAAAAATACGTACGCTTGAGCTCGGCGCCAACATTTAGTTGAAAATTGTTGCCCAGTGTAATTGGCACAAAGCATTAAGCAAATTAAATTTTTCACGTTTACTTGACTGGACTCTGAACCAGATGGAAATCATTTGGCAGGCATTGAAACAAAAGACAGCGAGCAAAAACGATGGCAAGCAGCAAAGCAGAGGCAACGGAATCGAATCAATCGGGTTGTCTTTAATAAGTACGTGTACGTGTACGTGTACGAGTACGAATACGAATACGAGATTCAATTTCAGGAATTCAATTACTGTTAATTATTGGCAAAAATAGTCAACAAGAGTTTAGAAATAGAGCGATTTAGATAGATACATATTCACAACATCAAAAAGGAAATCCATCAACTACTACAAAAAACATATTGTATATTTGTACTAAATTGGTTTTTTTTTTGTAATGCCAATTTAGCTGGCACATACCTTGTAGGAAACTTGGAGAGCCAAGTCTTACAGCAGCTTGGACGTTTCGGTGGCTGCATGTGCACCTCGCACTGGCGCAGCTTCTCCAGCGCCAAAGGATCACCCGGGTGACGCACCAGCGGTTTCTGCAGGCCACCGCCGCGTGAATATTGCGATGCCGTTTGAGATGGAATTTTGATTGTAGTTGATGCAATGTGGGGTTGGGGGACGATGGACGATGGACGATGGTCGATGGTGCAATGGCAAATGGCAATGTTAATGTCAATGACAATGGCAATGGCATGTGCGTAATTTCATTTAATTTCGTTGCAATTTTTCATTTAATTCCAGTTGGTTGAGTTGATTGGGTCGGTTGAACGCCAGGCAGCGATGTTTGTTGATGGTTTTTGAGTTTGAGTTGAATGTGGAATGTGGAATGTGTTCAGGTTGAGATTGAGTTGGTTTATATGTGGTTTTATTTTGGTTAGTTTTTATGTGGTTGTTGTTCGTATGAGCCACGTTTGAAAAAAGTTGATATAATTTCCGTTTGTTTTGTTTTATATGTGCGTGTGTGAGTGTGTGTATTTGTGTGTGTGTTGTTTTTTTTATTTTTAATAAAAAGAGGCAAATATAAATGGAAATAGTTGTTTTAATAGTTTTATCATAAACATTTTTCAATAGCCAATTTGAGTTGGTTTTTAAATGAAAGCAGAAAAGCTTGCACTTGTTTATTAGTTGAATTGGATTGGTATGATGAACAACTTAGATGTGGCTCCCAAAAACCTCAAAATCTGTGATCTTATGAACTCCATTTAACCAATAGATTTTTATAAATTTAAGTGGAGAAAACTTTTTTTTTTAAGATATTTCTTTAACCAATAAACTTTTCCCATGTTATCCTCTAATATAAGAGCTACTATGAACTGTTCTATTGTATTAGAAATATTTTGATCCCATTAAAAATGGGAAAAAGGGGAGTCAAAAAGAACTGCAAATGTATGTAACAGGCAGATGGTTGCATTTCCTAATATATAAACTATTTATAATATATATACGCAGATCAAGTTTATTTCAAATTTCAGATTCACCCCCCCGCACTCCTGCAATTCGAATAAAACTCCTACAGCCACAGTTTAAAATATATATATTGCGTTGACGCTGAACTGCTTGAAGTGCAAGTTGCGAGGAGGCAGTCTCATAGTCGGGCACACTCGACTACAGAATTCTTACTTGTTTTCTACAGATTACTGATATTATCCTTTAAAATATTGAAATTTATTTCGATCAGCAATGTAGAGGTTCGAATCCCAGACAAGGAATGTCATCAAAGGCCATATTGCTAAATATTACTATAATTACCATTAAAACTTGCAACTATAATCAACTAGACCTTTAATAAAATCAGATTATCAATGTCCCCGGAATGGAATGTCATAGTCATAATAAGAAATTTTCAAACTTGAAACTAACCTATTTAAGGATCTGTCCTCTCATTCTATTCTTTAAATAATCTTAGCTATACTCAGAAGATATTTTCTGACTGTTTTTTTTTGCTAATCTTCGCCCGAATGTTGTTGGAATTGTTTGGGTTAATAAAAGATGAAAATAATTGAAAGGTAAGTACCATTGCGAATGTTGCATTGCTATCTGTATCAAGCAGATCTGAAGCGGCATCTAAACTGGCCTGCTCCAAATCGCGACGTTTCTTTTTCATATTCTCCTTATGCATGTCTGCGGCCCGATCCGTATATGTTGCATGTGGTAGAAGATGTTGGACAAGAATTTATTTGTTCCACAAAAGTTGAATAGTTCGATAGACATTTGGCGTAATTTACAGTTGAATTAACATTTTGTAATTTATGTTTTTTGTTTTTTTTTTTCAGTTTTAGTTTAGATGCATAGCACACATTTATACAGTTATACAGTTAGATAGCGACAGAGACAGCGAGTGAGAGAAAGAAAGAGAGACAGAGATAGACACATACATAAACATTAAACAGTTTAAAGTGTATTTCAAATGAAAACGTTGAATTGGGCAAAGATTTTGGGGAGTTGGGGATGGGTTGGAGTTGGAGTTGAAGTTGGTTGGCAAATGATATCAAAAATCAAAATATATGTGTTTGAAACACAGAATATTTTAGTTTTTCAATTATGTACAAGCATTGACAACAGCAAAAAGAAAATAGACAATAACGAATAGAAAATGCGTTTCGAATGTTGCCGTGTCAGATACGAAATAAAATAGTCCAATTTGTTATGTTGTGTATTTTTCAAACGTGTTTATTTTTAGTTGTTTTGTGTTGGGTTGTAGTGTGTATGTGTTTGTGTATGTGCATGTGTATGTGTGTATGTACATGTATTTGTGTGTGAAGTCGATGATTGTCGGCGCACAATGAAATAAGAGAGTAAAACAAAAAATGGATTAGTACAAGTTTTATACGCCGAAATAATTTGTAGATACAATATTTATGTGAATGACAAAGATAAATCATTAATGAAAAAAAAAAAAAAAATACAAAATAATGCAAATACAGCTAAAATCGTTGGGTTTTATCGTATTCGTATTACAAAAATTAGTTGCTAGTTTGTACATCAAAAATCAGTTTGTATGTTTTCCCAAAAACTGTGTGCCACGCCGACGTGTAGATGTGAAGCTGGCCTAACAGTGTTTAACTGTATATGTTGTTGCGTGTGTGTGTGTGTGGGTGTAACAGTCCGTTTACAATAAACTATAGTATATTATAGACGCGTGTGTGTGTTTATCTGTGTGTTTGTTACTTCATATCGTTAGTCGTTAGTTTATGACGAGTAGGTATATATACACACAATATACGTTTCAAATGTAGGTATTTCATTTGTTATTCGTTGTTATCGACACACAACAAAATTAATAAAACAACAGTAAAAATAGATAAACACCATCGATTAATACATTAATAAATTGTTTAAGAAGCATATCAAATCTCAATTACTAGCTTTATTCAAACCTGAGCGGGAGGCATAGTTCACCAGGGCAAATTCGAGTAGTGCCCCAAAGACAAACGTCAAACAGACGCCGGTCCAAACATCAATTGCCTTTGTATAGGAAACTGGTGGCAGTGAGGCATTAATGCCCGATGTTTGTGTGGCCATTGTGAGCAATGTGGTAACACCTGAAATAGTTCGAAAAAGAAGAGTAATCAGTGCTCAAACATACAAATATAAGATATACATTTATAAAAATATTTGCAAAAATTACCAAAAGGCCACATCAAACAGCGTTTGAGTTGGAAGTTGAAGTCACTTACCCAACGATACTCGCGCTGGCACAGCTCCTTGATCCAGCCAGAATGATACCCATGAGACAATGACCAACATACAGCATGGTATATAAATTTGTATTAAGTAATATGAGAATTCTCGCTTGAATAGTAGATCGACTTTGAGGCAACTGTATTCACCTATGAGTATACAAGGTATATAAAATGTGTCAAACTTAAAATAAACGGGAGGATATGTACTCGAAAGAGGCGTTTTTTCTTCTCAATATGTTTTTGGTTGCTTTTATAAACTCATCCATACATACACACGCTCACACATAGTTTATACATTGAGTTTGTGTTTTTAAAGAAAATTAGTTAGACACTGAAAGAAAAGCACACACACATTTCCAATATTATTATAAGGTTCATAAAAATTGTCATCCAATTAACAAAAACAATAAATTTTGTCTTGCTTTTGAAATTTTGCCAAAAATCAAAAATAAAGAACGTATATTAAAAGACTGTTTTCTTTTTTTTTTTTGATTTTCATTGTATTTATGTACAGGAAAGAGGTGGGCTTCAAATCAAGTTATGCACAGACAAAGTGGAAGGGTGTGGTGTGGTGGGGTTAGGCGTAGAAATAATGTATTTACAACACAAAAAAGTAGAAGGGGTAACAAAGGGGAGACACACATAGAATGAAAGTTGAAAATTATAAAATGGCATCATAGGCAAAATGTATCAACATCAATTCAATTTTCTGAGTTTTGCAACAAAATTCTTAACGGAAATGAAGTTCAGGGCGCCGTTTGTTGTCGTTGCTGTTGTTGCTCCTGCTTTGTTGTTGTTGCTGTTGTTTTGTTGTTGTTCTTGTTGTTGTTGTTGCTGCTGTTGTAACAGCTTCCGCTGTAAACGCCCCCACATGATTGCCCACGCCCCCTGCTTGTGCTTCATTTCCGTTAATTTGTTGGCAGTGCGCTCCATACTCTTCAAGACAAAGTTCTTAATATTTCACATTCTCATATTTTCATTTTCATTTTCATTTTGATATTCATTTTCCATTCATGTTGCTCATTAAATTCTCTGTGCTTCTCATGTTTGCATCTGAGTGCTGCCTGTGGTTTATTTGCTTGGTTCTCTGGGACCTGGCCGTAGACCGCCTCTTACTGGATACTGGTTACTGGGTACTGGGTACTGGAAACTGGGTGCAGAGTACTACATCTATTGTACTTCTCATCGCATCTGGCATCGCATTTCGCAATGTGGCTTTTGCATTGGTTTTGGTCGGGCTTAGACGTATTTGCTCGGCGCCATCAATCAAATGCTGAGCTCTGATTGCGACTGCATTTAACATTTCACATTTTACATTTTGCATTGGCTTTTGCAATGACTTTAGTTTTCTGTACACTGTATTTACTCTTGAGCAGTGCCCAGTTTTTCCATTAACGCTCATAGAAGATATAAAATTAATAAACTTTATGTGAGCAACTAAGTTCAAGGCGAGCTAAATGCAACAACTACACAACGACTTAAAGGGAGGAAAATTATGTACTACATATATATACATATAAAAATGTCTTTATATGATTGTAATTTGATTTTTAAACATTTAAGGGTATTACAATGGGCTCATGCATATTTTGAATGCTACAGTTCGCAAAGCAAATGAGTTGAATTGAATGAATGATAGGCCTAGTATATTCTGAGGACAATCTAATAATCGGGTTGATTTTGTTAATTTAAAATTATAGCTACAGCTACTATTATAAAAGTTCATTTCTAAAATGTCGGTAACTCTTCAAAGCCTATTTAGCGTTAAAAAGTTGCCGCTTCATCAATCGTCAATCATCTTTCAAATGCAAAAATCTCGATAACTTAAAGTAAAAAGGGCTAGCACAAAGTACTTAGTTGTCCAAAAGACCATCATATTATAAAACTGCACTAATTATGATCAATCGAGACTTAATGTTCAAATTGCAAAGCTATATGGCAAATCTGAAGAGATCAAGCCCCAGTTGAGCTTAAGAACTTTCCTTTTTTTACTCCCTGTTCCAATTAAAAATGGAAAAAAGGGAGTTATAAAGTACTGCAAATGCGTGTCACAGGCAGAAGGAGGCATTTCCGACTATATAAAGCATATATTCTTGATCAGCATCAACAGTCGAGACAAACTAGCTATGTCCGTCCATCCGTCCGTCCGTCTGTATGAACACACAGATCTCGGAGACTATAACAACTAGAGAAACCAAACTTGACATGCAGATTCCTGTATACCATACGCAGATCAAGTTTATTTTAAATTTCGGATACACCCCTCCGCACCCCCGCCTATCGAAAAAAAACTCCACAGTCATAATTTTAAAGATAAAGCTTTGATTTTTGATACACATATTTCTTTTATCAATGTCTATCAGTTGCGTAAATTTCATTATGATCGGATAAATAACACCAAAGTTATGGAAGAATCTATTACCCCCGTCCCAGCAGGCAGCATCAAAAGTTTGACAGGTACTGCACAAGTCTCGCAGTCTGGCACACTCGACTAGAGCGACACTCGACTTGTTAGCTTTAGTTATTAACGAATTTTAAGTTGCTCTAGTTAGTTTATTATTTTCACTTAAAAAATATAGAAAATATATAAAAATCACATTGCACTTAACTAAAACTTCCTCTTTAACTAAACAGCAAAATCTTCTTCATCAACAGCCGAATCGATTTGACCATGTCTCTCTGTCTGTCTGTCTGTCTACATAAAAGCGTTGATCTCAAAAACTTTAAGAGTCACCAAGCTAGGAATGCAGGTTTCGCATCCAAATCAAATTTATTTTAAGTTTAAGCTTAAAGATTCATAACATACCTATACTATATATAATGTAATTGAAAAGCTAACCAACTTCTCTAGTCAAAACAAAGTGATTGAGTATTAAGTATTTAAGTACTTGGCTTTAGTGCTTAATTTTTCTAAAAGTCTGTCTTTCGGTTGAAAAATGTTTTATTATTAGAAGTTGATTGAATCAAACGCCTGATAAACTGCAGCATAAGTGTTTTATAAGAAATGCTAAAATAAGTATACAATGGCAAGCATAAAATCTGCAGCATGCTGACACACAATTTGCCAAGTCTGAGAAAAAGTTGTTCCTATTTGTTTGCCTCAACTATGGAATCAACGTTGTCGCCTTCAGCTAACATACTCGTAATACAAGTACAAACATACATACACACACATACATCATCATCATTGATGTTCTTTGTGTAAGTTTAAGCAACTACGTCGCAAGCAATTTCCTCGATTAATTTACTTTCCGTGCGCCTTTGCCATTTTCTTTCATTTTTCCGTTTCGCATTTGCCTGTCGCAGTCGACAGTCAGCAGCTCAGATAAGTAGTTCCCGGTGGCCAAGGTAAACATTTACTTAAAGCGCGAACTGATTTCAAAGTGCTCATAAAAAGCGGCTAGGTAAGCGACACGAGATGCCAAACTGCACTAAAAAGCTTGTGGGCGATTGTGCTGGCTGTGTGTGTGTGTGTGAGTGTGTTTGGGGAGTGTGTGTGAATTACATCGTAAAAAGTTGGTTTTTATGCGATTCGGGTATTGATAACGGCCCAACGAGATGTTCATGTGTAAACGGCATCATTACATATCTGTGTGTTTGCGAATGTATATGATAGTATGTGTGTATATGAAGTGCTTATGATGGCTTTTATAATATATTCAAAAAAACACTATATATATATACATATGTGAATATTAACATGTTTTAATCTTATCAAGCTGTCAGAATGCTGCATGCAGCGCCTATCGAATTGCTAAAAATATGAAATTTTTAAAGTCACTTTAAGCCAAGGACCAAGTTGACTTAAACAAAAAACAAGCAATATAAAGCTAAATAAAAATAACAAAAGTATGCTATTATTATAATTATATAGTCAAGTAATATAATATAGTAGAGTATGTTATATAGATCTCAACACAATCAACACAACTGTATAACACACACAAAACGTACCCGTGTTGGTTTTACTGTTACAGTAATCAGTCAAAAACTTCTCCAATGTGAAGCGTGGTAGGTGTAAGTTCTTAACCACTTGCACCGGATCACCCTCCTTCCAAAGGAACACTAAATCATTGGTAGTCCAGCCATCTATGGAACATATAATCATATATTATATAGTTTCAGCTAACATTGCTCAATTTCGAACTTACAGCTTGCCATGCGAAGTGAACAAATTTGTCTATCCAAAGGATACAGTTTAAGATTCATTGGACAGGCCAATGTCAATGAGATACGTATACTATAGAGCACGGAACCGTTGGGGAATATGCGTATATATACATTGGGCATAATGATGTTGTGAAAATGTCCCTCCTTCTCATTGGAGAAGAACAAATCCGGCATCCAGACACGATTCGCCTCCGTCAGTGTCAGATATTTTAGGCGACCTGCAAAGGTATAGATAGGTTTTTTAGCACTGCGGATAATAACAATACATCCCTTGGTGCTACTCACCCTGTATATCATCGAACTTCAGGCGCTCATCCGTCCACTGCTCTCGGAAAGTCAGCTGGACACTGTACTCCTGTGGTGCGTCATTGTTGATGGTTGTTGAGGGAACACGCATAGAAATGAAATTTTTGTTAGAACGGGAAGTCAACGGATTGTTCATTGTTAAGTTTCAATTTCAATGCAATTCAATTTTGAACTACAATGCAAATTTTGCTTTGTCGAATTATAAAGGGAATTTCTTGAGCATTTTAGACTGTTTTGTTGTAGTTGTTGTTGTTGTTGTTGTAATTGTTATTGTTATTGTTATTATGGTGGTGGGGTGGGGCTTTTCAATTGGGTGGCTTGCAAGTTGCTTTTGCGAGGGGGGCTTTAGCTTTACTTTATGACAATTTGGTTTTGTAGTGTATTATTTGATATAATAAGTAGAATGAGAGAGCGAGCAAGGCATGGCGAACGTTTTTGGAGTAGTTAGTTTTGTATTTGTTAGTTAGTAGGTATGTATATAGTATAGTATGGTGGCTAAATATTTGAAACTGTTGAATATTTGTCGTTGAGTTTGAAGCTTATGCTTATTTCGAATATGTTTCTGCTAGTTGCACATACTCGGCATTGGTATTGTTAAATATAAGTAAGTAAGTGTGTGAGTATTTATGTCGGGATCATATACATAAATATATATCATAATATTTGATTCAAAATGCAATACAACATGCTCTCGATGCATGAGCATGCAACACAACATCAATATCCATAACATTCAACTTTCAACATCCTCATCATTATGCAATGCAACGTGTTGCATACAAAATACAAAGCAGGCAACAAGCAACAAAAATATACGCGCAACGTGCCAAAAATCTTTGAAAATATCGAATTTCTAACAAAAAGTAGACAAAAACTATTCAAAAAAGCGACAAGCAGTAAAACTAAACAGGCAAAGAACGCGATGCAATAAATAACCAATAGTTTAAAGCAGGCTAATATGTTTTGAGTTATACATATACTTAGTAATACCTTAAAGTTCGGTTCATGCCAAATATATAAAGCAATGATTAAGTTAACTTAAAAGCGAAATGTTAAAGAGATAGAATGTTCTGAAATATTATGATAATATGTTATTTATTTTATTTATGAAATTGTTGTAATTGTTATCTTAAAAGTTGCTTTTTTCACTTCGTATTTGATTTTCTGTTAAACTGCGTTTGGAATAAATAGAAAAAGAAAACTTTTCTTGCAAAAATATTATTTGAAAATCTTGGCAGTTAAGGGGTTATATACACTTGTAATGGATGGATGGATATACTTTTGACCGAAAGTAATAGCTGTTTATCAAATTGAAACTTTAAACGCGATTATCTCAGAATCATGTTTACTCGAAAAGACCTTTGCGGTGAACGCGATTACTAAAAAATTATTTATCAGATCAACTTTAAATGTATATCACTTATTAATAATGATAAAAGCTTGTCGCTGAACGAAGGGTGTTAAATTTTGCTGAAAACTTTATTTTAGAAGAAAAAAAATCGAAAATTGTATACCTCCAAAAGGTTTTTTTTGTTAAAAATGCCGTAATTTTTTTAAAATCAAAATTTTTACAAATTCTTCTTTCACTAACGGAATCTTTTTGAATTTTTGATTTGAGATGAACCGTTCTCAAGATATGATGTCCACAGCAACTCACTTTGAAAACAAGCACTTCCAGGAATTCGCCTAAAACCTTTTTATTATTTATGTTTTTTTTTTTTATGAAAAAACGACAATTACTTAAAAACATGTTTTATGTGACGTTGACAAAAGATTTGGAATAATATATTTTAAAGTGTCAAAAAAAAAAATCGGAAAAATTTCAACTTTTTTCGAGGTACAGGTGTATGTAAGCCCTTAAGAGCTTCTCAAAGTTCTTTTTATTCCCAGAATTTGCATGCTGAAGTAACATATTAATTCGAATGATTCATGCTACAGTTGTTGTTACACATATCAAATATAACTTTGGGATTGTAGCTAACCATTCAACGGAAAGGCAATTATATAATAAAAACTGAAATTGAATAATCCTATTAACCTAGCAAGCTTTTTATAAATATGTCGTTAACTATTTGTTTTTAATTTATGACGACAATTTCTTTTCTTTTTTTTTTTTGTTATTGTTACAAAAGCATGATGTCAAATGGCATTGGTAAACATTTGAAGCAAAGTGAAAAAATATAAATTAAAACAATTATAACAAATAACTGCATTTTTTGTATTATTATTATTTATGACATTTTTACGTACGTGGCACATTTTATCAATTGATGCCACTTTTTCTATGGGGCAGCTGTCAAAGTTCTTTTGTTATGTGTTTAGGGGTCGCAATTTGTTATGATGGTATACAAACTATTATATTTATAGTTGCATTACGGAAATTGGCCTGACAAATGAAGAACCCGTAAACACAATTTAATGTTTACTCTAAGTTTATACTTACATATAGACTGGGTATTACGAGTATAAATTAATATTTAGTATTTGTTACCCTTTGGTTTTGTTGTAGCTATGTGTGGTAAGCATTTTTATATATATTTATATATTGTAAATATCCTTTCACTGTGTGAATGTTTTATCAAAAATATATTGTACCGCAGCTAATTGGCTTGGTAAGCAGGAAGCAAACAAAATTAATATCATTAAAATCGGTGTAATTCTTTAATGAGCAAATGGAAGTGAACTAAACGAATGAACTTGTTGGGCGGCATTTGTGGGTGTTTATTAGTTTTGTATGATACGACTTAAATTAACAAAGTTAATTATTGCTAATTAAAAGTATTTTATAGTCGATTAGTGCTTATGGCTGCTACATTAGTTTTGACCCTTAAAACTAACTTAAGTAGTAACAATTTGCTTAAGTTTGCTAGAATTGGCGCATCGTTAGGTGTTAAAAAATATAGAAAAAAGTAATATGACATTTACAGAAAAATTTAAGATAAGTAAAGCAAAATAAAAAAAAGTTGTTCAATTTTTAATATACAATAGGAATACACATAGTTTTAAACAGAAGAACACTTACAATGTTTGTATAGGTTGCAAAAAATAAGAACACATAAATCTCTTACAGAATAAGTACTTTGTTCCAATTAATTTAAAAATTATTTCATATTTTTTTATACCCTTGCTGAGGGACCATCGGACCATATAAATTATAAATATTCTTGGCATATCGGACCACTATATCTTGTAGCTGTAATAGAACAATCGGTTAATGTTTGAAAAGGTTGTTTTTTTAGCTCAACCAAATTCAGTTTTTCCTTTCTTAAGCACTTTCTTATAAATGCCATAAGAACAATCGGCTGCAAAATAAGTATTTGTTTGAAAAATTTGTTGTTTCACAAACTATCTTTACCAAAGTTAACTATTTGACATTTGATCTTATAGCTGCCTTAGGTAAAATTAAGTTTTTATATAATCAACTTTTCTGCAAGGGTATAGTATATCTTCGATATGCCGAAAATAACATTTCGTTCTTGCTTTTTTTTTTTTTTGTAAAATAAGTTTTTATTTTTTAAAAATTAAATTAAATTTTGAGCATGTGCATGGCAGATGAAAAATAGTAGACGTGTTCGATAACAATATATATATATATATACATAGGTATATATATTTTTATACAGACAATAAATTTGTTATTTTAGTTCACAATTTATTTATTAATTACATACTTTTATTTAAAATTATACATATTTGATATACAATATACATATTTTGCATTAAAATATTATTGTTAAAAGTATTGAAAAGCGAAGCTTTTGTGTTTTTAATTTACACGCACGCACACACACACACACACATACACTCGTACACACACAATCGCAGTTACTCACACAAAATACACATATACAAAGTTAAATTAGACATCGGAGTATTTTAAGTAAAAACAGCAATGTTTCAAAGCGGGATTGTACTTGTTGTATTAAATATTCGTATGCATAGTCGTATTTATATTCGTATTCATATTCGTACTCATATTCATATTCATATTCATATTCGTGTTCATATTCATATTCATATTCGTATTGCTGTTGCTGTTCTGAAGCCAGGACTCACCATTTTGTAATCATCGATTTTCGATATGGAGCGCAGAAACATGTTGACCTTGACTAATGTTGGCAAATTCGCTAAAAGATTATCATATCAAAATCGAGGAGCATTTGAGCATCATGAGTTATGTTTTTCAAAATGAATTTTTAGTTTTGACATCGTGAACAAATACTTATAAATATATATATATATATATATATATATAATGCTAATGCTTAGACTTAACTCTAGCTTAAACTGAACTCTATTTATAGTATATATATATATACTATAATATATATTTGATGAAGTTGTTGTGTGCACGAAATGTTTGACAGAAATGTAAATTAAGTATTAACCGAAAGCAATCAAATTCAATTATAATTATACTAATTTAAATGAAAAGAGAAAAATGTCTGTATGGATCTCATTGAAGCATGAAATTTTCAATTTGTGTTTTTTAAACGAAATCAATAAAAAAATCCAATTTATCATGTCAATTACTCTACCGACTTTTATCATATTTATTTTATGTTTTCTTATTTAAGCTTAAATATTTTTATAAAATGCATGCCACACATTTTCAATTAGTTTTCATTTTGAATGCTTTTAGCTAAAGTATATTATTCTTTTCAGCAATTAAAATACAAAATAAAACCTGCTATTTTGAGGCGAAAAACTAAACATAATATCAACTATATTGAATTCGATGATTATTTTTTGCTTTTGTGGCTAGATAATCTAAAGGTGGGTGGTGGGCGGAAAGAGAGGGTGAGGGGAACAACACACGTACAAAGCACACGAAAATTAAGTAACACATTTTGAATTGTTGTAGACAATTATATTTGTTGCTAAATGTAGGTATATAGATTAGCATTAATCAAATGAAATTGAATAAAATTTGTAATGGAAATGGCAATGAATAAACAATATAATTATATTAAAATACGTAATCAATTTGTGGTTTTGAATATTAATTTTTGTTAAAATTAAATACACGACAGCAGGACCATAGCGGACCATCAAAATAGTATTTGTCGGCCGGCAGTCAGAACAATTAGTAATAATTTGATATGAGATAATAGGGTAATTTATGTAGGTATAATTAACATTGAGAGAAATTCATAATTGATAATTGGTTAGAGCGAGTTAGATAGACAGAGATACAGAGAGAGAGAGAGAGAGAGCGATAGATATTGAGTTGGAAATTTAACTATTGTATTTTATTGTAACTTGTAATTTGGTCAAAATAAAGAGCTTTACACAGAGCGATTAGAGTAAGTGTGATAGACAGAGTTAGACAGAGATAGTGTGTTGCACATTTAAAGAGATCCAAAAAGACATTTTATTTAATGTTTTGATCATTTTGCTACAAAACGAAAGTTTTTATTTTACATTTTTGTTAGGCAAACAAATATGAAGAAAATTATGAAATAATTTCATGAAATCACTTAACATGTTAACAATGCAAATTGTAAATTAAAAAACGAGTTACAAAACAAATATGCAATGACTAATTATAATGCTTAATGAATTTATTAGCCAATTCATATATATATTTTAGAAAATAAGAATTGAGTAGAGTTTGTTTTTTCATTATTTAAGCATACAAATTATTTGAAATAAAGGCAATTTGGTTCTTACATTTAAAACAAGAAAATTATAACACATCGATAGTCAAACAATTAAACGCATGTATTAAATACCAATATCCGATATAGTTTAATGTGTATTAAGAATATTTATCATTATTCATATGGTTTTTTTGTATAGGCAAAAGTGTTTCTGTTGGTCAACGCCGCGTCATAGAGAAGACATAAAACTAACAGCAGATATATTAAAGTTTCTATATAGAGAGCACCCTGACATCCAAGGGAAAGAGTGAGAGAGAGAGAGGGACAGAGAGAGAGAGAGAGAGAGAAGGAACGACTATTTTGAAGTTTATTGGCACGCATGTGGCTTAAATTGCTTTTTAGCAACATTCACACAGTTACATTTTTATGGACATGGTCTAAGTCAAGGCTGAGAGTGTTTGGTTTTTTATCTAAATACGTATTCCTTTCTTTTTTTTTATTATTGTAATGTTTGTGAGGGCTTTTTTTGTTGTTGTTTTTTTTTTAGTTTTTGTTGCGCGAACTTACCATGGTTACATCATCGATTTTCGATATACTTCTAACGAATATGTTGACGCGCACAACAGCGGGACCATCTGGAGGATAATACATATAGATAGACCGTTTTGTACAATGTGTGCATAGTAATAAACAAATTTAACAACTGGCCAACACTGGACTGCTGACTGCTGACTGCCTGCTGTTGTCTCTGCAGAGAGCTGACTTTGCACTAAAACTTAGCATATAAAATATTTAAAATTACCCAAGAACTTTGGGTTGTCTTATCTGGTTAGCCATTTTGCCTTATGCTTTATGCGTTTTGTGCTGTAATAAAGTTTCATTTTATATCCATGGCCTGCTGTCTTAAGAGTTGTTTTGCTTTCATTTTACATTGCTTACAGAGCTAAACTAAGATGTTTGTTAAGTTTTATATACTTACATAGATACATGCATATTGCACCTATATTAAACTTAAGTTGTTGTTGTTGTTGTTAGTATTTCGTACAGTTGATATAAAATGTACAAGTTTGTTATGCTGCCTTTTGCAAGGGTCAGTGCTTAAAAATAATGTGGGAAAACAAAAAATGTATGATAATATTGAGTGTGGAAAAAAAAGCAGCAAGTATGCTGGTTGTTTTTGCTAATTGATAGGCATTTATTTTGTTTATATTTTTCCAACATTATTGACTTTAACAAATGACTATTCTGTGGCCAAGTGTGGCACTGTTTTAAATATTGATGATACTTTTGAATTTTTAATGATGTCATTGCTGCGGCAAAAGCCAACATGAAATAAAGTACACACACACATCAAAGCACGCACACTCACACAAATAAACAATGAAAAAATAATTGTGAATGAAATAAAAAGTTCATTGTAATCAAAATGGAAATACAATTATGCTCAAATGAGGGAGCAAAAAATTGTGGAAAAACACACACATTGAAACAGGGTTTGTTTTTTTAAAAGACCCCCAAACACATTTATTTGATTATATATTTAAAATACGAATTGAAATTGATAGTGAAAGATGTGAGAGAAAACTTGAAAGTCACATTAAATATGTATGCATATGTAATACACGTTTTTTTTTTTTTGTTTTCAATTTCCGATTTTAAATGTATGTAAACTTTATTTGAATGTCAATAAGTAAATATTATTTCTCTAAATGTTTTTGCTACAACGAATGCGGATGCTGCTCAAGTATCCAATTCAAACAATTTTGATTCGAATTACTAATAGCTAGTCATATATGTTTATCTTAATGTGTATGTATATGTGTGTGTCTGTGTGTGTGCATGTGTGTGATTGTGGCAGGCTTAATTAACGCCAGCAAATCAAATATGTTTTGTACGTAGCCTAAAAGTAGGCAACAGTTTTGCTGCAACTGCTGCAGATGAGCGTTTTATGTAGAAAATTTAGTTGAAATTGATGTCCTATCGATTTGCTGGCACAGCTGCTAAAGCTTCATGTTGTACTTTTGTAAGTGTGTGTATGTGTATGAGTGTGTGAGTGCGATGGTAAAAGATAATACGTTTTGTGTGGCAAACCAACATAAAAGAGTAGACTTAAAACACAAATACTGGCAGCTATAACTGCGAGTTGTAGTAGTAGTTATATGGGTATATAAATAAGTAACCATATAGTATAAATGCTTTGTCTATATAGAAGTACTGAAACTTACTGTATCCATAGCAAAAAGAAAAAGAAAAGAAAAAAAAAAACAAATGGAAAGCATGAAAATGAAAATAGAAATGGAAATGCAACAAATTCTGTCACTAAAATTTGCGTAAAACCAAACTGAACGATGTATGTATGCTAGTATGCACACAAGTGTATACATGTGCCATAAAATTGGCTCTTCTGTCAAAGGAAACACGAAACAAACGCAAAAAACGCAAATTCAATAGCCATAGAACAGCAACAAAGTTAGTAACAGGATATGGTAACAAGAGTGTGTTCAATATAGAGGGAGTGGGAATTGTGGCTAAAAGACAGACAAAGATAGAAAACCAACTTTAAAGCAAAAACAAACAAAGTGTAAAATGTTGTTTTTAGAGTTATTGCATAGTAAGTATGTAGTACATATGTATGTGTATGTATCTAAGTATGTATGTAAGTAGGTGTATATGTGTGTGCATAGTAAGTAGCATAGAAGGTAGATAGCTAAGTAGTTATTGTAGCTGTTATTGTTATGGTTATAACTGCAGACTAACAAAAAACATTATGATTTTCGTGGAGTTGGGAATATATTGTGTACTGCATGTCTTATGGAGTGGCTTTTAGATGAGAGCTGTTATAGAGCGAGCGGGTCTATCGAATTCAGTTGTTTTTATTTTTTTGTGGCCAAGGCTTTTGTTTTTTAGTTAGTTAGTTATTTGGGCTCACTCTGTTATGGAACTTACCATTTTAATATCACTAATCGTCATAATACTGCGTACGAATAGATTGATTCTGACTATAGCGGGACCATCTGGCATAGAGTTTGGTTTTAAATTGTGAGTTAACGTAATTTGCAAGTATAAAACTTATTTGCTGATCTAACTAAGCTATCAATGCAGGCGCTTCTCTTGGCCTCTTAACTAAACTAATTTTGGTGTTTTTTTTTTTTTTTTTAAAGTTGTACTTATAAGCAGACTTATAAATATACATAAGTATAAATACAGTGTGACCAATTGTTAGCTAAAGAATTTGTATTTTGAGACTTTGTGAAATACAATTGTAAACGAAAAAGTATCAGAAACTCAAATATTTAAAGAAGTTAGTTTCATAGTTATATAAGTTATATTAAAGAAATACATATATATGTTATATTTGAATTGATGTAATGTTTCATAATGTGTACTTATGCTCACCTGTGCCATTTATTCCCGATGGTCGTATTCTGGCATCATATTTGCCTGCACCTAAAATTTGATCTAAGACTTTTTTCTCCTTTTCTCGGAAATTTATTTTGGCATTATTTGCTCTGAAATCAGGATATGGATAGGTACGCACGTATAATTTTAATTTCTTGATTATTACTTTTGTTTGAGTTGTGTACAAATTTGAAATTTTTTTTGGTTTTTTTTTGGAAAAATATGCTTTTGACTTTAGCGAAAATTGCAATAAAAAAATAAGATTTGCATAAATTTACAGCAAGATATTTTTGTGTCATATCATTTATTTAAAGTTTAGTTTTTGGCTTTTGTTTTTTATAAATTTTATATACAAATTGGTGTGTTCGTTTTTGGTTTTTTGGGTGTGTGGATTTTGAAGGCATCTTCATTATACACGGTCGCACTTATTCAGAAGCCGAGGCAAAGCAACAATTTTTGTTGACTCTGTCCTCGGCTTGAGCGTAAATAATTCCAAAATTTATGCTCCGACAAAAATTACATGAAAATTAATTACATTTTAATGATGTTGTGAAGTGATACTGTTAAAATGCACAAAAACATGTTATGGAAATGAGTACGAGTACGAGTAGTATGTTGAAATTCAAGTGAGAAGGCGTGTCTGAAAAAACAACAAACGCAAAAAGCAACTATAGCTGACTACAGCACTACTTGAAATATAATATACGACATACACTCTATATATATACGCATAAGTAGAGATATATGTGGTATATATTATGGGGGCGTGGTCAGCAGCAAATTAACGGCAATTGTATGCAAATCGCCTTTTAAGCGACACTCATCGAGTGCACCCGAAAGTAAATCAAAAATGGTGACAAAATAATAAAGTGGCATACTTATTGCAGCTACTGTGTGTGTTGCCACAGCCGCGATGAATGTGGCAAGTGTCTTCGAAGTACTTACAGTGAAGCGCTGCACAGGCTGGTAAAATAGAAGATCGCCCAGAAGTAATGTTTGGTGCCCATGGCTAGGCCCAATCTGTCTGGAACTGATGCTGAAGCTAGAGTCCTGGATCAGCTCTTGTCCAGGTGCCTGTCCAAGTGTCCAAGTGTGAGATGACTAGCTGCAAGAAAATCAAATTAATTCAATATTATTTCTGTACATTTGCCTTTTGAAATTTGCAATTTTATCTTTCGAAGTTATCCTGTCTAACACTAAATTGATTTAGCTAAAGCTGAGCGTAATTCAAATAATATTGCTTCAACTTGAAATAGAAACCCACACACACACACACACACATTTTGTGCCTGGTATCTATTATATTGGCTAAGCGTGTGAAATCAAGTTTAAAATCAAATTACACCAATTAACATACTGCTATGAGACTGTCTGCAGCAGTCTCAGTTTACAGCCATAAATTCAATTAGAATTCGATATTTGGCTATTTTAAGTGGCCAGCTGCCAGTTAAGTATTCAAATTCCTTATTTAAGGTAAGAGTGGAACTGTCTGACACTTTCACAGACATCAGAATGCCTTAAGCTGCAGCAATGCTCAATGACAATGTGGCAAACATGAAAGTGTGATGCACAAGATACAGAAATAAATTATATTTTTATACCCTTGCAGAGGGTATCATAATTTTGTCACGTAAGTTTCGCATTGAAGGAGAAGTCTCAGAAAAAAAATTGTATATTTGTGATCAGCATCAACAGCCCAGTCATGTCCGTCTGTCTGTCCGTTTGCTTATATGCCAACTAGTCCCTCCGTTTTAGAGCTATCTTGATGAAAGTTGGCACAGATGCTTATTCTTTCTGCAAGCAGTACATATGTCAGAATCGGCCAGATCGGACCATTAGGAAAGGTTGGTTTAAAAATTAGTTTTTTTTTTTCAAAATAACTCGAGCAAACTTGCTATGTCTAAGTTTAAGCACATTTCAAAAATGTTGACAAAATTTCATCAAAACGGAACCACTATATCTTGTAGCTGCCATACGAACGATCGGTTGCTTTTTATTATTTTTGGAAAAAACATATATTTGAATTGAGTTGGCATCTCATATTGTAAGTATTTAGTGCTTTCTGCACAGCTGTGATCTAGTAAACTAGATTAAAAAGCTATATGTAGTCAAATTGGTCGTAAAAACCATAAAAATTCATTAAGGGCAGGACAATTAAAGCAAATGGTGATGACTGGCAATGAGAAGTGACTTTCAGCGTATCGGAATGACACTGACTCTGACCAGGAACATAAGCCGGAGCTGGACCAGAACGAGAGCCATGCAAATGTGAATATTGCAATCGAATTAATCCTTTATAAGCATTTTCGTGCACTTCAGTGGGTAACGTTGCCGCTGACGTTGAGATTGACGTTAACGTTAACGTCGACGTCGACGTGCTGTGAATGCCGATAAGTGCGTGTGGCTGCCACGCCCAGTTTTGAATGCAGCTTTTATGCATATCAGTTGCATTTCAGCCACAGCAGCAGCAGCAGCATCAGCAGGACAACTGGCAGGACAAAAATTGTATTGGTGTTGGGTGTTGGTGATGGCCATGACCGAGTCGTGTGGAACAACACATCTGTGTGGGTGTGTGTGTGTGCGTGTGTGTAGGTGTGACTATGTGGATGCTGTGCAACCAAATAATCAATTGAACAAAGTTGGAATGAGTAAGGCAACAGGCTGGCCAGGATTCAGGCTGTGTTAATTTGCTGCTGTGCCCGCAATTTCGTGCCATAAATACACAAAGTTGCTGTTGATGTTGTCCATTGTTTTGCCCTTGTTGCCGTTTTTGTCCAGCGAGTCTGCCTGCATGCCCTGGCCAGAATACGTCAGCATTGTTGACTGTTTTGCAGCTGATACTGAAACAGCAATAACAAGCAAACGTACAACCACGGGCGGTCTTCGCTTTTTGGCCCACTGTCAAAGAAAGTTAACAATGCGACTACGACTGCAACTGGAACTGTTACTGGTACTGGTACTGCAACTGCGTCTGCAACTGCCAAATGCCCCACATTTGCTGGTTGCCAAGCAGCCGGCGCCAACGTTGCGTCTCACACCCTGCCACAATCCAGCATGCCACCCCACTTCGCTGCTGGCTGCTCATCCTTGTTCAGGCTGTGGTGTAAATGGGTTTACTTTTATTTTATTTTATTTTATTTGAATGTTGTTATTGTTGTTGTTGTTGTTGTTGCCAAGTCGACACACTTTTGAGCTGCGCACAGTTTTTTTTACTACACTTTTGTCTACCTCTCGGCCTTTTGGCCAGAGTTCTGAGTCTCAGTTTCAGACCATTTTCTTTTATTTTTTATTTTCTTTTTTTTTTTTGCATATCGCTTGTTACATCGCTTGTTGTTGTTCTGGTTTTTCTTGTTATTGTTGTTGTTGTTATTGTTGCTGTTGTTGTTGTTGGCTATAAGTTGAATGAACGGCCGTACAAAGGCTCTGTGGACAATATTACCGGGCAACAGCATACGTTTATAGAGAGTTGGTCTTAACGACTGGACAGCCAAATGCTCCCAGCTGGATGCCACTTTGGGTATTACAACTGTTTATAAATACAATTGCTTTTAAATGAAGGTAAATTGCTGCTGCTTGCTGTTGAGTTAGCTACTTGTGCAAGTATCGCAGGTATAATTTTATTATAATTCTAATGTAGCTTAAAGACATGTGTATAACATTTTAAGAACTTTGCGAGGCTATGTTTGGATATCTTTAAAATACTTGCAAGATTTTAAAGTATTTGTTAAAGAATGAACTTACTTTTTTCAGTTCCGGCTACCACTTTTTTTTAAAATATTGTAAAAGTGATGTTCCGTTAAATGTTACAATTTTTACTTTGTGGTTTAAATTCAATTTCGTTTGATCTTGGATTTAAATACCGTGGCAGTGAGAAAGGATTCAATCAACTAGTTCAACATAACAAAGCAACTTTGAACCTTTAAGGAAATTTTAATTCCAAAAAAATTTGCTGAAAGTGGAAACTGGAACAGTCCTAATATAAAATAGTCGAACACAAGCAAATTAAGGAATTAGTTGTTAAATGAAATTTTATCTTGTTTTACAGATATCTCAATTAAACTAAGCAATTCAAAGTTTTGTTTTACTTAACATACATAGCTTGGTTAAATTTGATCAAACTGGGAGCATTATTTCTTATAACTGTGATAAAAATGATGAAGTAACAATTGAGTTTATGTGTGACAAGCTTTTCTGCTGCTCTTAGCAGTACCTTCTTATCGTTTATTTCGAAATTCAAAAGTGTTATTAGTTTAAATAGAGCATAGGCTTGGATTTTTTTTTCTTTTTAAGTTCGCCAGGCAGTATGCCTGGGTTAAGCTTGTAGGTTCTATTAAGTTATATCTCTGGGGCTATGCACAGATACAGTTTCAGAAAATAATTGTTTCGACCAGAAGGAATTTATTAAAGCCGAAAGTTTCCGCTTGTTATGGTAGAACTCCCACCCATGGAGTGCATATAGCTTAAGGCTTTATTCCGGCAATGATTTCTCAAATGTTGAACACCAACATTCCATGCTCCTGCGTGGCCTACCCCTTTTCCGGTTTTGGTATCTTGGGCTTATGGCGCTATACTTGGCTTAAGGCGTCAGTCACCCCCAGCAACTTGATTTCGCGCAGTGTTCTCTGCAAAAATAGCGTGTTGAGCGTGTTGAGCATGCTGTGTGCAATCTCGACACACAGATAGACACCCACAGCATACTTGTGTATGTGTATATGTGCATATACACTGTATATATATATATAAATACATACATCCACTTTTTTTTTTTCATTTTATGCCGCTCAGCGGCGCTTGTAGCTCGTTATGTTGATTGGATTTTGTGCCGCCCGCTTGTATAACGGCGAGAAAGTAGTCCACACTCGCACACCCACACACACGCACACACATACGCACACACACAGAGGCTTGCTCACGCACACTATTAAGGCACTTGCGCTGCTACCAACGAAATAAAGTCAAGTGCTGTGGTTCTGTGTGTGTGTGTGTGTGTGTGTGTGCGTGCCATAAAGCTGGATTCATTTTTTTCTCATGTTTCGCTCGACGTTTTATGTATGCAAAAAATTTTACACTCTCGTTTTCGCAGTATGTTTTTTTTATTATTATTTTCTCGTTTTTTTTTCTTGTTTTTTTTTTTTTGCTAAATTGTAAGTAAGTGGGCTTAGTAGCATTTTGCCGTTTAGACATTGTGTGTGTGCATGTATGTGTATGACATTTTTGCGGCGCAAGGATTTGCATAAAGCCCACCTCAGCTCAGAGACTTAACTTTAACATTTATTCTTGCAGCCATTTGATAAACATTTGAAATTTGCAGCTGCGAACCCAAAAGCAAACAAAGAAAACCAACAACCATTTTGGCGACTAACGTTTCACACATAAAACCTATTTCAGGAAATGAAAGACAATAGAAACAAGTTTATTCAAAGGCAAAGGCAAAGGCAAAGGTCAAAGTCCATAGCGAGGTGTGGCCAAAAAGTTAATTGAATATTGTTGACTTAGCTTGAAGTTTCATTTAATCATTCGAAATTAATAAATTAATAAATTTGAGAATACAGTGATAGTATTTTGAGTTAAGATTTTGTAAAATTGGCTATATACTTGTATATACATAAGTAATAACTACCAAGTTAGTCGATCAACGTTTTTAGTTCATATGAGATAAAGAGATCACTTCTGACTGAGATAATTTGAGAAACAACTCTTTTTCCAACCGATTGTTTCACTGGCAGCTATAGGATATAAAGCTCCGATTTTGACGAAATTTTGTAAACATGCATATTTATTACTAATACTGAGAACTTTTAAGTTTGGGCCTTAAGTTATCTTAAGAAAATGTGTGTGAAATTGTAAAAAAAAACCACTGTAAAATAATCGAAATTCAGTGTAACAACAAAAGTTGTATTAAAACTTATCTCAGCGTGAATACGTCCATACTCGTATAAGTAGGTAATTAGTTGATTTTATATAAGCTGATAGCACAACTTTTCTTTGTATGTAAAAATAGATAAATTTCTACATAATGAACTATTGTTATGGCCTCAACTCGCCCCATGTCAGCCATGGTTGAAATATCATCCAGCCAAAGGTCAAAGCTTGCATCGACGAGCGCTTCCAGGCTCTTAATTAATTGAAATGTCAATATATTGTTTGCATCCCAGCGAAAATTTTAATGAAAGCAGCAGGGCAAAAAGGACGACGAGTTGCTATGAGTATCGAGATGGGAATATCGAGCTGCGGGCTTCGTTCATCGGACTCCGGACTGCAAAATCCCCGCGCTATTATTAGCCCCAAAGAGCAAAGTCATCTATCATGGCGCGTGTCATAGTCGGGGCGTGTGTGCGTGCTATATTTAGGGGCTGGCAGGCAAGCGAATCAAATCTCAACCTAAACTCAAAATTAGCTGGCATGAAAATTTGCCCCAAACATACATATAAATCTACTCGTAGGCTGCAAAATTTATGGCTTAAACGATGCTGAACCCATCGAAGCTGCTAACAAATTACTAGCCTGTTACTTTAACTAGTTTGTGGGTCAATAAACTAAACTATACCCATCAGGCATCAGGCGATACAAATTACACACATTGCCAGTCCAGAAGCAAAAAAAGAGTCGCGTGATAAGCGCGATAAGCAGTCAAGCTTGCATGTTGTCAGCTAGTTTTAGATCTGTTTCTGGTCACGCTCCTGTGATTGGCCGAAATTGCCACAGTGCGTGCTAAAAGTGCACACGCACGTACATAAACTACATACTATACGTAGTGTTTATAGAGCACAACTCACACATACACAAGCAGTATACACATACACGTTTATAAATCACACATTCTAACGCTTTGCGGCCATTTAATGGCTGTCAAGATAAGCTTTGCTCTGGTGGCAACACACCGGCCTGCGAGCAAAATAAATAATTGCCTAAAATTGTGTGACGATGGTTTAGAGGTTGTTTATTCTATGTGGGCAGTTGTGGGGCAGCTGTGGGGTAGTTGTGGGGCAGTTGTGGTGCAGTTGAATAAAGGAACGCCACTGTGTAAAAGTGCATTTTGCTGTATAGCAAATTAGTCTATGCAGTGGTAAAAGCTAAAAATGTTTTTGTAAATGTGTAATGGTTGGTAATTTGTTTTTCATTTTCCGAGAAAATACACTTTATATTTACACCCTGTTCCCATTCAAAAAGGTAAAAGGGGAATAATAAAGTACTGCCAGTGCGTGTAACATGTATAAGCAAAAATTTTCGACTATATGAAAAGTATGTATATATTCCTGTTTATCATCAAAAATCGAGTCCGTGTGTCTGTCCTTCCGTAGGTCTATATGTCTGTCTATCTATCGGTATGTCTGTCAGTCTGTATAAAAGCTGTGTTCTCAGTATCACACGGATATCAAACATATTGCCACACCCTGTAAATCTAAAAATATCACACTAAGCCAGGCAATTTTAAGGATATAGCCTCTCTTGTTTCTTAACAATAATAAACACCAAAGTTATTAAATAATCTATTTCCCCAGGTTTCAGCAAGCCGTTGACGCTGAACTGCTTGAAATACACAAAGTGCACTGCTTGTTTAATGCACTTGCATGTGGAATTAATTTGAATGATGTTGGGATTCCCCGCGTTTCGTGTAGGGTGCCTCGCAGTCGGGCATTCTCGGCTAGCGCACTCTTGCATGTTTAGACTTGTAATTGTAGAGAATTTCAGCATTATTTTTAAATTGCATATGAAACACATTCAGCATTATTTTTAAATTGCATATGAAACACATGTTTATAGTATTATGATTTGTTAGAGACGTTTTGTTTGTATTTAAAAATAAGTAAATAATGTGGTGTATGTGTAAATTGTTTACACGGTTAATGTCTATTATAAATAATTATTTTTAGAAAACACGAGCAAATTTTAAATAATTTTTGATGTTTAATATTCACATCAAAGCTATACAGTTTTTACAAGGCTCTTAGTTTGATACATTTTCATTAAGACTAGGCAAAAATACAATTGTTTGAATCTTTCTATCTTAAGTTGTTTTTCGAAGAGTACTTTGCAGAATATATATATAAATATATAGTTTTTGATTGATTTTGACACTTAATTACATATTTTAGTATACATAGAGATCTTTAATTTAAACGCACGCAAATAACGACATTTATTTGCATATGTGCCAAACCACTTTTATTAATTGTTCACAAAAAACTTGCAATTTAAAAAAATTAAAATGTTGTTTACAATTACTGTAAAACATATTGCTTACTTTTCTCGGTAAATGAGTTATTAAGAGAATACCCTTTTTTTTATTTATTTATTTCTGTTTATTTTACTTGGTATTGACTTGCATATTTGCTCAGTTGCTGGGTTTATTCCATTTGTGTAATTAATAACAGCCTGGCCACGGATGTTTGGCGTCGACTGTCACCTTTTGCCCTTTCCCCTTTCCCTTTTGCTTCTTTCTGCTTGCCTTTGCTGTGTTTTTGTCGTGTCAACCTGTGCGAACCGCTTAAATGATTAATGAAGCTAAAAATGTCAACTTTTTGCCCACTTGCAGAGGTGAAGTTAAGTTTGGTTTTGAGCCACCGTACCTGCCAGCCAGTCAGTTAGTCAGTCAGTTAGTCAGTTGGACAGTTCGTCAGTCCGTGCAGCTGCTCATCAATTATTCATTAATCAAGAATAAATACATTTGAGTTGATATTAATTTCCTATGTCAATTAATTAGCGGAAGTGCAAGCGGCAGTCCCTTCCGCTTTATCACTTTTTATCTCGTGCTAAAAGCAGGAGCAGGAGCAGGAGCAGGAGCAATGAATGGCGTGGCAGGCAACACGCATACTAGTACAATACACACACACATCGAAGCAAGTTGCAACATTTTGCAATTTGCAGCAAACTGCAACAAGCGAAAAGCACTTAAAGTTAGCCAGTAAACAAAGTGGCAAGCGAATCGGTAACCGTACACGTTGCCACATTGAAGCAAAGCGAAAGCAATAAGCAGCTGCCACTGAACCATAAAACAAACGCGCCACAGACTCAACAAGAGGCGCCTCAAGGCGTTGCACACTGCTCAATTTGACCAACGCTGAGTGCAGCTGCAAAAGTGTCAATTGACAATGAAGTTGAAATGCGATGAGACCCCCCACCGGACTATCGTCCTGGCAAGTCAGTCAGCTGGCTAGCTTGGCTTGCCAGGACCAAGACATAAAATTTGTACAGTGGGTGAGTTGGCACTCCGTTAACGATTTGGCCATTTGGTTGAGCACTTGCCGTGCAGCACCTTTTTGCCAGTGTTCAGCCGTCGTCAAATGGGCGTATGAGCAATGCCAAGCATTTTGACTGGCTTGGCTGTTCAACTTTGTTGAGGAAGTTGGGCTTTGGCCCAAATGTCGATGATGGTATTCCGCATGCTCATCCATTTGAAGCATTTTTGTGAAACTTTTGCCAGCTGCCAGCTCCCGATGGAGCGTTCAATCTTCAGAGCTGCTGGCAAGTTAATTGAAATGCTGAATTTGTTTTGGAGAAGTTTGGACTACAACGACCGGAGTGTGTTGGCCAACTGAACTGAAGTGCTGAAGTTGGCTTTAGTTGCACTTAAAGTTGTTTTATATAATTTCAACTAGCCATTGACGTAATTGTGCCACAAAATGTGTGCAAGATTAATAAGGGAAATAAATTAATTAAATAAATGGATATGTTCCTACTTATTTAAGCAGAATGCAAATATTTAGCAAATAGTTGGTAAATTAAACAAACTGGTTTGTTTTTGGTAAGTTAATAAAATGTAGAATTCTTTAACTCATACTAAAGAACAACAAATTTAAATTATGATTTATATTTAAGAACATGCCGCATAAAATTCGTTGAAAATCATTTTCAAAATGCGTTTTTATTTAAGACGGTTGTTTTCTGCATTTTTAAGTACAACTAAACAACTAAATGTGCACAGGTTGCTCCTTTTGTACACCTCTGCCTTTTCTCTATTCTTGGTGCCTCAGTTTTGATACAACATAAACAACACGGCGCCAACTGTAGTCAAAGTTTGCTCACGTTCCATGTCCACATGCAGCTGACTTCCCCCTCATCTCATCACATCTCATCTCATCCCCTAGGCAACTGTTTCCCATTCGAGTTTTGGCTTTGTTCGCTTGGCCGTAACCAGAAAATGACAAAAGCCATGTCAACAGCATCTGTAAGGGTTGGGACATACCGTCCAAAGGGTGTGGTGGAGGTTTAAAACAATGCCATATTCCAGCATCTATTTCTGCTTCATCCTCTGCACTAAGAGTATGTGTATGTGTATGTGTATATGTATGTTTTTGTATCCGTATCCGTGTTGCTTATAGCCAAGTCTTGGCACAAACTTCTCTGATGCTGGGCACTAGCAATTTGGTTACGTTTCAAGCAGCAAACAATGGCCCGATAATTTATTCATATTTTGCTACAAAAGTGCCACAATGAACACAAACACACACATATACACACACATACACATATTTATATATTCATGTCAGTATGTGTGCTTGTCTTTGAATTTTTAAATAACTATAAATTTCTAAATTTACACAAGAGACTTTACACACACTGAAGACACATTGCACTTGCGATAAGCCACAAAAATCTGCTTGCAAACAAAGGAAATTTTAATGAATATTTTTGGTCGAAACTTGTGTGCCCTGAGAGTGTTGTTAATTGCCACATAAATTTGCCGGACACACACACACACACACAAGCACACATAATACCCAAAAAGAACTAGCAAATTGCAAAAAAAAATATATATAAAATAAGCAAAACTGTGTAAAGTGATGTCTGCACAATTTGCTTAATATTTATATATTTGCATAATGAATGCAATCAAACTTTGCACACATGAGAATATATCCACTTTTAAAGGTCATCGCTAATGAATAGAAATATTTAACAGCACATAAAAAGCAGACATGACACGCTTGGATACTCTTTCTGATGCCAAAGAATGATTAGATTGTTTATTTTAATAACAACATAAATTCTTTATACACATTGAAAATGGGTTAAGCCTTGAAATTTCTTTGAAAATAAACTGCAAAAATGTAGTCTACACAATTCGTTGAAGTTTTTATTGTTGAGAAACTTATTAATAATCCGATTTGGAACTTTGAGTTGTTTCAATATGAATAGTAAACGATTGAGTCAAATCAAAAGTGGCTTGCAATTGATTTAAAACTGGTTAAAAGTCATTTGAATAAAAGTTTCTGACTTAAATATAAAAAATTTGTAAGAATTTCCCAAAAAACTTTAGAAAGATACAATCAATTTTGTTCTAAGCTTTCTTCCAAAGTTAAGTGTGTGTGCATTGTAAATATGTTAGTATGCACTCAGATGAAACAAATTGAAGAACAATCTTAAAATGCTCAATCTATAGGTATTCAATGTGTATTATACATAAATATCATTAAATCGAGTGTGTTTGCCTGAGGTCCCATTAAACTGCATAGCTCATACGACGCGTTTGCCACACACACAAATAAGCCGACAGCGTCGCCGATTTCAAACGTTGTTGTCGTTGTTGTTGCTGTCGTTGTTGGAGCTGCTGTTGTTGTTGTTGTCGCCTGTGTGGCTTGGGTTTTGGCATTAGTGCCAAGAAATTTTGCGGAGGGACGAGCCAACTAATTGCGGCTGCATAACTTGTTGCGCCTCAGCAGTCACACCTCTACCGCCCGCTAAGTTCGCCAATGCCATTATGCATGTGTGTGTGTGTGTGTGTGTGTGTGAGTGTATGTATGTGTGTATGAATATGTGTATAGTGTATGCCGCAGACAGACAGCGGGACAGACAAAACAGACAGCGGTTGTCGGCTGTCTAAGAACTAATGCCAACAACAGTAACAAACACAAGGCCAGCAGCGAATTGCATTAGCTATACATTTGTGTGTGTTTGTGTCTATATACAAGTGTGTGTGTGTGTGTGTTTATATGCCACACCCACGACCAACACACCAGGCCCGAGGCCACATCGCTTGTCTATTTACCATAAACAAAGTCAAAGTGTCTTTGGCAGGCAGCTTGACAGGCATTTTTGTTTGATTTGCCAGCAAATAGAAACGACAACGACAGCTAATGAAATAAATATCAAAAATGAATAGCCCCATAAAGATGATATAGTGACTGTTGACTGCCTTAAATGCAATTTGGCTGACCGGCAGTAAGCTTGAAAGCCAACTGACAACCAGCCAAGTGCATAATTAAAATAAGAAATCAAACAATCACATTCCTGCATCGCAGATACCCTAACAAAGCAATGCAACTGTATAAAAATAAATATGTAAATATTATATCTGTCTTAGATTTTATTACAAATTATTCGAACGAATATTATATATTATATCTATCTTAGATTTTGTTGCAAATTATTCGAAAGAATGTGTAGGTTTTTCAAGTTTTTTGGTTCCAAGCAACAGTGCAGGACGCAGACCTCTAGATGTCCAAAAAGAAGAAAGAAATGCGAGGAACCAGAATCTGCAGAGGCATACTTAAATCTCTACGGGACATCTGGTTTTCTTGGATCTTGGATCTTGAATCTTGGATCTTGGATCTTGATAGTCTATTTCAAGACAAATAAAAATAAGTTTGCAATAGAAAGGATCTATATCATATAAACTCACCGATTTAAGGATTAACAGAAATAAATAAAATAAAAAAAGAAGCTTAGAATTTTTAAGAAAAAAGATGTTGAAGCACATGAGGCGTTTGTAGGATACTTTGATAAAAAGATTTTGGAAAAAAAAAAATAATGTTGAGAATTTTTAATAAAAAAGATGTGGTGAGCATTTTGACTTCCTGCCCAGGGGACATCTGGTTTGCTTTGATCTTGGGTCTTGGGTCTTTCAAGACAAATAAAAATTAATTTTGAATATAAAGATCTTTGTCAAATAAACTCACCAAATTAAGGGTTAACAGCAATGAATAAAATATAACAAAAAATTAGAATTTTTAAGAAAAAAGATAGATACATAGATAGAAAGAAGTTTATATTTTTTAAGAAAAACGATGTCTTAGCACTGAGATTAAGAGTCATGTTTGTTACTTCGATTAACACAAGCACTTTACATACTTTAGACTTAGATAAAATTTTAATTTTTTTTAATTTTGAAGAAACTAAGGTGTTTGCGCCAGCTGTAATGATAAACTACTGAATATTATCGAGTCTATTGAGCATGTTGAGCTTCAAAATTGCTGTTAAAAAAAGCCTACTTTGATCAGGAATTAAATTCAGTTTTTCATAGTTTTTATATAACTCAATCTTTAACCGATTGTTCCTGTGACAGCTTTAAGTTATCTGATTGGGATCAAACTTAGCCAACATGTGTGGAATGTCGAGTTATCTTCAAAAAGAACATTTTTGTCCAATCGTTCGTATTGAAGCTATATGTTATAGTGGTCCGATCTGACTAATTCCGATATGTGTACTGCTTGCAGATTAGTGAAGAATCTGCGAAAAGTTTCGGTCAGATGAGAAATGATTGGATAAATGTCAGTAGCTTGTATAAATTGTCAAGCGTTGATATTCTGAACTTCTTCTGAATTGTGTTGGGCAGGTGGAAAAGTGACATTGCCACGTGAGCCATTACGCTAATTACTTTATTAATAACGTGGAATGCCAGATGTACAGAGAATAATTACACATCATCTGGTATCGATATAACATATTATGCTTCGGTAATCAATAGGTGGGTTGATCATTAAAGAAAATGTTAAGTTCAAATATATCTATAAAAAATTTGAAAATATCTTCACAAGCATTGCAATCAAGTGGCTTGGACCTTCACAATGTTATTAAGCAACATGTTGCAGCAGGCAACGAACCGCAAACAGATACTTGCAACTTAAGACCTGCTCGGGCTACGGTCGCTGTCTGGCTAAGAGCTTAATAAAATTATGTGACGATGATTGCTGCTGGAGTACACCAAGAACGAGAGAGAAATAGTGAGAGAGGGAGAGAGTTCCACAGATGTGGTTCCAGCTGAAGCCAATGGCTTGTCCGGTTGCGGATGTGGATCGTTGCCTGGCTGCAAAATGGCCGCCTCGCCAGTTGCTTCCGCTGCTGTTGCTGCTGCTGCTGCTGCTGTTGTTGCTGCTTGGTTGCCACTTGAAAAACGCATTAAGGCTGCAGTTTTGTGTGCCATTTGTATGTATATTATGTATATACATAAACTTATACATATACATATGTACATATATATGTATGTCTGCACTTGTACAGCTGCCCTATATGGCAGAGTGGTTTGTTGATTGCATGTTAAAAGGCTGCTGCTGCTGTTGCCTTGGCTGCCTCAGCTGCCTCAAATGCATCGTCTGCCATGAAATTTAATTAAAAACTTGTGTGCCATGAAATTACATTTCGACGTGCGTACAACTGTGTTTCCCTCTGTGAGTGTATGTATGTGTAAGTGTGTGTGCTTGAGTGTGCTTGCGGCACGTGCAGCGCCCAAAGGTAGGCAACGCACAAAGCCAAACGCTGCTCGATTTTTATACCCTTGCTGAGGGACTGATAATTTTGTCACGAGAAGTGTAGCACACTGAAGCTGATATCTTCAACCACATATACATTCCTGATCAGCGTTACAATCCGAATCGAATTTAATTAAAATAAATTTATCAATTGTTGATTTAGTTTAATCAAAATCCATTAGACTACTACATTTTACAACTGTCTTAGAAAAAATCTGTTGAATAATGAGCTGTATGAAAAACTTTGTCAGCTTGAGTTTATGTTTTATAGATTGTTTAGATGTTTTGAATTGATCGAAACGTAAGCTGTGTATAAAAAAAAGAAAACTGGTTGTTATGCAAGGGTATGTATTTTCGGTTCCTCAAAGACATTTTCTTTTGCTTTTTCATTTCAAAAAAGAATGCGCACAAGTGCTGCCAGAATGAAGGAAATGGAAATGGCCGCCTTCCGGTGAACATCATTGCAATTGGCGTTGTCCACATTGCAGTTATCACGATCTACTTGGGTTTCCATTAACAGAAAAGTGAACGGGAAATGGTCACTCCATTGAGAAGCAAATGGCAAAGTTGGAAAATATACCCAAATGTAAAAATATCTTTAAAATTAAAGAAGTTTGTGAGAAAAGGTTGTACATTGTAACATTTAAAATTTGTAAATTCTAGTTATTTTTATTATTATTAATGTCTATTGTATTCCCTTCCCCTATAAATCAGCACAATTTCACAAGAATTTCCAGTCAACTGGGTGTACCTATATTATCTATTTCATAGACATGCTTCCCAATAAGATAAATGTGTAGTCAGAATGCGCCCACAAAACTGCAGAATCGACATGTTCCGTTGTCAACGATTCAAATTAGTTCAAGTGAGCTCTTACCCCACAGTAACTTGTCAGAAGTTCACAAGGTATCCATATTAAAACTTTCTTTTTTATTCAGTTTTGATTGTAGTTTGCTTGAAGTAACTTGGACTGTCTGAGCCCTGGTGTGCTTACCCGGTTCAGCTAATTTTTTTCTTCTCTACTGTTATGTGTTTGGTTATCGCATTTGAAGTCTGCTTTATAAATAGTATTATAGAAGTATAGAATTTGGAATGGTATACTTAGGTTTCAGTTTGAATTTGGCCTAGAAGCTTTAATCTTTTATTATATTTACCACAAGCCACAATATATTTTTATAAAAAAATAAATTACATTTTCCAAATCATATGTTACAGCTCCAAGCTATATATTTAGTTCCAAGTGTTGCAAAATGTCACATAATTGAAGTCAATTTAAATATTTATTCGCTTTCAAATGAACGAATGAAATTGCTGGGCCAATTATGCAAAGCTCGCCGTTCTCAGCTCATAACCCTTTAATAAATGCGCATTATAAATGCAAATCTCGCTTAGAGATGCAATTAAATTGCAACACCTCTTGTCCTGACTGGCTGCAAATTTGTTATTCAAAAATCACTGACCGTCGTTGTCGTCGTCGCTGTTTGCATATTTCAATTAAACATAACATATACGCCGTGTGGTAAGGCAGCAACAGCTGCCAGTGTAGCTTGCAACTAAAGCCGCTTAAAACTTATTCAATTAAACATCGGGCGGCAAATACTGGAACAAAACAGACGACAAATTCTAGTCGTAAAAATGCAAAGCAAATGGCGACCAGCAAATGTTATAACTACGAAATACTTTTTTAACCATAACGAGCAAGAACAGCAGCATTTGGTAGGACGAAGAACAAATACCCTCGTAGACAATACAATTGACTTTTTATGGTGTTATAGTCTAAGACCGACATCAATCAAATCAGTAGAAGATAACTTTTGAACTAAAATGTTTTTCACACGACAATTGAATTTGAAAACGTTGTTTTCTTATGTGATCGGAAGTACCTCCATCAATCTGGCACACAACTCGTGACAAAACTGTATTACCCTGTGCAAGGATATACAAATATGCACGTATAGCATACATAGTATATAATAAATGTGGACAACGACAGGGAGAATGAGAGGTGAGAGGTGAGCAGCGCATGGAGCACAATAAACTCTGTGAAATGTGGGAGTAAAATGCGGTAAATAAAAATAAGCTGTCAGTTGTCTGCTGTGCCAGTGGCTGTGGCTGTGGCTGTTGGGTGAATGGCCAGGTGTATAAATAAGTTTATTTCTAGGGTGATATTGGGTATGCAAGTACTGGCTACGAGTTTATATAATTGGATTTATGCAAAGTCAAGTTTTATGTCATTGCAACTAAGTTTTTAATATGGTTAACTTGTTTAGCACTTAAACATCTTGTTAATGAAACAAGTTGTAATAACAAGCGCATAACTTTTTCAAAATTTGTTCTTAGAAATACCTAATGCCATTTAAGTACATCCGGCAACAGTTGGCGCAACTTTAAAAATTCTATACTTTCTTTCCATAGAGTATTTGACGACTAGAACTCGACTCCTTCTGCTGCCCTGTTCATTGTTGGCAAGCCATTGTTGTAGCTTCTGATAATAATCTGCAAATCAGCTTAAAAGGTACGCTGAAAATATTGTATCACAGTTCCACAAACAACTTGAACCGTATAACTTTACAAATCAAAAACTTTCTGAATGCACCTCCCATCCGGCCCACCTTCCCTCGAACGAAAACAGGCGACTATTCTGTTTTGCCTGCTTTTATTTAACATTTATTTTGGCATTTTGTTTTCTATAGTCCGTGGCTTCGTTTGACTATTTTTATATTTTTAGCTGCCCGCAGACGCCACAACAAAGCACATATTTAGGCACATGTGTGTGTGTGTCTCTCTCTCTGTGTGTATGTGTGTGTTTGCGTATGTGTGAGGGGGTTGAAACGCCGGAAACGTGACTTATTTGAAATTTATGTACTTTTTAGCTAACGAAAAACGAAAAACGGCAAAAGCAAAACTAAAACCCCTACATTTGGTTGATACAAGCAAAGCGTAAAGCAGAAAATTTATGGAACAGAATAGTCCCCAAAACACACACACACACACACACATACACAATCCAATGTTTTGTCAGCCATTTTATGTTTTTAATTTTTTCTGTCGCTTAATTAGAAAACATTTTCTTTTTGTTTGCTTGTTTTGTTTTGGGCCTCATGGCGTATGTGCAATATGCAAATGCGACTGCATTTCACATTCACAAATTGAAATCAACGAGCTTACAACTTGATAGGTTTTTGTGTCCCGTTTTAGTTTTGCCTTCCCTTCCTTGCCTGCCTTTTCTTTCAGTGCCATTCCTCTCATTTCGTTTCACATTTTGTTTTTCAGAGCACATGTGTGACACACACAAACACAAACACACACAAACATACACACACACACACAGACATTCAGCTCATGTTGTGGTGTTTGCTGTTTGACATGCATCGATTACATAAATGGGAATTCAGCGGGGTGGTTGCTGCGGAACGACATAAGTCACGAAGCTTTTGCTAATGATGAGGGCCATCATGATTTTTCAATTAACCAAATGTCGAGGATATGCTGTGTACTTTCAGAGCTGCTTTTAGTTGCGAGACAATGAGAAAATGGTGAGCATCTGACAATCACAGCAATGACACACACAGACTTACTTGATGTTCAAAAGAGAGAGAAAGACAATACGTTGAAGAGAATGTTACTTGAGTCAAAAAAAAAAAGAAAAATAAATCATTAATATTATAGGAATATCAACATATATGAGTTAAGGCATAATTGAAAATTATTAGAGTGTTGAAGGCGAGCTTACTTTAAAGCTGACTTGGTTGTGTAGTTCACATTTAAATCGAAGAAACCAATTTAGCTTAAATTTATGATAGAGCTATGCGAAGACTAGAAAACAGTGCTTGAAAAGGATACAAATTCAAACATTATGCAAATTTCTAAATTCTTCAATTTAATATTTTGTGATATTTATGAAATTTGTACAGCAAGTTTTCAGTCAGCTTATTATCAAGTACGTTGTCTTTATTGTGAGTTTGAGAATTTGACTTAAAACGTGACAATACACAAAACTGTCTGAAAGTAGGCTACTCATATTAAGTAAGTGTAACATATCGATTATTCAACCAAATATCTACAGATATTTTGTAGCAAGCACAGCCATGTCTCAAGAGCACAGTCTAATGAAGATCTTTCCAGAGACCGATTTAAGTGATATTCAACGCATTGAGCATAATGCGGTTTGTGAATTGCTTTTACGCACCAATGGGAACAAGGATGTTGAGAAGCAAACATTCTTTGCTACTTTGGGCCTTGTCGGAACCAAATCACAAAAGCACAGACAACAAACAAACAACTTGGGATCACCTTCTGCCCAGGGAAGCAGAAACTGACTAGTTGGCTAATTGAAACTTGCCAGAAACCTTACCAGACTACAACGGAGGCAACAGTCCATGGTTAATTAGCTGCTGTTGCTAAAAGCAACAACAGAAGCAGCAACTAACATACTACATAAATTGAGATCAAAGTTTGTATGGGCATCCAGAAATGCCCAACTAAGCGAATAATGCAAACTAAGTGCTAACATTTGACTCTTGATGAATGTGCAGCCAATAAATCCATTTATGCTAAGCACTTGCTTATTATTATAATCCGTTGTGATGCACACACTAATACACACACACACACCTATCGACATACCCAACTACACACACATACAGACTCAACATCAACATTTAACCCTAATTTGCATTTATGTGCACATGGAAGCTGTTTGGTTTATGGGGGCCAAACTGCGATTACCTGGTGAGCTCTTTTGTGTCTTTAGCTATGCATAAAGGCAATAAAAGCAATTCGCAAAACAAAAAAAAAATAGCTACAACGTCACATACCAACACACACACAAATATACACACACACGTAGCACTAATACACACACAGCGACTTATAAACTCACCTTAATTAAACGTGATTAAGTAGATTTCCTCGTTTTTCTGCTCGACGAACTGTTCACTTGTCGATGTGTTTGTGTTTTTTGTTTTTTTTTTTTTTTTTTTTTGTATGCTTGCCCTGTGCTTATTAGTGAACATTTATTAGTCACTTACACATTGAGGTTTAGTTACATTTCTCAACAGGTTTGTCACACATAAGCGATTATGGGGAAATCCTTTGGATGCCAGCAAACATTTCAGCAAAATTTCTCGTTAACAGTTTTCTCAATGATTTGCTTTAAGTTTAGAAAATGTTGAATGTTTTCTTTTTTGGAGAGAATAAAGATTATAGTTTTCTTATTTTAACAAACAATATATCATATTTAACTAAGTTCAGTTACGAATGCACAGGTATTATGGATTGTATGAAAGATTAAAATTGTGTGTACATTTTTAGATTAAGAACAAGTAAGAATGCTCTAGTCGAGTGTGCCCGACTACGAGACTCCCTGCTCCCAGCTTGCAGTTCAGCGGTAACGCAAGCAAGCAGCGCACTTAACTTGTCCAGTGCCTGTAAAACTGTTGTTTCTGCCTGCTGAGACGGGGGTAATAGATTCTTTTATAACTTATGTGTTTGTTATCCGATCTTAATGAAATTTAATCTTAATCTTAATTGAAATTACTCAGCTGATCAACATTGATACAACATATATGTGTACCAAAAATCAAAGATATGTCTTCAAAATTTTGGCTGTGGGAGTCTTTTTCGATTTGCAGGGGTGCGGGGGTGCATTTGAAATTTGAAACAAACTTGATCTGCGTATGGTATACAGGAACCTACATACCAAGTTTAATGTCTCTAGCTCTTATAGTCTCTGAGATCGACGCGTTCGCACGGACAGACAGAAAGACAGACGGACAAACGGACATGGCTATACTACTAGGCTGTTGATGCTGATCAAGAATATTTATGGTTTATATACTCGGAAATGCCTCCTTCTGTCTGTTACACACATTTGCAGTACTTTATAACTGCCTTTCTCCCATTTTAAAACAAACGTGTTTTCCACTTTCTTTATTTTGAACATTTGATAGTTGCGATTTGACTTTTTAATAGATGTCTGCATTTAATACAATATTCAATACATTTAACCTAATTTTTAAATCAAATTTTTATTTCGTATTTATACTCTTTTTTCAATAAGAAATATACGCAATAAAAAAAGTTTATTCGAACTGAATGTAAACAAGAAGCGTCGCTATCTGTAAGACTATTTAAGAATCGGCTGTTGTATTAACATAAATAGCTTGTTGTTGTTTGTATTGTTGTTGTTGTTGACTCACGTTGTTGTAATTTAGTTTCGTTTGTGCATGAAAATGAATTTGTATTATTGTTTGCATTAATTTGCCTTATTAATTACATTTATGCCATTGCCTCTCGGACTATTATGTTTTTTCTTCTTCTGTATTTCTCAGGCTCTCAGAGGGGGTGAAAAGCTCTCCTATTGGCGGGTACTTTCGCCCGGTCTCCCTGGGGGTAATTTCAGCATTGGCAGTGCGGGCAATCAAATAAATAATGAGGCTGCTGCGACGCTGCTGCCTCTGTCGCTGTCACTGCCGCAGTCACAGCCACAGTTGCTGTCCGCGCTGGCGTCGACAACTTCAACTTTGTTTAATATGCGAAAAACGTTGCAGAAGTTTTGCAGCTACTTGACGTCGACATCGTTGTTGTTGCTGTTGTTGTTGTTGCTATTATTATTGTTGTTGTTGTCGTTGTTGTGATTGTCTATGGCAACTTGCTTTTATTATTTGTTGCTGCTCGTCTGTATTTCTATAATTGCCTTTTGCCTTTGTCTGCCTCAGCGCTAAGTATCCCGTTTCTATGTATCTGTGTATCTGTATCTGTATCTGTATCTGCAACTGAAACTGGCACTGCTGAAGTATCTCAACATTTTCAGCAGTGCCATTTATAAAATGTTGATTGTTCTATCAAATGCTTCACTTGTTGTTGCCATTTTCTTAACGAGGCAGCTGAAAAGTTCGCTGACTGCTTTTCATTTAGTTTGTCTGCAATGCAATACACTTGTCGATTTCATGTGCAATTCAATTTCATGTGAATTTAGTTAATTAATTTTGACAGCTTTGGGCTTACAACATACAATTCGTATAATTGTTTATTTTTTTAAAGTTATTACAAATAAAAGCCGCCTTTCACGGCTAGCTTTGAAATGGTTCCCGTTTGCTTTCTACAAAACAAATGAATTGTTTGCGAAAACGCCAGTTTAGCATCCTCATGTCTGTTTAAAATAGTGAAATCAAATTCAATTATCTAATTCTGATAGCGAAATGTATATCCTTTCTGTTTAACATCCGGAAATTGCAAGTTTAATTGAGAATGTGTTTGTGCATAGCAAAATTATAAACAATGTTGCAACATTAAATTAATTCTGGACAAATTAGAGCTGGAAAATTATCGATTACCATATCAATAAAAGTCATAGAATGATTTGATTTTGAACTATGGCAAATATGAAATTTCAACACTAATTGGATAGAATTGTTTATTCTGTAACTAAATTGTTGCTGTCAGTTGCTTAAAGTATTATTGTGATATTTTAAACATTTGTTAATAAATGGAAAACGAATAAAATAAAATACTCGTATGTTTGCTACAATAAGTAAATGCATATATTATAATTCATAAGTATTAGTTAATAAGTATAAGTTATACAGTCATGTTTTGCATGCCTATGAGACTAGCATGTTTTATAAACAAATAAAGAAATATAACAAAATTAATGTAAGATATTCAGAACGTATGTACTTAAAATGCAAAATAGAATGAATTATGAACGATTTACGAACAACTGTTCTGATTTCCTAACGGAATGACTTCGCTTTTTTATTTTTGTCGACAGCAAGATCGAAACCGTGTTTTGATATTAATAAGTCAATTTGTTTATCATTTGAAATTTCAAATTTAATTTCATCCTCTTACTCCATTAAAAATGGGGAAAAGGGAGTTATAAAGTACTGTAAATGTACCTAAGAGACAGAAGGAGGCATTTCCGACTATATAAACTATATATTCTTGACCAGCATCAACAGCTTAGTCGATATAGCCATGTCCATTTGTCTGTCTGTCCGTCTGTCTGTATGAACACACAGATCTCGGAGACTACAAGAGCTAGAGACACCAAACTTGGCATGCAGGTTCCTGTATACCATACGCAGATCAAGTTTATTTCAAATTTTGAAATGCACTGGATAAGTTGAGTGCGCTGCTTGCCTATGTTGCCGTGCTGAACTGCTTGAAATGCAAGTTGGGAGCAGGGAGTCTCGTAGTAGGGCATACTCGACTAGAGTATTCTTACTTGTTTTTTTCTACATAAGATGGAAAGTATTAAAAAAATTGGGTTTATGAATTTAAAGCTTTAATTTCTTGTGTATTCTGACAATTACTTTTCATTCGGCGGACAAAAATTACAACTTTTGAAAGCGATTTGCGGAATTCAGAACAAAACTGCTCATTTCAAACGAGATCGGAATTCAGAAAAGGCTTATGTATCTTTAAGTAAGTACATTAAATATTTGTTTATGTACAATACAATAGCTCAATACAATAGCAAGTTTCGGCATTTTTCCATCTAAATCACATAATAGTGTGAACATTGTTAGGCTTTCCCTCAAAGCTTCTGTGTCATTATTCGTTAAATGAAAATAATATTCCTAATGTTAATATATGTTAATTGAAAAACTTCAATCGAGTTTTCTGAAAAGTTACATATTTTGAGTTAACCCACATAAGTAGAATATGTGCGATGTGTACGTAATATATCTTTTATACAAGTTCTTATTATATAAGGTAAATTGTTGAATTAAATGATTGACATTTAAGTGACAGGTTCTTGTTGACTAGCGCATTGAAAAATAATATTTTTAGGGCACATTTGGAAGGAAATGGTCCGTTGCTGCATCAGCTATAAAATCTAGCCACAAAGTTTGTTATAGCCTGTCAGTTGGTTGCTTGACTTCATGTGAAACTTTAGAACGAAGTAAAAAACTTAAATGTCAACTCGCTGAAGCTAAAACACTTCACAATCAACTTGTGCATAAAACTCGCAACGGTGGAAACACAAAAGCCCGCGCACGTCAACCTCAAGCAGCGCACTAGGCCACGTTGATTTACACATACACACACACAAAAACACACACATGCTGAGAGTAACAACGGCAACAACAACAACAATAAAATACAAAAAAGAAAAAAAAAAGAATAACAACAAGCAAACAACGAAAAAAGACTTCCGTGTTGATTGTTTTGTTTTGCTTGTGCGAGACGTCAACGTCAACGACAAGCGCCATAAAAAGCGACTACGTCTGCGAAAATCACTTTAAAAACAAGTGAAAGGAGACGAGGACCTAACAAGAAGTGGATACTGAAACTGAGACTGAGAACGAGAATGGGAATCTGAGTGAGACTGAGGCTGCAAAAGCCTGAAAGGCAAACCTGTCCATCAACAAAACTATTGCAACAATAAACAAGAACAATTTGACAATTGAAGTGCTTCCCAGCAAGCAAAAAAAAAAAAAAAACAACTGAAAAAAAAAGGCAAAAGCAAAGCAAATGCCAAAGAGAATTGAGAACTAAGGACGACTTCTGGCAAGTAGCATCATCTCATACTGTGGCTGTGTGAAGATGTGGAGCACTTGAGCACAGTTTCCGGTCATTTACACGTACACATGCCGCACATGGCATGCCAATGTCTATGTATTGTATGCGTGCATACGTTTGTGTGTGTGTGTGTGTGTGTTTGACACAGTATCCTACATTTTTATTGGCTTCCCATGCGATATGCTAGAGACCATTAAGACGCCCTTTGCTTGCATTTGCTCTAATTGTGCTTGGATTCATCTGTTATCGTTATCTCTGGCTCTGCACAAGGTCAGCTCAGAATGTTCAGTTTGCTCCAAAATTCAATTTCATTTCACGTAATTGTTTAGTTTTGTTTACACATTGTATCAATTTTCGTGCAAGCTCTGCCCCGCAGCAATGTTCAAAAATTGGCCAACACAATTAGCACACACACACACACAGACAGAGATAGAGAGTGAGAGAAAAATGAAAGAGAGATTGACAATAATCACAACAACAAGAGCAGCAGCGGCTGAAGCAGCGCTGTTTTAGCTAAGAAATTGCTGAGGCAATAAAAACGTGGATAAAAAAAATGCTGCGCTGGCAGCATAAAAGTATGCTACGAAAAATTACAAAGGACAACTGGACCAAAAGTATTCTAACTGTGATACCATGGATGCCAATTGCTTTGCACAGACTCCACGTGCAGCGCCAGCAGAGAGAGAGATAGTGGGTGAGAGCGTGAGAGAGAGAAAGAGAGAGAGAGAGAGAAGATGGGCGCGAGAGAGCAAAAGCTGCTCTTTGCGCAGCTGCTGCCTGTTGTTCTTGTTGCTGATGTTGCTGCTGCTGCTGCTGCTGTTGCTGCTGCTGTTGCTGTCGTTGCTGCGATGTCTCCTGCAGGATCAGGGTGTGGTGAATATGCTGCTGGCGTTGTCGTATGTTTATGCTGTAAAAATTATGCTTCGCCCTACCTTCTGCTGGCGTCGCTGCCGTTGTTGCTTCTGCTGCTGTCGCTGCTGTTGTCGCTGCCGCTGCCGTTCTTGCTGCTGTTTAACAAATTTTCCTGCTGCGTCGCTGCGCGTTTTCCACTGAACTTTTTGCTGATATGTGACAAGCAGCACTCACGCACACCCACACACACGCACACACACACGCACACGCACACACATTGGCACACTCATACAAAGACACGCGCGCGAGACTTTTGACGTGGTCAACGATGTTGTTATTGCTGTTGTTGTTGCTGTTGTTGTTACTGTTGCTGTTGCTGCCTTTTAGTTGCTTGCTGCATTTGTTTGTATATCACATTTTAACATTTCTTTTGTGCACTGTTGTTGTATACGCTTGCATTGCTGTTGTTGTTGTTGTTGCTGTTGTTGTTGTTGGTTCTTTTTGTTTTGCAGGCAACTCAATTTTTCTTTGGTTCTCGAAACGTTGTTGCGCGTTTCCGCTTACAAACCGTACACGTCAACTGTCTGCACCTGACTGACTGAGCAGCGCGAGACCAGAGTCCAACAAGGCAAGCGTCGCTGCCAGAGAGCGAAAATCGATGCCAGCGCCGACGCCGTCGGTTTGTGGATGCTGCAAAGCAGCAGCAGACTTAAATACAATAGCAAGAACAACAGCAAAATCAGCAGAGGCAGCATCTTCGTGTACTCTTCGTTTGGCCTGGTACACGCCTCAGTCGCTGTCGCAGTCGTTGTCGCTGCCAGCGTTGCTGTCGTTGTCAGCGTAGCCGTCGCCGTTGCCGTCGCCGTCGCCGTCGCTGCTGCTGTGTTTTGATTTATTTTTGTGGTAGGTTCTGCTGAGATTGCCAAAGAGCAAATGCTAAGAGCAACCAGAGCAACTGAAGAACCAACAGCAGCACCAGCAGCAGCAGCAACATCAAACCACAGCCTCAAAATTGGCATAACTACGACTATTTTGAGAATTGCCTTTCATTTGCAATTCATAGCCATCGGCGCTGACCCAGAAACTCCCCAAGGAATCGAGGGAAGCTGGGTAACTCATGTTGACAACTATAAATAAAACAAGCAAGGAATCATTCAGCCAGCAATTTGTACTTGTAGCTTCATTCGCAATCAAAAGTGAAATCAAATACAATATTGTTGGAATAAAGACGCGTTGCATACAATTTTCAGCGTTAACAAAAGACCAGCCTTAAATAAATATCATAAAAAAATATGAAAATAAATAAATGAGACGGCCATGTATATAAATATTTGGTCAGCTACAGTTACGCTGAGGCTTAACAAAAGGGCTGCTTATTTTGGATTTGAATTGGGCTTGAACTTGGGTTTGGGGTTGGGCTTGAGTTTGAGTTTGAGTTTGGGGTTAAGTTTTTGGGATTCTGCTCTGAAGGGAGTTGGATCTGTTTTTTCTTTTAAGCGGCGGCTGCTCTTTATGCAAACTGCTGCTTCTATGCTTGTTGTTATTCTTATTTTTGTTCTTGTTGTTGTCGCTGTTGTTGTTGTAGTTGCTGCCTGTTTTTCAGTGTGTTTGTGTGAGTAAGCGGCTCATGAATATGTAAATTGTTATTATTGCATATTGTTCAGCGCCAGCAGCAGCGACACAGCCATTGGCAGAGCCGACGGCGAGCAACCGACGGCTTCTGTGAGTTCTTTGGAATGTGGCCCAAACAAAACGGCAAAACAGAAGCAGGTAAAATGTTCTGGTTACAATCATTAAACAACTCTTAATTTGATAGACGCGCTGGAAATGTACTTGAACTTTTCCAATAATTATTGTTGCGCATTGCGAATTGTTTAATAAACTTTTTTTAATATTTTGCGTTAACAACTTTTTTTCATCTGGAATGTTTGACGCAGAAGAAAGCAAAGAGTTTTCTGAGAAAATGCGTTGAATGGTTTTAAAGCTTATTCAGGGCTGTTCTTATTTCCGAGTCTCAATTGACTCTCTCCAAAGCAAAACTTTTTTAACTGAAGTATGCATCGATATTCGCAATTAAGAACAGCTAATAAAATCTGATCAGAATCGGAAATAGGAACCGCTCTTATTATTAGGCCTAATCCGCTTTCCACTTCAAAAAAGTAAAGCATACTTTTAAGCGAGTCCAAAAATTATATGTATTAGCAAAGTAAGGATTGTTATTGTGTCCTGATCCAAAAAGTATTCTATACACATTGCTGTAGAATTGATTCGAAAGTGGAACTCGAAACAAGACTGAATATTTCTGTATGCTGATTTTGATGAAATTTTATGAGTTATAATATTGGCCGATAAATAATACCTGCAGAAAGAAGAAAAATCATAAATAGACGGACAGACAGACGGACATACAGACAGACGGACAGACAGACATGGCTTTCGACTTGGCTGTTAATGCTGATCACGAATATATAACCCTTTTTTTTGAGTCGTCTCCTCAAATGACTTACACATTTCGTGACAAATATTAATACCCTCTACAAAGGTATAAATATCATTAAACAAAAAAACATACAGAAAAACTTCTGAGAATTATATTTTACCATAAAGTTTTTACAGATAGAGTTCAATTTATTTTAAAGTTAAGTTATGAACAGTACAATTTGCAGACTTGTTGAGATTTAAGAGCTAAAATAAACAGCGTCAAGTCGGGTTACCTAGAATTATTGTCAATAGCAATGGCTAGGCAACAAAGTAATGGCCGAAACACACACACACACACACACACACACACACACACACACAAAACACACACACACATTGATGCTTGTACTTGAAGCAGCCTTGACAACCTGAAACATGCCAAAAACAAGACATTTGCCGCGTTGACTCTGATTGGCAGCACTCAGAAGCAGCAGCATCTAAAGTAGAAGTAGATGTAGAAGTAGAAGTCGCAGCAACATCCACTGGATAGAAGGCAAAAATCATCATTGACTACTACTGTGTGCCACACGCTGTCGTCATCGCCATCATCGTCATCTATAATAACATCAAACAGCGCTGTCCAGACCAGCCCAAAGCAAAAACATTGCCCACTTCTATCCAGTTCCAGTCTCAGTCTCAGTTCATGCTTCAGTTCCAGTCCCAGTCCCAATCCCAGTCCACAGCTTCCCGCTTGTTATCACGCGCAATAAAAACCAAGTTAGAATTTCTGTTTTTTTTTTTCTTTCTATATACTCTCATAAGGGGTATAGTGAATTTGATTTTGAGTTGGCAGTATGTCAACGCAAGTGGCAATGAAATAAAGCAGCTTCTTGTTTTGCTTTTAAACTGCACAGCTAATCTTTTTTGAGCTCAATTCAAGAAAGTTAAGTGCACTATTTTTTCAATCATAATTACTTTTAATATATTCAAGATTATATTTGAGTACATTTTTTATTTCAATATTCTTTATTAATTGTTTAGCTTATAAAAAGTAAGAATACTCTAGTCGAGTGTGCCCGACTACGAGACTCCCTGCTCCCAGCTTGCATTTCAAGCAGTTCAGCGGCAAAGTAAGCAAGCAGCGCACTTAACTTGTCCAATGCCTGTCAAACTGTTGTTTCTGCCTGCATAGACGAGGGTAATAGATTCTTCCATAACTTTGGTGTTACTTACCCGATCGTAATGAAATTTACGCAGATGATCAACATTGATAAAACATATATGTGTATCAAAAATCAAAGCTTTTAAGCTGTGGGAGTTTTTATCGATTTGCGGTTGTGCGCGTCGGTGCATCCGAAATTTGAAATAAACTTGATCTACATATGATATATAGGAACTTGCATTCCAAGTTTAGTGTCTCCAGCTCTTATAGTCTCTGAGATCTGTGTGTTCATACGGACAGACAGACGGACAGACAGACGGACAGACAGACGAACAGACAGACGGACATGGCTATATCGACTTGGCTGTTGATGATCAATAATAAATATAGTTTATATATATTCGGAAATGCCTCCTTCTGCCTTTTTTCCCATTTTTAATGGGAACTGGGAGTAAAAATACAGCAATAAGCGGAATATTAAGACAAAGGCTTTGAATTTCTACTTATGTTTAAGTATAGATAACATTTAATACCATTTTCAATACTAATTTTGGGCTTTAAAGTATTGCTGCTGCGTTAACTTCATATTCAAAGTAGGCTTTTACTAATAAATATTGCCGCTCTTTCTGATCCTTGAATAAAACTTGGAAGATTGGAAATTGATTCTTCCGGATTAATCAGTCAAAAATAATTTTGCTGTTTCGATCAAAAGTACTAGGTACGTTCTCACACTTAGTCTTCAAAGCTTCTTTACTAACTATGTTATACATAACTCTTTTCGGATCTTATGTACAAATAAAACCTTTTCCTAGCAATAGTTCTATTCCAACACTGGGAACTTTACTCATTTGTCATCTGCCTAATTTATATGTGATTTAAGTATTTTAATATTTGTATTCGTACTATATTTTTATATTTTTTTAGCTAGGTTCTAATTCTTTGCCTACTAATTCTAACTAATTTCTTTGTCCTATTGGGTTTTCCGAGGGTATCCCCAAACCTTGTATAAATCTTGAAACAATTCTTTTTAAACACTCGCTGTTAATGTAAAAATTAATTTTATATTTTTAGCATTTCTAATATAAAACTAATTTTAAAAATATTTTATGTTTTTAATACTGTAAATTTAATTTTTTTCCCGTTTAGACTGCTGTTTATCAATATTACATAAATACACATTTTTTTAATTTGCAGTAAATAAATAAAGCCAAGCATAAATCATATATTTTAATAAATTGGTTTCTAAGTTAACGCATATCATTTAAATATTGCAATCACATAAACGTAAATAAAATATATTTTTATTGTTCCCAATATTATCTTTGGTTAAGATCAAGTCATAAATTTTCATCAGGCATTACGTAAATGCTCAATCATTTTAATAGACTCTGCTTCGAGGGCATATAGTCTTCGGCAAAGATAAATATCCTTTTTTTTCGCTTTTTTTTTAGCCTGCGTTGATGCTTACTTGATTTTTCCTTCCTTACGATTTTCAAACATTTACTTTCGCTTTTCGCAAACGAAAACATAGACAAACACACACACACACAAAGAACACACGCCAGTGCACACAGAGAGCAACGCACACGTATTCAAATTGTTATGGCTTGGGTAGGGTAAGGTGGAGTGTTGGGGGGTAGAATGAGGGGGGCAGTGGGCTGAGCAGTTGTAGGTAGAACCGAGGGGTTGCCAGTTGGCGCATAAAAAACGCCGTGTACGCAGGCGAAAATTGTTGTTGTTGGTATAAGTGTGAGTATATGGGGTGTGGCACGCCCAGCAACAGCGATGCCGATGCCGATGTCGATGCCGGCAGCGACGTCGTCGCCTGAATGCGCGTTTAGTTTCAAGTGTTATTTTTGTGCTAGAAGCAGCCGCCAACGAGGACATCTCGTCGTCTCGTCCTTATGGCCAACAACGGCGACGCAGTCGATGACTGAGGCTGAGGCTGAGGCTGAAGCAGAGGCAGACGCAGAGGCAAGCTGCTGCTTCGTTTTTCTACGTCTTCGCCGACGTCGTCGTCGTCGTCGTCTATTTTGGCTGAAGTGCGTAATTGATGTGAAAAGTGGCAACAAACTGTTTTTTATTTGCGCTTGCTTTCAATTTGTTTAAATTGCTGGGCGCTGTCGTTGCTGGGTGTGCCAATGTGTACACACGTACACCCATACACACAACAGCACACACACACACACACACACACACACACACATACAGACACATTTAAAAACGCTGATTGAAGTTTTATTGAATTTTAAATTGTACTGTCCCCGTCTGCTCCTGAATTTGGTCCTTGTTCAGATTCTGGTTCTGGATTGCGTTTCGTTTGAGTTTCTACTTCTGTTTCTACTTAATGCTTCAACTTTTCTCTACTCTCTCTCGCTTTCTCTCTCTCTCTGTCTCTTTCTCACTGCCACTCTATGCTCTCTTTCTCTGGGTGACATGTTTTTTGAGTGTTTTATTGTTGACACAAATAATGTCACTCAAATGTCAAAAAGAGGCTGCCATTTCTTGTGGTTTGTTGTTCTTCTTGTTGATGTTGCAACGTGCTGAGGTTTGACATACATTAAAGTGAATTTGTCAGGTGCGTTACAAAGAATGTCTAGTAACTTCAGACTACTGGATGGCAACACCGCAAAATAGCTAAACTGCTCAGCTAATAATAAGAAGTCACATTTCAGGGAATGGGCGTAACAATTCGGATTCTTTTTAAATACTTCTGACATTTACATCTGTTTTAAAAAGATAACATCAATTGACTTTTAATTGGTACGTCAAGACCATCTTAGCATTCATGAATTCAAAGTTAATACAGGAAAAAAGTAAACAACATTGGGAAAAAATGACTAAAGATGGCTCAAATAATATACAATATAAAAACGGAGTTGATCTAAACTATATGAAATATATTAAAAACAAAACAAAAGCACAAAGAGCTTTTTGAAGTGCAAAACGAATTGATTTATGAAAACACAAGCTTTAACAATATAATCAAGAATAAAAGAATAATTTATTTATATATGCATTCTCATAAATTAGAATAATAGCACAAACAGAACATAGCGTAAAGGCGAATATTAGAGAAATAAATATCATTATAGTTCTCAACGCATTTAAAACAATAATTTTTAAAATATTTTGAAAACAATAAATTAAATTGTTAAGATTAAAATGCAATTAAATGCTTAAAACATAAATCGAAATTCAAATCTCTATTATTTCTATAAGCTTCTGCTTAAGCTTATTATAACGCTACCAGTATTTAGAATTAATGTTGTCAAACCCAAACACATTCTGTTGACTTCGGTAAGCTCTTTGGGTGACATCAGCTATTAACACTTTAGATGCGGCAGTCAAGCGGGCAGAAGCTGCAACTGGAAATGGAAATAGAACTGACCCAGAGAGACAATAAAGTTCAATATTAATGCACCCTTTGACACTGAGCAACAGCCAGTCCCAAATCAGACGCCATAAATATAAGACAAACAGGCTACTTAAACGTAAAACCCAAAAAAAATAAAGAAATTTTAATGATCTGTCATAAAAGTGGAGCCCGGAGACGCAAGCCCAATTCAGGCAACTGAAAATTGAGCGCTGCTTGGGGGCGAACCCCCCTCATCCACACTCACACTCACACTGACACCCAAACCCACACCCACACACATAAAACTGAATTTATTAGCATTGCATACTTTTGAGGGCAATCAAGTAACCGAAGAAGCCGCCCGACCACGTTCGGCCCAGAACCTGGCAATGGTCAAAACTGTTGCGGGCCCCCGGGGCCAAATATGTGCAAATCCTTTTAAGCACTGTGGCGCCACCTAGCGGGCGCCGATTGTGTGTCGCAGCAGCAGCAATTAATTCCGAAATCACAATAGCCATAAAGATGATGATGCGACTACAATTTGAATGCCCTCAACACCACTAACCCTGCAACCCCAGTACCCCCTCCTCCTATGCCCCTTCAGGCCCCTCCACTGCTGGCATGCCAGCAGGCCCGCTGTCAAAGACACGACCAAATTGACAACAATGGCGACAAGCAGCGGCCGTAATAAGTAGTGGTGGTAGTGGTATTGGTAGTGTTGCCATCACCCTCCCTCTCTCTCTCTCTCTCTACCCCACCCATGCGAACCTGAGGGGTGGTGGCCATTAAATCAACGCAGGACATGGCAGAACAGGACGCTGCCAATGCGGCACAATATATCAAACTTTATGTTGATTTGAGTGGCGCGCCAAACTTTGCACTGAAACAGCGACGGAAACTTGAACTGGGGCTTGGGATCGGGATCTGAGATTGGGCATAATATTGGTATGGGTATTGGTATTGGATCTGTTAGCGCATTTTGTGTCATTGTCTCTTTTTATTGATTTATTTTGCCTGCTTTGTAGCTGTTTCTGTTTTTTTTTTTTTTTCATCGTTTGTGTATTTTTATTTGTGTGCTTATTTTTGATTAGATTTATTTATTTTTATTTGTGCTGAGCCGTGGATTCGCTTGCTTTGGCATAGCGTCTGCGGCTGCTGTTGTTGCTGCTGCCGATGAAATTTAATAATTCCACTTAATGCAATAATAATTTCGTCGCCTTTTGTTGAACAGGACAAGCAGAACGCACAGGGATCGCCTTCGTCCTAGTTGTCGTCGTCGTCGTCGTCATCATTTGTGGTCGCCGCATAATTTGTGCGAAATTTGTCAGTTTGCTGGCACATCTCGAGGCGCTTAAGTCTGAGCAATAGCACCAGACAGCCATAGCCCAGATGCTGAGATGGAGATGAACTGGGTGAGAGCAGTAGATAGTAGTTGGGGGAGAGGGCTTGCCGAGTTGGCCAAAGCATTTGTAATATGTTTTATTTGACTTGTAGCAGCTGCAGGCATCTATCCATGGGTAATAAACACAAAAACTTCAAGTAATTGACGCGCTTTACTCGGGGGAGTGGTCCTAAGAGGTTCCTGATTACAATTGGATGCGTTGGTAATTGTAGCTAAATGACTGCCAGATAGGTAAATAAATATACCGAGCAGGGTGTGGGTAATAGACCTGCGATAAAGATACAATAGCTTAAGAATTGAGCCAACTTCAAATGTATATAAACCCATCAATAATTCGACAAATTTAATAGCAGCTTTAAGAAATGTGATCAAATATTGTGCTAGAGAGACAAAATGATAATTTTATGGTATGTAACATATTTATTTCTATTTCAATTAAATTTAAATATTTAAATTCTCTACAATTTTACTAAAATTTATTTCCACAAGCCCTCATACAGAATTGTATATTAACTTGTAATCCCTCTTGTGTGCTGCTTTACATTGTTATCAACAATATGTTACATAATAATGCAGTAATTTTCATGAAAACCAAATTATTTGCAATTTGTTTGAGATAGGGACTTTACTCAATTCCGAGTGCGGGGGTAGGCGTAGCCAAATTTTGTTGACTTTGAGCTGTAAAACAATGGAAGTTATAGGTTTTTGCCAATTAATGGAGATCTTGAGATATTTTCTGCCTCTCAGTATATCTGCCTATATATATAAATAGGTATACCACATTTGCTCTAGCTTAAAAACTGTGGTAAAAATTGCATTCATACAGACAGACGGAAATACAGACGGACAGACAGACAGACCGACAGACATTTCACAAGCCCAATATACTATTTTTACTCCCTGTTACCATTAAAAATGGGAATCAACAGCCGAGTCAATTTAGTCATGTCCGTCTGTCTGTCCGTCTGTCCGTATGAACACACAGATCTCGGAGACTATAAGAGCTAGATACACCAAACTTGGCATGCAGGCTCCTGTATACCATACGCAGATCAAGTTTATTTCAAATTTCGGATGCACCCCCGCGCACCCTCGTAAATCGCAAAAGACTCCCACAGCCACAATTTTAAAGATAAAGCTTTGATTTTTGGTACACATGTATGTTTAATCAATGTCTTTCGGATGTGTAAATTTCAACACGATCGGATAAATAGCACTAAAGTTATGGAAAAACTTATTTCCCCAGTCCCAGCAGGCAGAAACAACAGTTTGACATGCACTGTGCAATTTGAGTACGCTGCTTGCTTGTGTTGCCGCTGAACTGCTTGAAATGCAAGTTGGGAGCAGGGAGTCTCGTAGTCGGGCACACTCGACTAGAGTATTCTTACTTGTTTTTTTTTTTCAATTTTTTAAATAAAAGAATAATACCAGTAAGAAAATTATCTTCAGCTTGCTGGAAAGTTTGCATATTAAAACTTATTTTTAACGGACTGCTATGGCAGCCATAATATATAATCACCCGATTTTAATCAAACTTATTCAACATGTTTGAAACATAATAAAATTGAGTACAAGTGAGATTGGTTGAGATATCCATTGAAACAAATAAGTTTTCGATGCAACTCATTTTCGACCGATCGTTTCTATACCAGCACTAAAGGGATAGACAAATAGATAGTCAGACATACGGAAAGATACACATATAGACAGATAGACAGATATGGCAAGTTCACCTGGACCTGTTGATGATGAACCAGAATATAAATGAATACTTAACTAGCAGACATAAATTATCTCATATTTTTGTCGAGTTGAAACCAAAAGTTCAAATCATTTCATATCAACACAGTAACATTTGTTGAGTTGCGCAAAACTCTTGTGATTGCATGAATAATCAAATATTTAAATTTAGAAAAATAATCTATCGAACAAATAAAGAAAAGTTTAAGATAATATATTTATACAATAAAAAATAACATCGCATCGGTGGTTCAGTGGTAGAATGCTCGCCTGCCACGCGGGCGGCCCGGGTTCGATTCCCGGCCGATGCAAATGTATTTTTTATTTTGTTTTGCTAATTATTATTTTTTACAATCATATTCTAATCGCTCATGCGTTAAACGTGCAAACATAAACAAAGGAAAAGAAGGACAAACATTGGGATTTTATATATACCTACGGGTATGGTTGAAAACCCGGTTGGAAATGTATATACTTCGTTGCATATACAAAACAAAAAAATGCACATGGAAATCGTTTTAATTTTTAAAAAAGTTAGGCTACTTTAAAATATATAAATATCTTTTCAGTAAAGAGCATATAAGGAAAATCTTCATTGCCCAACTTTGTAACAATCCAATTACCATCTCTTATTAGTCTCGAGCTTAAAATACTTAATATTTTGCTTTACACAATTTAATGTATGCATGATACACTAAGTTAAATAATATATTATTTAATTTCAAAAATATGTGCAATACATACATTCATTAACTATGTATATTTGCTGGTCTAAGTAGAGCAATTCTAAATAAATAAACCAGAAGCCATTTAAATACTTTACGTATTTAACTAAATGATATGAATGTTCAATGTAAATGAAATATATTATTCTCTGTTTCAAATTAAGTTCTCTACAGAGTTCTCTGGCAGACACTGCGTAAACATATTTGTTTTCTCTTCTCTCCACTTCTGAATAGAATAGTTTCAGTGACAATTTTGTCAATTCTATGGCATATTCTCAACAGCCACAGCTCCACATCCACTTACAACTTCAAATAGTCTGAGCTCATATTGCGCCAATCGAGCAGCTGTTCTCATTTCTATTTAGTAGTATGTGTATATGCAGGGCACATACGTTTTAGCCGCTTTTTGAATTCAGTTGTTGTTGGTTTTTTGTTGTTGTCATTGTTGTTGTTGAACGCACACTGCGTATACGTAATTCGAAAAATGTGAGTGCTCTTAATAAATGCTGTGACATGCGTGCGACGACGCGACGTCATCATCATCGTTGGCGGCACTTTATTATTGAATATGTCGCCGTGCCCATTTGCATAATTGATCGGCAACGATGCGCGAATCGAAAACGAGAATTGTAATCGGCTGCCAGGCAGTCGAATTCAGCATTTGCTAAACAATAAAACTTCAGTGCGTGACACGGCCCCAGCTGACAATTCTTCTATCCCTGTCTCTCATCTCTCATCTCTCGTCTCTCATCTGTCGTCTGTTTAGGTTACTGATTTTTGGGGGCAGGAAACTTTTTGTTTTTATTCCTGTTCATATTTATACCCTTGCAGAGAGCATTATCATTTTGTCAGAAAGTGTGTAACTGAAGAAGAGGTCTCAGAAAAAAAGGTATTTGCATTCTTGATTGTCATCAACAACTGAGTCGAGCAAGCCTTGTCCGTCTGTTTTATTTAAACAGTACCCAGCTTTAAAGTTATCTTGATGAAACTTGGCATAGATGCTTGTTAACTCTGCAGGTAGTACCTATCTCGAGATCGGACCACAACAGCATACAGCTGGCGTTGGAACGACCGGTTGAAAAATAAGTTTTTGTATGAAAAACTTTTCTGCTTCTCAAGTTATATTGACCAAGCTCAACTGTTCTGTACTTTAGTATGATATTGATATGCTGGCTTAAGTTTTTTTCAAATCGGAATAGGAACAAACTTTTTTTTACGAAACCTGTTCGGCAAGGGTATATATCATCGGCACGCCGAAGATAGCTTTTATTGCTTTGTTTTGTTTTCTTTTTGGCTGCACAGCAATGGCGACAGGATTTAATAATTGATGCACATGTGCTGTGTATGTGATTTATGCGCGTCCTCGCCTGCCATTCAATTGTGCAAATCAATTACAATAATCGAGGCACGCAACTTGAAGAGGGGCATTCAACTGAATAGATCAACAGTGTCAGAGCAGCAGAATGAATAAGAGTAGTTGGGCGTGGCAAGGAATCTGCAAAATAGGGGGCAGGCTGTTTACAAATTTAATGATACCAAACTAAATTTTCAGATAGGCCTCGGAAATTTCCGTTTATTCAATCAATAGACATAGATTTAATTTGTGCAACTCAAAGTAGCAACTTCCATCTGATAGTTATGCCTAATTAAAATCCTAGTGCAAATGTGTCACAATCGAAGAAGTAATTGTATATTTCGTAGTCAAAAATTCTTGACTAAACAATTCTAACCTATTAAAATAATATTTTATCTAAATCATGGTGATTGGATGACTCATTTATGATTTCAAGTTATTAATAGTCTACAGCTGCAATATAACTATTCAAAATAACACATTGTTCAGAGGAGGTGTTATAACAGGCAAATATTGAAAAGTTTCAAGTGTGATACAAGCAAAACATATGCAAATCTACCTACATACACAGATATGTATGTATATGTAAATGACCATAAGGACTCTAAAGTTTCCTTCAAGCATAAAATGTTACTACTAATGACTGGAAGTCAGCAGCGCGTGGCTTTCGTCCACACACAGACAAACACATACAGTTATGCACAGAAACCTTATACTCCGAGTCACACATACTGACATATGCACACACACACACAGTCACCACCAACAATCAGTCAGTCTCAAATTGTTTCTAATTAAGACTCTGAATCTACTGTTTGGGTAGCCTCTTCAAAATGGGCTCAGCAGTCAAGTGTTGTCTATGGCGACGGCAACGGCGATGGCGATGGCGATGGCGATGGCGATGGCGATGCCGACGATGTCCGGACGCAGTTTCCCAGCCTGCTTACATGCACAGTTTGTTGCACACACACACACATGGTCACAGAAACACATTGATACATGCAGGTCCTGTTTGTCCGTCACTGGAAGGAATTTAATTATAACTTCTGTAACTAATTTCCGCTTTTTGGCAATTTGGCAAACGGATGTGTGCACATATGTATGTACATATGAACAACGATGTAAGTACGAGTTAGCCGAATGGGTCGAACTTAACCACATGGGATTGGCCGGCACAAACGTTGCACTAATTAATATTTAATGCAACCAGAAGCAGAAGCAGAAGCAGACGCAGACAGAGACACAGAGTTTCGACTGCTGTTGCCAACTACTCATTGAATATTACGCATACGCATACGTAAACGTAAACGCGGCTCGGGGCAGCAAAAATAAAAGTTTGAGCCCGATGTGACAGCAATGAACACGTAGCTGGCATAAACATCATCATCAGCGGCATCAACATTATCATCAGCGTCATTTACGTGACTTGCCATGTCCATTAGGCCGCAACAGGAGCAACAAACAGGCAGCAACGTGGCCCAAAGGATTACAGCATCCCAGGGAGTTATTAGACCTATCAGCGTTGAGGTATAACAACAACAGCAACAAATATTCGCATACATATACATTCACGTATATACAAAACAAACTTTTTCTGTCAGAACTTTGGCCTTGGCTTTACCCGCCACGCAGCTTAACCCCACTTATGCGGGGGACAGTACACAATGGGTGGGGCTAATTTAAAGTTTGTTTTATTTAAAAATATAAAATATTAAAAGAAAGCAAAAATAAAACATAAATGTTAGCAAAGGGACACTGCGCGACGTCGAGAACCCTCGGAAAACAATTTTTATTTGCACTTTTGATAAATTAATTAAAAGCGAAAAGGGCGCAAATCTTTAAAATAATTAATTAAATAAACGAAGCGACATGGCAAACAAACAGCAAAGACTGAGCCAAGCAACACAAAAACAACAAAGACAACAAAAACAGAAAAAACAAACAAAAAACAACAAAAACTGAATGCCAAATGATGAATGCGCATCAAAGCAGGCTGAGTACAAACTGAGCCAAAGCCAAAACTGAAACGAGCTGAAATTATGGCAACCAACTGACACAGAAATCCATTTTTCATTTTCAGCCAAAAGCAAAGATGGGCAGCCCCTGGGCGTGGCACTGGGTTTTCATTCTGAGAATATCGGACTAAAGGCCGATGGAGGCTGGGACGAACTGGGACCAAGCCTTTGCCTACTTATTTATGAGCTTGTATGTTGTAGTTGGTCAAACAAAAAACGCCACAGCTACAGCAACAACAGCAAGAATACAGCTACCACGCAGGCAACAACAGCACCAACAACAACAACAGCAACAACAACAACAACAGCAACACCAGCAGTAATACAACAACGAAAAGGGGTAGAGATTACAAACGGAAAAATAAATAAAAAGCAACAGCAGCAAACATGCTACTGATTTTTGTTGTTCCTTTCGTTTTTGTTGTATTTACTGTCATTGTTGTTGTTGTTATTTCACTGCTGTTGTTGCTGCTGGCGTGGCCAAAATATAAAGAAATACTACGAGAACATTATAGTGTTTTGCTCGAACTTTAAATACTCTACAAAACTGAGGGTTATGCATTAAAATACAATCATTTATAATGCTAATTACGTTGTAAAAACTTTAAAGATAGTTGCTTGATAGATGGTTATTATAATGAAGACATCTAAGAATAATTATCCATAAAGTAGCTCAAACCGCTCCTGAAGAAATTGTATATTACATTTTAACTCCCATTTTAACAGCCGATATAGATGTCGATATATCCATGTCCGTCTGTTTGTCTGTCCGTCTGTCCGTTTGAATACACAGCTCTAGGAGACTATAATAGCTAGAGACACCAAACTTGGCATGCAGATTCCTGTGTACCATACACAGATCAAGTTTATTTCAAATTTCGGATAAAGACATAGCTTTGATTTTTGGTACACATATATGTTTTATCAATCGGTTGATCGATTGCGTATATTTCATTACGATCGGATAAATAGCACCAAAGTTATGGAAGAATCTATTACTTCCGTCTCAACAGGCCGAAACAACAGTTTGACAGGCACTGGACAAGTTAAGTGCGCTGTTTGCTTGTGTTGCCGCTTAACTGATTGAAATACAAGTTGTGAGCAGAGTATTCTTACTTGTTTTAGATTACTTTTAAGAAAAAAGTTATTTGTGATCCTCATGCTTTCAAATATACAAAAGTGTTTCAAAACTAGCTCCAGCTGCTAATCAATATTAAATATTAAATTTCAATTTATTTAAACTTCAATTTCTTTTTGCTTTTGTTTCATTATCGATATTAGTAACATAAGCAATTTATTTAATTATAATGCCAACGGTATCACCGCATTTCATATGCTGAATATAATTACCCTTATATGTTAGATTACAACAGATATTCTGAAATATCATGTTGCTCTTTGAGCTAGGGCATTAAAAATGCTCAGTCAAAGACCTTTTCTTATATTTTTCTTGTATTATTATTATTATATTTTTGTTGTTGCATTGGGTTTCGTCTTTGGCTGCCATTGTCTGCAAAATTACGTATACGCCTGGCAGCGCACAGCACGCTGCTGTTTCTTGCTGTATGAGTGTGTGAGTGTGTGTGCATGTGTGTATATTTGTGTATGTTTGTGTATAGGGCATGCAAACAAAAGACGCTTGTCTGTCAGTTCGAACTTGAAAAGTTTTGCGTAGAGATTTCAGAGAAGTGAGTTGTAAATGTCGAAAGTGCTTGATATGCCGTAGACAATTTTCAAATGGTGGCAATCTGCAAAGCAATTTGAAAAAGAAGAAAAAAAGAAATGTATAAGAAATGGAAATATGCGCAATAATTTACACTCCAGGCAATTTTTTCTTCAACTGCTGCTGCTGTTGTTGTTGTTGTTGCTGTTGTTGTTGCTGTTGTATGTTGTGTTGTATGCTATAATATTTTGCTGTTTGTTGTTGTTGATTTTTCCATGACAACTCTTCAGAGGCTGCTTTGGTTCTGAGCTTGGCTCTGCTGTGGCCTGGCCATGTTTGTGTGTTTTGGCTGTAAGCAGCTGTCAGTGATTTCTGACAAATTGATTTGACAGTCGACAGGCGACCAGCATGACGGGCGGCAACTAAGCGGGGAGCAGTAGGGCAGTGTAGCAGCAAGTCAGGCGCGTGTGCTAAAAAAAGATGAAAGCTGGCATTGCCGTTGCTATTGCCATGGCTGTTGCCATGTCTATGCGTTGCGTGAGAGTCTGTGTGCTGCTCTCTAGTCAAAGCAAAAGAGAGGCAGCAGTGGGAGCAACCAAGCTAGCAACAAAAAACCGCAACAGCAGCAGCAACAGCAGCATCTGTAGCAAAGAGTTGCTGCCCCAAAGAGCAAAGCGTGGTGAGTATTTTTACTTGGGCCCCATTTGTCCGTATGTGTGTGTGTGTGTGAGTGTGCTTTTTTGTGTGTATGTTTGGCATTGTTATTGTTTTGTTGTGTGACATGCCAACGACTAAAGTAAGTTGCAGCAAGCTACCTGCTGATTGACGTACACAACTGATTCAATGTCTGAATGACTGACTGACTAAACAATTGCATATCACATGATAGCTTTAAAGAGAGGGAGAGAGAGCAAAAAAAAACTGCTGGGAAACTCCATGCGAGTGGCAGCTGCCAGGAACAATCACAATCACAATAACATCACTTGTCAGCTATATTTATAAACTGTACAAATAAAACTGTAAATCAGCAGAACGACACGCAGCGCCTACGCTGCTGACCTACATAGCTGAAGCTGATCTGGGCAGAGCCAGAATCACAATCACAATCAGAAGCAGAGGCAGAGGCAGAGCCAGAGGCAGCCACCACAAATCAAACAATTAATTTTGCTGGCTGAAATTCCAGCACTAATCAACAGTCAAACAATTGAACCATTTAACTATGTAAATAAAATTAATACGGCTAGAGACGAAAAACGTGCTAGAGAAAAAGAGAAAGAGAAAGAGAGACAGAGAGAGAAAGAGAGCCATATAAATGGACACCTTATGGACAGAGTCCACGAAAAATCCATTAAAAAGCAATCAATATATGGAAAACAAATGCCAGTCACTTGTGCCCCAGCCCAATCTGGTTAAGAGCTCTTTTTCTCTCTCTCTCTCTCTCTCTCTCTCTCTATCTCTCTATCTCTCTTTCTATTTAGCTAGCTCTCTCTGTATTCTATCTCTGTCTTGCATGCTACACGCCCACTGACAGCCGCATAATCTGAATTTACAAGTAATTTACCCAACGCGGCAAAAATTGAAAAAATGTCAAAAACGCAAGCAAAACGAAAAAGAAAATGAAAATGAACCTTATAAACAGCGGGCATTCTCTAAAACAAAGTCTTGGCTATTAATGACCAAGAACCTAGACGAGGTGAGAGAGCCTGTCCGGCGAGTGGCTGGACTCTGCGTGTGCCCCACCCACCAAAATAATAGAAAAGCATATATATTTATATGAACCTATACATAAATATACATATACATATACATATACAAATACATATATACTAAAGTATTTCACGGTGAGTTGCTGTTTTAGCTGCCCCAAAACGCACGAAACTGTGCTCAGCCTGTGCCTGGTGTTGACCTGATTTTTGTGACGTCATTTGGCCAAACCTGCCTCTGCGTATATATAAATGTATATAGTATATATATGTATGTATGTAATGTATGTATATACAAGTGCAATGCTGCAAATGGGGTCGATGCTAAGCACTTCTGTTAGAATATCGCCTGCTATTTTTTAAGTTGGTCTGTCTCTTGAGTCAAGTAGTTGGTAAAAAAAAAAAAACAATTGAACTAAAATTTATAATATCAAAAATTAGCCTCTATTCTGAATGAATTGACCAACAATTCTGCGAGTTTAGTTTTGTTTTAAACATAAAGTCGAAAGCTGGAAATCATTTGAAATTTCACTTTTTATTGAATCCCTTAACCCAAAATTAAAAGGCCTTCTTTCATTACCAAATCGAATCAATTGGTATTATTAGCTATTTTGAATTTAACATATCAATGGGAGAATGAGAAGAGCTCGATGTTATCTATAAAAACATAAACACAAAATAGAAAATTATTCGGAATTTATAGTTAAAGTTTAAAAATGGAAACAAGCCTGTATATTAGAAATTATTTGTGCTTCCTAAGTTTTGATCCGCTAAGAAGCTAATGTTCCATGTGAATAGTTGCGTTTAATATAATAAAAAGAAATGTACGCCAAATTGTAACAAAATTTATTACCAAAAATTTAAAAATTTGTTTGACAAGCATTACTCAACACATCCGTTAAAAATTTGAACATATCCGACATCGAGTTGTTATTGATGTTCATAATTCTTGATTGCTGATCATATTTTCCTATATTCAAATGCTCTCAAATGACTCTGAAAAGATAAGAAAGCTAAAGTTAATATTCAGAAAATTATTAGAAGCATTATTTTTCCTAAAAACGAATCTCACAATTTTCAAAAATTATTATTATATAAATAAGACAGCTGCCTTTTAAGTGTTAGCAAAATCAAGTGTTGTAAAACGCAACACAATAATATTGAAAACTGTGCACATTTATGCTTATAACTTTTAAGCAGTTTAATAAAAACTTTCAATTGAAAATGACACCGATTCCATATGGTTTTTTCCTGCCTCAATTGGTTTGATTAGGAAAAATATTTTACAGCACAATTCAAAAGACGACATTTCTTTTTTAGCAATCATTGAATTTCTTTGTCATTTACATTATATAAATAGGTACATAATTGTATTTACCTCACACAATTCAATAAACAATAGCTCCATGTTGATCAAAATGTAAGCTCATTCATGGAACTACTTGTTTATCGAGAAGGCAATGTATTGATCAAGATTCTTTGGCCATATTCAACCAGCCTTTATCCGAAGTTTCGTCCTTATACTTGTGACTTTTTCAGACAGCATACTTTTCGTCGCACAATGCAAATCGTTCTTACTCTTGATTGGAACCTATTTTCGCAAGCGTAGGGTTCGCGACAGTGGCCATCTAGATGGTAACATGATTTTAAATCTGCAGATTAAGATTTAGTGGTGCAGATTAGATATATTATTTTATAATAGAACTTACCTCTGGGCTTTTGGGTGACGCGGCAGGTAAGGCTATTGCCGATCAGCAGCAGGCAAAGCAGCAGCATTATGGATTTCTTGACCAGGCTAACAGCTACCATATGAATAACTTAGTTTGGACCAACAGCTGGTGAATAAAATTTCAGGCGTTTTGTATATGCTCGAGTTGTAAATATTATCTTTATTTCAGATTGAAAGTTAAGTCATTGCCGAGCTGGTAAACAAAACAGGCTCAAGAGTGCCAAAGCTGAGCCGCTAAGTGAGTAAGTAAATCATTATGATAATGCCGGGTAAAGTGCAGTCTATGGCAGCATTAAATTGAAACTTCTTAATTAAAAACTTGAAGCATATAAAAAAGGAGTACTAAATGGAGAGCAGGGTGTGAGGGCGCCAGGACGGTAGGACGGCAGGACATCGGGACACCTTCCAAGCTGCAAATCAGTGTGAAGCAAAATAAACCGCTTAAGGACTTGCGACTTGGCGCTTTCAAAATAACAAGAAAACTGCCTCCAGTCAGTGTAGCACTCGGACACGAGTCCTGGCTCCTAGCTGCTCTTAGTGTTGGTGTCTGCCTCTGAATGAAACGCTGCGGAAGCGCCAGACGGATGCGGATGTGCTGGCCCAGCATTGGTTCACCGCAGCGACCAGTTAACAGCAGCAACAGCAGCAACATCAGCAGCAGCAGCATCACGAGCAGTGGCAGCAGTGGCAGCAGCACTGCAAAAAAATTCAATTAAAAGCAACAGCACGTAACTGAAACTTTTATTTTTTTTTCTCTCTTTACTCGCTGCTCGTTTTTTGCAAGTTTTGTATCTTTTGGGCAGTGCCTTTGCTGTGTGTGTTTTTCTTGCTAAAGCAGCTGCCCTTAGGGCGCAGACGGAGCACAAGGACCAAGTCCCAGCCCACATGCACAGACTAGCGGAGGGGCGAGAAAAATCCCCCTTCCCCCTTTTTGTTATAAGTTGGTGCCAGCTGTCAGTTGCTCGGCGAGCTGCTTGAAAGTTGCAGCGTTTTTTCTTTCTTTTTTTTCAACTTCTATATTTTTAGTTTGGTTTTGTTTTGGGCGAAAATTGAATGGTTGCAGCTGCAAATGGAAGCCATCAGTTATTGGTAGTACATGTCCAATAAAAGCCAAAAGTTGATATTGGCCATTGTCAATGCTGCTCGGTTCATGCTCTAGTTTTCAAAATTGTAGCACATTTAATATTTGACAGACTGAAATCAATGAAACTGAATAAAGATAAATAGGAATACCTTCAGATTCTTAAGATACAACTTTTTATTCTATGTGCTTATGTTTAATTGAGCAACAAACAAATTATAAATATATTTGAGACAAGGTTTATTTGCAGTTTGCGATTTCAGCTAAATTCAAAGCCCAATTAAGACATTTTCTTTTCTCAGACAAAGTTTGGCTACATAAAAGATTAATATGTTATAAACATTTCTTTGCTTGTTAAATTAAACTTTGAACAAAGAATGAGTATTCGTAAATACTCCATTACCAGCGACCAAAGGATATCTTTTCAGTATTGACAAAGTTATTCCAATCATTTATTACAAACTTGAAAACTTTAAAAGTCAACAATTTTTGATATATTGCCATGATTTTTGACCAGAAAGAATAAATTTCTTTTTGAAAATGTTATGGCATAGGTTGTGCTATATATTTAGTACCACTTTTGTGCAGTTTTTTTGCTTTTGTGCTTAGGCTACATACTGAGCTATACATACATTTTCATTGGTTACTAAATTATGTGTATTTTCAATGGTTTTGCCTAGAGTACGAAAGCTACTTAGTGCTGTGGTTATTACTTGCTCAAGGTAAGCTTTAGTAGTAAGCAGATAGTAAGCTTTTGTATTTAAAATCAAGGCTGATGTAGACTTGAAGTGGCTCTAGATCATATATCTGCAATATATATGAGCTGTAATGCTGATATTAAGCTTCTGGATATAACTAGTTTAGTTAAGTTTATTTGCATATTACAAGTTTATAGAACTTAAAATTGTCGCACTAGTCAAGAAGGCTTGAAAACAGGCCCATATTACTTACATTTACTTTATGTTCATTTATTTTATGATTTTTTTAATATTATTTTTTATATTATATATATTGCTTAAAACTCTTTATTAAGCTCACAGTTCTCATAAGAATTATTAATATGTAGTGATATGTTATGCTTAAAAGTTAAAGAAATGTGAGGAGAACTAAAGCTGAGCTAAAGAAAAATTCTTAAAATTTATTCGCCTTTTTAGCAACCCACTTCATCATACTAAAGATTTTTTTTGCGAAATTTGCTTATAATTCTCAAACGGTTTAAACCAACGCTTGGTGTAGTGACTGTCTGATGCTTTGGTATTATTATTATATCTTATTTCTTATATCTTATTTTCTTTTTTTTTACTCTCCGTTCCCATACAGCCTTGAAGTTCACGATGGGTGCAAGAAGTCTAGTAGTCGGGCACACACGACTAGAGCATTCATACTTCTGTTAATTAAATTGAACAAAAAAGAAGAGAAGGTATACCAAAATTGTTAAAAAAGACTAGCTTTGATTAAGATATGTTATTCCTCACCAAATATCTTGTATAAAATTACTTTAAAGAGCAAGAACTTTGCCTATAAGCAAATGCTGACATTGAAATAGTTTAGCTTTAACTTGGAAAACATGTCCCTTAACGAATATCTGAAATGAATTTCGAATATTCGATAGGTTTGTTTGATATATTTGCTGACAATAACGAAAATCACATCTTGTTCTTTAAATAAATTTGTAATGACACTTATCTGTCAAAAGGCTTTAAGATAAGTCAAAACTTAATGATTTTGTTTATCTGACAGATCTAAACTGGAAAGTATTCAAACGCATCATTGTCGCACATTGCCTTTCTTGTCAAAGCCTTTGTTGACCGAAGACAATATTTCTTTTTTAAATCAAAATTTCACTTTTTTAACGATTGATTGCAGGGCGCTGTTAACTGTGTAAAATCCAGAAAGACTTTGAAAATATCCAAGTTAAATTTATGCAGTAGCATGCTGTAGGAAAAACTATATTGAGCTGGCTAAATTACCATCTCAAAGTTCTATCGGAACGGATAAACATCAACAACTCAATTTTTATTCCATTCGTTGCTACCTCTAGACAGAACAAGCATTCGCTTCCTTTTTTTTACTCCCTGTTTCCATTAAAAACGAAAAAAGGGGGTATTAAATGATTTTTGTACAAAAAAGTGAAAAATGAGCCAAAGTTCAGTGTGAAAAAGCAAAAGAGACATTAACAAGTAAGAATGCTCTAGTCGAGTGTGCCCGACTACGAGACTCCCTGCTCCCAACTTGCATATTAAGCAGTTCAGCGGCAGCACAAGCAAGCAGCGTACTTAACTTGTCCAGTTCCTATCAAACTGTTGCTTTTGCCTGCTGAGACGGCTGAAATAGATTCTTCAATAACTTTGGACTCGGCTGTTGATGCTGATGCTGTAGGTTGTATAAATATAACTATAATACAATTACATTTTGAGACACCTATCTATGTTTTGGAAAAAGTAAAAGTGTTTTCTGGGCAAAGTGTTTTTAAGACCATTCAAGCCATTTCAAATAAAATCAGTTTATTTTCTTTTGTTTTGTGTTAAAATATGGATAATTTTAACAAAACCGTTTGGCATAAGAGCTCCTCAGTATTGTTACATAGAACAATATAATGGTAATTTTAAATTTTGCTGCCATATTTAATTTTCTTTTAACATGTGGCATCCCTTTGCAGTAAAGTTAATTAATTTTGAAGTGCTGTATAAACAGGGGCATTTTCAAATTCGTGAATAAACGTTGTAATTATTGCTTATTAATTATTATTAAAGGTGGACAGATTGTTCAGACAGTTTGATAAAATAAATAAAGAAGCTCAAAAACATGCCAAGCTAATAATTTATTTAATTTACAATATTTGCATGTGTATGGACACACATTAAGTTAAGTATATTAAAAATCAGATTAAATTTGCTTTCTATATCTGCCATTCTAATTGCGTATTTCAAGGTAAAGTTAAATTTTTTCAGCATTTTCTGAGACAAAATCAGATTTTTTGGAGCGGTCTTTATGTGGGGTGGGGTACTGCCATCGAAACATTACCAACAAGGCTTTAAATACGATTTATTTTTTAACAACAACGTGTTTTTTTTTATAAATATAACATGATAATGAGCTTTACTTTTAAATTGATTCAACAAGAATTAAATGAGCTTAATATTGTAGTTTGATTAATGCTTGGAAAATGACGATCAATTAACATTTATTAAAATACATTTAAATATGACAGTCTTTGTTTTGTGATGAACTTTAATTGGTTGCTTGAATTATGCCAAAGGCACTTTTGCCTTTATTCAGAGCTGTTAACTTGCCTACTTTAAGAATATCTAATTAACCGTTGGCTTGCCAGTCTCACAAACAATTCCTGCTGTCTGTTTTTTCTGCTATACGAATAAATATAAAGTTAAATGTATACTCGTACTGCTGCCCATCAACTGGACACGGGTTGCCCTTTCCACGTTTATTATAGAAACACCTCGAGTAGGGTAATTTACTGCCTTGCCTGCACATTTGCCATTTCCACATTTCCCACCATAACACTCAACTCATTTATTTAGGCAGCTGCTTATCCGTGTGTGTCCCACGGGCTGCCACTCGAGTGGCCTTTCAACGTTGGAGCAACACTTGGCATTGTTGCAGGCAACGCAAGTCTGGGCCCTTACCTCTAATGAAGCGCAAATGTTGATGTAAAAATTTAATTTAGTTCCTAATCCGAGGCACACACGCATGACCATGGCCAGTATCTAGGGGCTGGCCATGCCTCTAACATATCCATATCCGGATCGGTATGTCCAAATGTTTATGCAACGTGCGGCAGACGCGTGCTTGCTTTCTAATGTGTGCGTGACATGGACCCATGGGCAATACCAATGCCAAATCTTCTGTATGCGTCATGTTGCGTATACGCAACGTAGTCGCTGATGCTGATACTGATGCGGCTGCTGTCGCTGCTGATGTTGATGCTGATGCTGCTTCTGCTTCTGTATCTGCTGCTGCTGCTGCTGTTTGTGTGTGGCAAAAGTAATAAATGATGCGCCACGTACATGTATTAAAAACAAAGCGCAGAAAAACGCTGACAGCAAAGGCTGCCACAACGGCTGCGACTCCCATAAAAGGCCAGGACACAAAGCAAAGCTAACAAACTGAGCGCCGGCGACCGGAATGAAGCGTCACCCGGCCATTGAATGGCGAATGGTGCTCCTCTCCACTGTTTGCTGTTGCTGCTGTTGTTGCTAGCGTTTTATGTTTGTTGCCACAATGCAGCAGGCAAAACTAACAACGACAACGACAACGACAGCGGCAACATCAGCGTGTCCTGCACAGGTTGGCAACCAAACGTAATAGCGGGTAGGGGGGATTCTCTCTGCTTGTTTATGGCTTTGTTTGCACTTTTGTTTATGGGTGTACATTTTAAACGCTATGTCACATGTGTATGTATGTGTGTGTGTGTGTTTTTATGCCAACGTTTCGTGACTTTCACCTGCTAGCCGGTTCTATACTTTGTCGCTTGGACATGGCCATACGGCCAGGCAGCATCAGCTGACAGTTGCACTGATTTTAAGCGTCCATCAAAAGCGCCTGTTTGACATTTAATTGCTGTACATTGTTGTTGCTTCTGTGGTCTGATGCTGCTGTTGATGTTGCTTACTTGGTGGTCATTATCAACATCCTCATCATCATCATCATCATCATCAACATCATCAACATCATGACAGACTCACTGTTTTGTTTGCTTCTGCGGATGGTCATTGGACATTGTTGGTTTAAGGTGTGCGACCAACTTTTAACACGCAGCGTAAAAGCCCAAAGCCAAAGTCATGGGGCTTTATTGCACATTTCACGGCAATGCGACAAAGATTACACAAAAACACACAATGACACACACATGTGCATATATGCCATGTGCGTTTATGTATGTATGCTATTGTGTGTGTAAGCACAACTAGGACTGGGCAGTAATGCACGGTACTTTGTTTGGGTCTTAACGATCCCATTAACACCCTGAATTTGTATTTTAAAAAAAAAACTATTTTACATCTCTCTTTATGATAAATATGTATTTAAGTATATAATTAAATGTTTATAATAAAAATGGTTTGCTTTTAAATTATCAGGTAATGATGTCAACAAGGCTTTAACAATTTGACTCAAATAACATACCTGTGGGATTGATGTGGCAACTACCCAAGAGAGTTGAAAGATATTGAAAAGCCAACAAGAAATTGGAAAAGTGATGCACTGCTGAACTTTAGGTTTCGATAAAAGGAAATTTCATAAGAATCCAATATCTGGTTTCGGAGATATTGACAATTCTCTGAGTGTACCTTTTTGAAAATCGAAAATCTAGCTATTTCTATTTATCTCAAAAACGAGCTCGCGAACATATTTCTTTTTTTTTCGGACTCAGAGGCTGGTTTTACATAAAAAAGATATTGTGGCTGTTCTAGGCACATTTTGCTGTTGCATAGTGTAATTTGAGTTCAAATGATTAAATTTTTATCTGAATACACTTAAATAAATTTAAAGAATTCTCCGCACAAACAGTAAACAAATCAAATTACAATTTAACAAACGTAACTTGCAGTTAACTTTTTTATTTTATAAAGTGATTTCAAATCTTTTAAGATTGATAATACTCGTTCAACAGATTTTTCGAAGTAATTCGTGCTTAAATCTCTTTGGCTTAACGATAATTACTGTTCCTGGGAAGTTGATCAACCCTCTGACAAATATACACACATTTGCACTTACTCACAGTCACTTACACAGCAACACAGACACACACACACACACACACACACATACCACAAAAACTTCAAAAAGTTTACACGTGTTGGCAAACGTTTTGCGGTGACATTTTGCAAAGGTTGTCGCAATTTATTTTTTTTTTTGTATTTGTTTTGCTTAATTTTAACTGTCGCAGGAGTTGCCTTTGCGACTTAACGTTGAAGCCAACTTGTACAAGCACACACACACATACACAGAGAGAAAGAGAGAGACACGTGCACAAATACATATACATGCGTTGGCCATTTTCTAATGGCCTTTTCGTGGTCAAGCATTTAAGCTTCAACCCTGGCTATAACCTCAACCTCGACTCACTCGCTTGGACTACTTTGTGCAACCGCAAAAGTCGTCTGTACTGCCAACACTCCAACATACACACACACGCTTACATTATACACACACATACACACACACACACACACACACACACCCACACACGTAGTGGTACACCTTTTTTGACCATTTTGCACACGATGTTGTGGTCGTGTTGACATTTTAAATGCCTTTTCATTTGTCTCTCGGCCCGAGCGGCATGAACAGCTGCCGCAGCGACGCTAATTTCATTTCATTTGCGCTTAAATGCCACAAAATTTGACTTGACATTAAATTGAATAGTGCGGGCTGACCCTTAAACCCATACCCTTTTCCCTTTTGCCATTTGCCATTTAGCATTAAAACCATTTTCATATTTGTTTTTGATTAGCGCAACCAAAAACTTTGCCCCCAAAGTCTTGGTAACATCTTTGAACGCTTTGGCTAATGCTTCCGTTGCGACACTTAAGTGCCATGTTGAACACATATAGATGCAGCCAGCAGCTAATCCCTTACCCCTTATCTTAGCTTAGTGGTAAAAGTTTTACTGCAACTACAAAATATTTGCCATATTAGTTTGGAATTTTCTCATATTCTATTTTAGGCGAAATTGCGTCGAGGTTTTTCTTGCGGTTCGGTTTAGTTAAATTTGATTCGGTTTGGGTTTTCTCTAATTGTTGGGATCTTGGGTTCGCAGCGCGCATTAATTAAATTCTCATTTTCAGTTATCGTTACAAATTTTCTTGTGTTAGTTTTGTCTTGTCATTTGCATTAGATATCATGCGCGTCTCTGGAGTGGTCGGGGGCAATTAAAACAACATTTTTCACAAGCACACAAAGCATTTTGTAATGTAATTAAAAAATATCACGTATACGACGCATGTGGCCCTGGGGTGCGATTTGTTGCCTATTTATGGGCGCCATCGAGACAAATTTTTGAGTGAGGCAAACTTATTTAGGCGATTGAAACACAAGCACGCACATTTCTATGCCATTTATGCCCCATTTTATGGCTTATCATCGCAGCGGAGTTGGGGCTATGTTGGTGTAGAACAAAGCGGCAACTGCTCCACATTGAATAATGATATCCTAGGGGCGCAGCTGAGTCTTAAGCTTATTGTGTTTCTTCATTAAGCTAACAATAGTCGAGTCTTCGCTTTCGAGCAAAGCTGAAATTCATCTTAGAATTGTAGCTTAACCAGCGCTTCCACAAAATTCTTGAAAACTTTCAATTATTAATATACTTTTAGCTATAATTATAATTAATTATAATGAATATGGTTTACTTTTTGCAATGGGTGTTAAAGTTTAGCTACGAAATGATTCACGCATTGAAAACGCATATTTTTAACTATTACAATTACAGTCGAATCATTCTGTCTGTTTAGAGTAGAAAATTGGTTTTGAAATTGTTTCTGTTTCTGAGCGCAGTTTTCCATCAATTTTGCAACTGTCGAGCTGTTTTTTCTATTATTTTTTGAGCTCAAAAATAAAAGGATTTCTGTGAAAAATTATAACTTTTTCCAGTCAGCACAAAACAGCTTACGTTTAGATATACCCACGGGGTTAAAATTTCGATTGCAATATTGTTTTCGACAGTCAACACGAATGCTCTCAACATTGCTTTATTGAATATGTCGCACAGTTTGTAGCTTTAGTTGCAAATTACGTCAGACAGCAAATGGAACAAAGCATGTATGGACAATTTTTCATTCAAAAACTGAAATGAAAATTGTCTGTCAGCATCAACAGCCGAGTCGATCTAGCCATATCCGTATATCCGTCTGTCTGTCTGTACGTCTATCCGTCAATCTGTCTGGCAGATCTCAGAGACTAAAAGAGCTAGAGACACCAAACTTGGCATGCAGGTTTCTGTATACCATACGCAGATCAAGTTTACTTCAAATTTCGGATACAACCCCCCGCACCCCTGCAAATCGAAAAAAGCTCCCACAGCCACAATTTTAAAGATATAGCTTTGATTTTTGGTACACATATATGTTTAATCAATGTCTTTCGGATGTGTAAATTTCAACACGATCGGATAAATAGCACAAAAGTTATGGAAGAATCTATTACGCCCGTCTCAGCTAGCAGCAACAACAGTTTGACAAGCAGTTTACGAGTTAAGTGCACTGCTTGCTTGTGTTGGCGCTGAACTGCTTGAAATGCAAGTTGGGAGCAGGGAGTCTCGTAGTCGGGCACACTCGACTAGAGTATTCTTACTTGTTTTTCTATTATTTTTTGATTTTTTGAGCTCAAAAATAAAAGGATTTCTGTGAAAAATTATAATTTTTTCCAGTCAGCACAAAACAGCTTACGTTTAGATACACCCACGTGGCTAAAATTTCAATTGCAATATTGTTTTTGATAGTCAACACGAATGCTCTCAACATTGCTTTATTGAATGTATCGCACAGTTTGTAGCTTTAGTTGCAAATTACGTCAGACAGCAAATGGAACAAAGCATGTATGGACAATTTTTCATTCAAAAACTGAAATGAAAATTGTCTGTGAGCATCAACAGCCGAGTCGATCTAGCCATATCCGTATGTCCGTCTGTCTGTCTGTACGTCTATCCGTCTGTCTGTCTGTCTGGCAGATCTCAGAGACTATAAGAGCTAGAGACACCAAACTTGGCATGCAGGTTTCTGTATACCATACGCAGATCAAGTTTACTTCAAATTTCGGATACAACCCCCCGCACCCCTGCAAATCGAAAAAAGCTCCCACAGCCACAATTTTAAAGATATAGCTTTGATTTTTGGTACACATATATCTTTTATCAATGTTAATCAGTTGCGTAAATTTCATTACGATCAGATAAATAAAACTCAATTTATATTTTGAACTGCTTGTAGTTGGGAGTCTCGTAGTCGGGCATACTAGACTTGAGCATTCTTACTTGTTTTTACTTGAAATTATACTTTTTTTCGTAAGAATTTTGTTACTTTTATATTTTTTTCAAGTGTCTCTAACTCTCTTTGTCTCTAACTCATAATGTCAATATTATAACGTATTTAGCAACATATGGCAATGTGGCATCCGGTTGGTATTAACAATATGAAATTGACCGAAAAGTTCAAATCTGAGTTAGATAAGATAATCATTTAGTCACAAAGATAAATTCAATTTGTAATGCACTATAGTTTGTCATAAATATTTGCGAAATGTTTTATTGAATTTGCAATAAAACTGTCGACAAATTTGTGCTGTCAGCGCAAAAACAGCAAACGAACTAAACGTTTGGCAAATATTTATGAAATCCTAAACCATATACATACATATATTCATGGGTAAAGGAGATGCTGACAGGGACGCAAGGACATGTCAACGCTTGAATGAGCGGCAAGTGTGCTTAATGACAAAACTTTGCAAATCAGTAAAGCATTTTATTACCACACACATAGAGACTCACACATAAAGACACATCAAAGAACAGCTAGATGACACACATATGAAATATGAAAACCTCAAAATCACTTGCAGCACAAATGCTCAAATCAGGGTAGAAAACAGGGCAAAGTCAAGCCAAAAACTTCATATCTTGCGTGCTGCCAGGACAAACTCATTTGACTGCATTAAAATTAAGAGCAGATGAGAAAGAGAGACAATCAATGCAAGAAAGATAGAGAGAGAGAGAGAGATAGAGAGAGCAGAACAATTGGCTGTAGTAGGGGCATGACAATTTCCTGCTGCATTTCCGCAGCAGCTGCACAGCAAGCACAAACAAAATATTACACATACGCCGCGTAAAGCGCCAGAGCAAAAGTTTTTCCTACAAATGTTGCCAAGTCAGTTATGAAAATGAGCATCAACATCAAATGCAATCAACGTCAGCTTGTTTAAGACTCGTTGCTGTTTTTACCACCTGCCATGGACAAAATTTCAATTATAATTCGCCTAACTGCAAATTTTTCAAATTCATAATTAAAACTTTTGGCCATGGCTGCAATCTAATTTTAGCGCTGCAAATTGTTGCGACATTCTGACTAAGCTGCTTTGCCACCTGCCACGCCCACTGTCTGCTGCTAATATAGTAATTAAAATTTCAATAAGGTTTATGCCAGCATCGCATAGAAAACTAATTTTATCCGCCCCATAATCTGTCAAATGGCATGGCAACGTTGTTTGTTTATTGTTGTTGTTGGCAGATGGCAGCTGCAACTGTCGTTTCAATGTGGCATTTTGTAGATGTAATGCAAAATCAACAACAATTTTCTTATGTAAATAAATAAATAGTTTAGCTGCGAAAGTGACACAGCTATTGAAATCAAAAATCAAAGGAAACTTAGTCTGTCTTTAATAAATTAACTAATTTTAAAGATATGAAAATAAGCTTATTATTTCGTTGTATCTCAATGTTTTCAATTCCCTAACTACAGTTCATATAAAACAAGTAAGAACGTTGCAGTCGGATACACCCACTGCGATATACTATTTTTTTCGTCTCTTTGCGGAGTCAGAAGTGGGCTTGGCAATTGAATTTTGGTGTGGTGTCTGCTTATATATATATACCAACATGTATACCAAGTTGGGTTGCTTCAAAACTGTGGAAACAAACTGCGTTCATACAGACAGACATACGGACATTTCACAAACGCAATATACTTTTTTTTCTTTTTTTTTCAAAAAAATTAATACAAGAGTATAAAAATGTAGGTACTTTATCGTAACACTTATCCTTTTTTCATATTAATCATTTCTACAAATGTTTGGAATCAGCGTGAGCAAACTCCAGCTTTGCTTTTTGTTTTAAACCTCTTATCATCTTAACATTTGTTTACCCACGGACATTGTTTCAACGTCACACAATTTCAACCATTGTGTTTTTCTGACTTTTTTCGATGTGAAAATTATAGCTTTTGAACAAAATAATAAATTTTTAAAATTAAAAAAACATTTAATAAAGAACTAGCTGTAAGCTGTTTGTCTAATTAATTCGTTTAGTGTCGACAAAAAGAATTCATGTAATGCAAAAGCACAATATTTTTGGAGCTGCCGACTTTTTTAGTTTGAATACAGTTCAATTGTTAGTTTAGTTTTGCTTTCCAGCTGTAAAAATTAGACATTAGCACTTCAATACTATGTAGTTTTTTATTTGATCTATGTTGAACCACTGTGCGGCGGGCAGCTCAACAGTATTAACACCTAATTGCTTTGCAGATGCCTTCTGCGGTATTTACAGTGCAAACTCTTGCACAAGGTTATCAGTTGTAATACCTGCCGTAGGCAGTTCACCAAAGGTGCAACCTACCGCTCCACCATTTCCCCGCAACAACAAGATGCGGCACATACCGCAAACAATGGGCTTAACGCCCAGTTACAAGCTGCAAGTCAAGCAGCCGCCGGCCAACAGCAGCTGTTTCCACGACCCACACTGTTTGTGTAGCTTTCAGCTTGTATGTGTGAGTGTTTTTGTATATGTGTGTGAGTGTGAGTGTGAGTTTGAGTGAGTGAGTGTGAGTGGGTGCAGTAGTCGTCGAATTCAGTTTCAGGCCATGGACAACGTGGCGACGCCTACGTAGCAGCTGAGAGCCGAGAAAAATATGCGAAAATTTAGTGTTAAGAGCAGGAGCAAACGCGGCTTCCATGTCCATGTCCGGGACAAAGTTTTCCACGCTGCCGCTTGGCACATGGCCAGACCATATGTGTATGTGTGCATGTGTGCATGTGTGTGTGTGTGTGTGTGTTTGTTGTTTGTGTGTGTGCTTGGCTGACAATAATCCAAAAGTTTTACAAGCAAAACGAGCGACCATTACATGGCAGGCGGGCAGAAGCAGAAACAGAAACCACTTGCAAGCAATTTTCATCAGCGATTTTTCGGTTTTGCAGCTGCCGCTGACAGCCAGCGTACATTTTGCCTTAATGCCTGACCACAAGAGCTGGCTTGTGCCCATTCCATTGGATTCATTTGCCACTCCATTCACCACAGCTCCGGCGACAACGTCGTCAGCATGACAACAAAGTCTGCACAAATCTCTGGGCAAACGCATTTAGCATTTGCAGTCTGAGCCGTGTCCGGCCAAAAGTTCATTGTCTATGCCTCAAAAGGTAAACGATTTGAGACCCGGTCGAGAAAGAACCCAAAGCTGGAGCTCAGCAAGCAGAACAACCGCAACCAGCCATAGTTGTATGCCTTGCACTGTAGTCCATTTCTAGCACATGTTAGAAGTACTTACCATAAAACTCACTAGATCAGGGCTCAGAGTCGGGCTGCTATGGGAGTTTTGGGTTGAATTTCTCGCACATTTGCCAAATGGTAAATGGTAAATGGTAGATGGTAAATGGAAAAAGAAATATGCTGAAATGTGAAAAATAGCAGTTTACAGTTTACACTTGGAACAATGCAGATTCAACGCCACGCCCCCTTATGCAAACCGCCCACTGGCCAGTCGCTTTGGCTACTTTCTCCAGCTGTTAATAAATTTAAAGTTTGTTTTAGTCGCTTGGCAAAAGGAACTTACAAAAATAAAACGACTATAGAAAACTGTGGCAGCAACAAAAAAGTACACACACACACACACATACATAGACGTATGTATATTGTACATAAAACAGAAAGTTGAAAGTTTCTTTAAACGTTGCATGGATTGTTCCCCTTATTGTTGTTTTTTTTTTTCTGCTACTGGTTTTTTGTTGCTCTGCAGCATTCAAGGCGAGTCGGTAAAAAAACGTTTAACAGTCTGTGAACACTTTGTCCAACAGCAATATGTGTGTGTGTGTGTGTGTGTGTGTGTCTGTGTGTCCAGGACATTTATTTGGTTTGTTTAGAAGTTTTTTTGCTTTGAAATTGGCGGTATATGGCAATATACGTAAGCTCCATTGAGTGTTCAAAAAGATGAATGCAAAAGGATTGCAGAATTGTGCAATGGACAGTTATCACAAGAACTCAAAATCTCATAATTTAATACACCTTAGGGCTTTAAATAGTGATGGCAAAAAAAATATAATAATCGGTTAGAAGAAGAAGAAGATAAGAAAGAAATATTATTATTATTATTATTTATTGCAATTAATTTCAGTTAATTTAAAAAAATTAGCCGATTATTCGTTTAATGAACTAACATTTTAAAACAACAAATTTTTACCTGAAAACTTTTTGTTCAATTTTAGTTTTTATACCCTTGCAGAGGGTATTTTGGAGCTTTCGTGATGAAACTTTATCTTTCTGCAAGCAGTACATATGTATGTCAGAATCGGCCAGATCGGACCACTATAACATATAGCTGCCATAGAAACAATCGGATGAAAAATAAGTTTTTGTATGAAAAACTTTTGTGTTTTTCAAAATAACTCAACCCAACTCACTATACCTTAGTTAAAGCACGTTCTACACATAATGACAAAATTTTATTAAAATCGGATCACTGTATCTTATAACTGCTATAAGAACAATCAGTTGAAAAGTAAGTTTTCTTATGCAAATCTTTTCTGCAAGGATATATGTCTTCGGCGCGCCGAAGATAACTTTTCTTTATTGTTTTATGTATTTGTAGGCATAATAATTTGTGTTTATTTGTTTGTTCAAATAACTTAAAAAAATTAAAACCATTTCGATTAAATATACGTATACGATAACGAAATCCATTTAATTTCCTAACATTTTGAATCTAAGAGTGAAGAATTGCTTTGACAATTAATTTCTTATGACATATGAACAATTATTCAGTTGAAAACGCATGCGAGCTCAACAGCATTTTAAGACTCAATCGTATTCTTAGTTGGAATTAATTCAGTCTATTATGCTAGTCGTAAACATTCGCATTTTATAAAAAGTAAATCAAATAAGGATGACGATTTGTGCTATTCATTTCTACTACTTGCCCGTTTTCATTTCGCTTTCTTCATCACTTTCAAACTGCATAATAAATAAAATGGAAACTTGCATAACATTTGTATTATTTATTTTCATTAGCATTTCTTTAAGTACTTTTACATTGAAGCTTAATCCAGACAGGGATTTGTATATTTGTATTCTTTTATTTATATCTTGAAACAGGTGCAATATACAACATTTGCTCGTTGATCATGAAAATTGTAAATTTGTGCCAAGTTAAGAGCGCCCTTTATGGCTGATATATGTAATACTTAAGCTCGTTTTTCTATCCCGTCAATAGACAAAAATGTAAGGCCACTAGTTTGCTTGAGGAGCTTGTTCTTCAATTTTATTATGTAAAAAATTCAATGGCTATTTTTCCAAAGCCCATAAAATTTGTCTTTAGCAAAAGCTAGCTGAACTACTACGAAAAACACTTGGTTTACGTCTTTTAACTAAATCGCACTAAACATTAACTACATAAACTAATTGTCATTTTAAATATTCAGTAGGTCATGTGCCCTGTACCTTGTGTGATTGCTTAGCTTGTGTATATTGGTTTGTTCTGTAATGTTTTTAATCCTTAAACAGCTGCAGTTGTTTAGTACGATGGTCTGAAGCCATTGCGTTGTGATAACACCGAATCAGGACTCTTTAGCTCCATTGCCAACTTGTATCCCAATTCTGGGCGACGATCGCGACCTTCAGCCATGGCTTTGACCTGCCAAAGTGGATTTTTTGTATTTTTTTCGTAACTTATTTTCTTTATTTAATAACTCACCTCATTGGTATGCACTATGACGCCATCGCTGGTCACCACTTTTTCTTTGGTATGCTCAATGTCATGGAAATCGGTGCCACGGCAACAGTCATCTATCAAAATGGTGCGATAGCCAGCGGAGAGAGCATCCACTGCTGTGGCACCTACGCACACATCATATGCCAATCCACAGACATAGATATCGGTGGCACCCTTCATCTTCAGCTGTGCATTCAGTGTTGTATCCGATAGTTTCTTATTGTCCCAGAACACGGAATATGAGTCCACCTCAGGATTGGTGCCCTTATACACCTTAATGCCATGATCCACCACCTTTAGGTCCTTGTGCAGCTCAGCCCCCCATGAATCCTGTACACAATGACGCGGCCACAGGCGCTGCTTCATCGCTGGTGGTCCAGCAAAGATGACGGTATCAAAGACCTTAGCGGAATCAGCATCCAGCTGTTAAAAATTATTTACAATTGATTTAAATTGGATGAGAAATAAAAGGAATTCAGTTTTCAAAATTCTTTAAAATTTCTGTTGATCATAAATGAAAAATTGACTACTTAATATTAGACAAACAATCAAAAAATATCATTGTATGCAAGTAAAAGTATCAAAAATTAAAATAGATCCAATTGAAAACTATAATGATAGCGAATTAGCTAAATTTCTTAATACTGTCTTAATTATGTGTAGTAAATCATAACTATAAGAAACTATTTTAAAAAGTATCGTTCTCAAGTAACATGCTCAACTTAAATTTGTATACCCTTTAAGTGTTTCTTTACCCACCGCAGATGACTCATCCATGGCTCGCATTTTGACATTATCAATAAATGAAACATGATCGCTGGGATGCCAGTCCAACGAATAGAATACCGCATCAAAGTCCACCGTATCGAGCAACTTGTTAATGGGCTCCAGTATCTGGAAGAGCGGAAGCAGCGCGGTCATTGGATAAATTCCCAAAAGATAGTAATCAGAGAAAGAATGTGAGAGTGTGGGAGAATTGGATGTGTTGAGTAAGGGCTAAGGAATATGGAATGTCACGTCTGCGAGTTGTGTCCATAAAACGGCAACGGAAGTGTGTGTTATTAATTTTGACAAATTTTCATGTTCAAGTGAAGCAAGTGCCGGCCAACAAGTGCACCACAGACGACGCAGCAGCAGTTCAAGTCGAAGCCATGGCTAAAGAGGGGGCAACAGGGCAACGGAGCAATTGCGGCAGATGGAAGCGATGCCAATGCTGATGCTGATGTCGAATCTGCTGCTGCTGCTGATGCTGAAGCTGAAGCTGATGCTACGAGAACGGCTGCCGCTGACGATGACATCCGGCGTGTGTCGCAGCGCGGATGCGACTTAAGTAAAGCATATCCGCTTCCGACTCAGCACACGCATACAGGCACAGATACAGACACAGGCACAGGCAAAGGCACATGCACAGATACAGATATAGTATCTTTGAGGAACTGTGTCTGACATGCAGAGCATGCCAGGACAGCCTCATCGTTGTCGGCGGCAATGACTTTGGCTCATCCTGTGCTCCGTCTTGCTGCTTCGCTGCCTCCATTTTCATTTCTTGTTACGTTTTATGTCTTTCCGTCGCCGCATACCTGCCAGCCAGCCAGCCGAGTCAGTCAGAGTACCCCTCTTGCCCCTATCAAGGAAAGAGCACCCACAGCTAAGCTGCTGCCCTGTCTGTGGCCACAATTTAGGACTCGCAGCAAGCAGCTCCCAGCTGCCAGCTCCACTTTCTCGTCAGCAACTCCGAACTCACCTCGTGTCCTTGCTGCTGTGCACTGCAATTACTTATATCCAAGGAACCACTTATAAAATCATTTTGTACATCAACAATGAGAAACGCGTTCACCGGTCGCACAATCTGCCAAGAAAGTGAAAAAGAGCGAGACAGACACTTATTAGAAAGAGCAACACACAAAAAAAAAAAAAAAAAGTGCAAAAAAAAAGAAGAAAATGGTAACATGAGCAGCCACGAAAATTGTAAGAAAATTGTATGGCCAACGTAAGTGAAGCAGACGCTACAAAAGACGTCAGCCCAAAGTACATAAGCACAAACATGAAAAGCTACAAAGAAATTTGTATACATGTGCATTAGTGAGTGTACTTGTAAGTGAGTGTGTGTGTGTGTATATCTATATATACTTATGTGTGCATTTGTGTGTGCTGATGAGTTTCATCTTTTTTATTTTCGCCGCCCCGTTATAAATGCGTTTTAAATGAAGTAAAAGCCAGTCAAAAAAAAACCTCTCAAAAACCCCTCGCACACATGAGAGCAGAGAGCTCGTTAGGTTGCCAATGCTATCTTGACTGGCAGCCCAGACCAGTTTCCCAGCATACAGAACGTCAGGAGCAGGAACAGCAGCAACAACAGCATCATCATCATCAGCAACCGTCTCGACAGCATCGCCGTCTAAGCTGATTATGTTCGAGCATATTTAAAATTAGTGAAGCGCTTTTAATTTGTTATTTATGTGCACGCTGATTATGAATGATTATGATCTATGCGCAAACACAGACGCACAGTCGAAGTAGAGAGACACTGCTGGAGCAGGAACAGCAACAGCAACAGCAGCGGCAACGGCAGCGGCAGCAGCAGCAGCACATTAGCGTCAACACGTTGCAACCAGACAACAGCAGATGGTCACGTGACACGCGCGTCATGCGTACAAAAACGTGTTGCAAATGACACGAGTTTAATGTATCAATTTTTTTTTATATAACAACTATTTGAATGCCCTATGACCTACAAGTGGTTCAAGTTTCCGAACATTATAACAATGTGCATTTTAAAGCTCGAATCTTTACAATTTCTTTGAATGGTTTGTAATTAATTAATTGAGCATTCTAAATAAAAAACTCTTTTTTTTATAATTGCTGAATTAATCAATATTTTTAACGTGTTTGAAAGTATATTTATAGATGAAACTTTGAATCAATATAGGATAAGTTATTAATAATAATAACAGTAGTCTATAAATTCAAAAAACACTTTTATAACTAAAAAAAAAAAAGAAAAAAATAAATAAATGTTTTTAAATTCTACAAATGTACGTAGTCTCATACAAAACGATTATATTAATTTTCCACGAATTTTTCCTTTTACTCAATTTTTACTTGTTTTTGAATATTTTAAGCTTTTAAAATTATAAATATTATCAACTTATATAATTTTATACATTATTCTAAAGATATAATCGAAAATAATTTCTTTATCATGATTTGAATGAATTAAATATTTGTTTTATAGTTATTAGATAGTTAAACGTTGTGTTATATCAAAATCACAGTTAAGGTTCAATCTTCCATCTCTATCAACAAGTTGTTTGCTGCTTGTTGTTGCCAACTTTGATTTGTGTTGCAGTTGCAACTGTTGGCAGAGCATTTAAAATATGTCACCCAGCTAAATGCTTTAAAGCGGCCAACGTGAGTTGCTGCAGCAGCAGGAGCAGCAGGAGCAGCAGGAGTAGCAGCAGCAGCAGCAGCCGCAGCAGGAGCAGCAGGTGGCACGCAAATGAAGTTGTGGAGTGCAGGGGTATAGAGTATAGGCGGGGTCGCAATGTTAGTTGTTGTTGCTGTTGTGGGGCAGACAACGCTTAAGCAGTTGATGATTTATCGCCCGTTGGCAGTAGCAGTGGTTAGCATTAGTGCTTCTCTCTCTCTCTCTCTCTCTCTCTCTCTCTGTCTATCCTCTCTGTCAACGTGGTGCAGCGATGCAGTGGAGCCGCATAGTTGCGGAAGTGATTTACATTTGCATGTTGAGCATACGACGCATTTTGAGCATAGTTTTGGGTTAGCATACTTAGAGATAATGGCCGGATAAAGGTAGTTAATGTATCAATTTGTGTGTGTGAGTTGTTCTTGGCCCTCTTAACATTTATCACACGTGGATTATGTGCGCTCCAAATGGATTAGCAGACCATAAGTGGCTAAGAGCTGCTCTGCTCTGCTCTGCTTTGCAGCTATTAAGTGGTAAGGTCGAATTTAATTTGGTTATGGACTAAATATTCTCAAAATGATTTGTATATATTCTTTAATTTCTACTTATAGTTTTATTAATACTATTCATTTCTTTATAACAATTTTATTATTCTTCATTTCTGGCACTTATCTAATAAACATTTTACTATGCAATGCCGACTCCAATTTCTATATTTAGTTTTGTTGTTGTTATTAAATCAATTTTTATATCATTATTTAAATTTATTTTAAATAGCTATGTTCAGTAATATTTCCTTTTTTCCTATCAAGCAAACTTTATTATTATTTTGTACTCCCTGTTCCCATTAAAAATGGGAAAAAGTGAGTTATAAAGTACTGCAAATGTGTGTAACAGGCAGAAGGAGGCATTTCCGACCATATAAACTATATATATTCTTGATCAGCATCAACAGCCGAGACGAACTAGCCATGTCAGTTTGTCCTTCTGTCCGTCCGTCTGTAAGTCTGTCCGTATGAACGCGTCGATCTCAGAGACTATAAGAGAGAGAGACACCAAAGTTGGCATGCAGGTTCCTGTATACCATACGCAGATCAAGTTTATTTCAAATTTCAGATACACCCCCCCGCACCAACGCAAATCTCAAAAGACTCCCACAGCCACAATTTTAAAGATAAAGCTTTGATTTGAAAACGATTGGATACATAGCACCAAAGTTATGGAAGAATGTATTTCCCCTGTTTCAGCAGGCAGAAACAAAAGTTTGACATGCACTGGACAAGTTAAGTACGCTGCTTGCTTGTGCTGCCGCTGAACTGCTTAATAAGCAAGTTGGGAGCAGGGAGTCTCGTAGTCGGTCACAGTCGGTTAGAGCATTCTTACTTGTTCTTAATTATATTGTTCAAAATTAATTTATAATCTTTTCTTTAATTTCTTTATTCTAATTTGTTACAAACTTTGTTTTGTCATATTTTATTCTACATATATTCCCAACACTTATTTCACTACATTCCATTAGCTTCACACAAATTTATTCAATTAAATTAACCACATTTAGTTCATCAACTTTAAAGTCTTTAGACCTTAGCCCAAATCTCCATCCATCAAGTTAGCCCACATCAGATTCGCTCACCTCAAGAGCTCGACCACAAGAAATCACAGCAGCAGGATCCAATTATGAACCATTTGAAGCAGCTGCTGTTGCTGATGTTGGTGCTACTGCTTCTGCTCCTAGCCCGTACCTCCGCTCTCCGCCCACCACTAAAGTTGGCAAATTAACACGCACCTTATCCAGTAGACCCTTGGCGTGGGCTAATGCAAGCAACTGACCCATGGCCTGGGCACTTATTGTTATAACTACCACCCACACAACTGCTGTCCCCACAGTTTGGCCAACAGTTCAATTTAAAGTTGAAACTATGAATGTTTGATTAAAGTGCTTGGCAATTTGGAGAAATGCTTCCAACTTAAAGCGAAGACAAGAGCCTGGCGCACGAATCAAGCACCAGCAGGAGAAATCCTGTTCATTCATTTGGCTGGCAAATATGTTACGGCTAAATTAATTATTGAGCGTTGAGAATGGGACCCACAGACACATTGTGGATGTGGCATACAAGGCGACACCCGAAATGCCTTTGGTATAGGGTGGTTGCAGTGTTTGCTGAGAGGGGGGGTGGGGTTGAGTTGGGATTGTGGCAAGACAAGACAAGGCAAGGCACCTTTTGGTAACCACAGCAAATCTTAAATTCAAATTACACTTCAACCCGATTCTGTCAGGCCAACCAAAAGGAACAAGTTATAGAAATATCTTTGCTATAGCTCTCTCTCTCACGCTCCGTCTCTCTTTCTCTTACTGTTTCTCTTTCTCTCTCTCTCTCTCTTACACACACAAGCACACACATATACACACACCTATATGTAAGAGAAACTTTCGTCTTTCGGCTGCATCATACAACATTTCGAGTCAATTTCAGTGCAGAATAAATTTCAAAATCCGTAAAACCCAAAGCGCCGACGTTTTTGGGTTGCCGTTAGTTTGGGTGCTGCCACCGCCGCTGCTGCTGCCGCTGCTGCTGCTGTTGCTGATGGCTTGGCTGCTGCCCATCCCGACTTTATGCTGGGAGCCGCAGACAAACTGTCAAAGTGTGCGCCGTGTGTGTGCCAAAAAAGTTGCCAAGCTAAACGAATGAGTACGGCAAATGGTGACGTCGACAAGGACGAAGGACCACAGCGAGAAGAGCGAGCAAAGGCGCACGAATCGAATGAAATTCAACGTGATATTGAAGTATGTGCCAAAAGGGAAACGTGCCCAGGCACACCCACATTACACACACACACACAAATATACAGAGAGGCCTATATGTGTGCGTGTGTGTGTGTGGGGCAGGTGCTAAAGCAATTTCCGTTTTGAAATTGTTGCATAAGTTCGGCGGTTCTGGCTGTTCTGGGCCTGTCTGCCATTTGGCAGATACTCGCACTCGTCCTACCGCTCATATATCTATTTTTTGGCACACTCTACTCACATAGTCAGACAGACCCAACACATTGTCGTTGACAGTTGTGGGTTTGTGGGCGCGGGCGTGGCATTTGTTGCAAAATTACATTATACAATTTATGCGGCTGACTGGGACCAGAAATTGTTGGCCAAGCCCATGACTATGCGAGTAGTGCAAAACTAACTATAAATAAGTTTTGGAATTCCTGAGCTTAAGCCAACTTATAATACACATAGAAAACTTTGACATATACTATGTGAAACTCGGCTCATGTGCCAACAAGCTGCTTAAGAAAACCTAAGCTACAAATGATGCTGATAATCTGCAGACTTTTTCCCATATCAGTTGGTAGTTTTGTTATTTTTTCTGATAAGACTGCCAAAGCAAATACTGGCTAAAAATGATGGTGTGAAATATACTTCCAAAAATGCATAACAGATTTATTCTGTCTGTTTACTATTTAAGTTGGTCTAGTCGATAGAACTGCCATTAAGTCAAAAACAACAACTAACCAACACCCGACTGCGATATACTCTTTTGTTAGCCTCTTTGCGGATTTAGAAGAATTTTGCAAAATTTGGTGATTCAAGTTAAAGGGGTACTCTTTTTTCTTTTCTTTCAAAAAAATTAAAAAAGAGTATAAAAACTCAATAGAGAGTCCTGCATTTTTCAGTTGCTCGACGTCGTCTTATAAATACCAACAAATTTTAGAGACAAATTTAAGCTTAAATATTTATTGTGCATGTTTGTATGTATATCTGACTATCTGTGTGTATATTTGCTAGAATGCATAACCTACCATCAACTAAGTATCAAAATGTTGAAGTTTACGTTCAAATCCCTACTTCCTCTTTATATTTGTCTTTCTTTCTATACCTGTTATCTAACATTTTGCTCTTATTATCCTTTTCACTTTTTGTCTCATTTCTGTTTTTTTGATTTAATGAAGAAAGCTTTTTCCATTGGAAAAACATTTTTCATGTCAGACAACTGCCCAATCCAATTAAACAAAAACTGCCAACAGTTTGCCCACTTGCTCTCGGCTCTATATCAACTGTTATTCCTGTCTTTTTATCTCTCTCTCTCTCTCTCTCTCTCTCTCTCTCTGTCTATCTATCTCGCTCTCTCTCTCTGGCTCTTACATTGCTATTCAGTCGCTCTGTCTCCCTTAGCTAGTGCTTTTTGTATGTTATAAGTCATTAACTTTCTAAATAATCGCCGCAGCGTGTCAACTTTGGTCGTTAAACTTTCATCAGTCGAGGACGCGACGGTAAGCGGAGGATTGAGGAATGGGGATTCCCGACAAAATAAGAGAAGAAAAAAAATTAAGCGCCCTGGACACGCGACAGTGGCACAAAAAGTGAGCGAAATTTATAGCAAGATATTATTTTCCGCTCGATGAGCAGACAAGTCGAAGGGCGACTTTTGGCACTCACTGTGCGGCGGTGTCTTCAGTCTTCAGTCACCCGTCTACCCTCTACCCTCTCCCAATCCCGCACTTCATGTTGCTGGCCGTGTTTTTCGGTGTCGGTGCGTAACTGAGCACAAAAAACTGTGGCACATTGTGCCATAAATGAAGACATAATAAACGATGCTGCAGCGCGCGACCCACCTCACCACCTCACCAACCAAACTCCCGCCCACCGTGCAACTATGTGTGTGTGTGTGTATGTGTGTATGGTGTGTGTATAAGTAAGTGCGCCCAAGATTAACGGTAGACATTGTAAGACACTTAAAGCTGTTGAAGATTTTTGAGTTGCTTTGTGTTTGGGGGTTCAATGAACTATATAATGACGCCTTATATGATATATTATGGCTCGCAAAATGTGCCAGAGAGCATATATAAGCTAGAATATATGCTGGCAATTTACGACTCAAAGAAGGCTAAGAGCAGGTGGCAATAGCAATAAATGTATTATATGCATATAAAATGTGTTTAAGGAAATGGAAACTCACTCCAGCAAAGCATATAAAAACGAAGTTGTCAGTGGCTGTTATTCTATGCGATTCCCATTATAAAGTTATATTGAGCTCTTAAAACAGTTATTGCTGCAGCTGAGAAGACAAATACAGCTGTGCAACAGGTCATTTATTTTCTTAAGGTTTTTAATATTATTTATAAAAAATAAAAAACTTTTTCAACTCTTTTCATAAGAGTAATCGAAATACTTGTAACTGTGATGAAGAATGACTTGTATGACTAACATTATAATTTCTCAGAAATATCTCAAAAAAGCTCAACTTGTGTTTACATTTATACTCCAAATGAAACATACATATCTAACAGCTATAGTTAGAAGCGGGCAGTTGAAAATTGAGATTTTACATTAAACAAAATCTTCTTTCTGGTTTTAAGTACACATAAACAGATCATAATTTTAAGGCGTTTGCTGAAACTTGTACAATTAATACACACATATTTAAGCACAATCAACGCCCAATAAATATATATCTCAGTCTTCAGTTAGTTCTTTCAATTCCAGCACTTAAACTTAGCTAAAAAGGTCATATTCGTGTACCTTGTCCCTCGTCAAAGGCGTTGCTTGGCTGCCTTTTGTGGCTGGCTGTCAAAACCGCAGCATATTACGCTTCAACACACAGCAGGACTTACAAAGGCATACACAAATACAGTCATAGACACACACAAACACACAAACACACACACACACACTAGGCACACCTTTTGTGCAGTTGGTTTTAAAAGCATTTTCTGCACATTTAAGCACATAAATTACGCATTTTACAAACGACACAAAATGCAAACACAATAAAAGCATCAAAATGTAAACGCGTCGCATTGAATTATCCCAATAAAATTAGCTGCTATACCATTGCCATTGGTCCCCCTTTCCCCCCCCCTCGCCCGCATCACCATCTACCCCCCGCTACGTGCACCTTTTGTATTGATTGTTTTTACAACGCGGACATGATTCGGCCAGTCACATTATTTCCATAAATTTGCGTTCATTTCCGTTTCCGCCACTTCAATCGGTTCAGTTTGTGCAGCACAAAAACTTTACAACCAGATTGACCCATACACTTACACAAACACACACACATACACGCAAACCCATACCGCATAACCGCAAAAATATTTAGCTAGCAATGCAAATGATTTACGGCGTTAAATGTTCTATTTATGCGTTTATTTAATTTCAACGGGACACAAGTTTTGGACTTCTAAGTTCGGTTCTCTGCTCGTCCATCATTTGATTTGTTTATTATGCAAATATTGCTTGTTGTTACTTTTTTTGTTGTTGTCTGTGAGCGCTTCACGCAAACATTAAACTGCAAAATTACCATTTATGCAATTCATGCGGAAATACAAACAAAAGTCAATTTTATGGGGCAATTTTTTTTCTGTTTCTTTCTTTTTTGTCTTGTTGTTGTTGGTGTTTTGTTATTTTTGGCAAACCAACTCAAAAAAAAATGGGCTATGTATGTGTGGGGGAATGAGCAGTGGGGTCTACCATTTTTTAAGTGTTCCCTTTATTATGATATCAGCTGCCGGAAGAATTTTTTTATACGTTAATAAATTTTTATGCAATATTACACAATTTGGCAACTCGCACGAGGGTTGCGCAGCGGAGGAGAAGGATGTGCGAGAATGATCATCGTTTAAATGGCATATCAGAAATGAAATTATTTTTGTGAAATAATTTGTCGCGTGACAAACGAGTGAGTGTTCAACAGGCAGTCAGGCAGCCAGGCAGACAAGGCGAGCGACCTACCATGCGTATGCGTAATATGCTTGGCTGAGAGCAGCAGCAGCATATTCGATATAAAAAACAAAATCACGTTAAAGACACGTTAAATATATATGCTGTATATAAACATTCCTTTAAAAGAACTTTAACATAAGATTTGTGTTTGGGAATTTGTGGAAAACTCTGCGCATAATTTAAAGAAAAATTTTAAAAAGTTTTATATTTTATTTATAATACAAGTATGCATACTACCCATGATTTCCTTTTGGGATTTCAGCAACATTTGCAATTTGTTGCATACAATGCTTTTTCTTAAAAGTTTTTCTCTAAAATTTTGTAGACAAAATTCTATTTTTCTGTGCAAAAGTTTTCAAGTTTATTAAGCTTTGTTAATCTATGCGGTGATTCTGCTTAAATTCAAATTAAATTGGAATTTATATTAAAAACACATTAACCCACGAAATAACCACGACCCAAAAGTTTATATTGCATAAATGCGATTTTAAAATTTTTAAATTATACACTGAACACAAACTGTATGCGAGCATAGCCCCAAAAGTACCAAAAAAAGTTAATTAACTTTGCAATGTGTTTATAAATATATTTAGTTTTATTATTTATGACTTTTGTTATTTTTGATTTACTTGCACTCATGTCAATTGCAGAGCAGTCAAAACTTTTATGTTGCTTTAAAGCCATGCCAAAATTTTCACATCACGTACGCAATTTTATGGCAGCGACTATGGCAACATTGTGGCTCAGCCCATGTCGATGAAAAAAAAACGAAAAAGATGAATATAATGTTAAGAAATGGCAGTAGATGAAGTCGGCAAGCGTAGACAACAATAAAATTATTCGAAATTTTTTTTTTTTTTTTGTATTTTAATATGCTGGAAATGCGGCGAAGGCGAGCAACGAGCTAACCAAATGAATGCAGCTCCGTTCGTTTTCTGTGGCATTTTATTTGTCACGAGTTTTTATCACTTTACGTGCGGAGAGTATTGGGTGTATTTGTGTGTGTGTGTGGGTGTGTGTAGATATGGATGTGCGTGTGTATGTGTAACAGTCCCAGCATCAGATTATCACATTTGCATACGCCGCCGACGCTGCCGCCGACGCTGCCGCCGACGCTGCTGCTTCGTGACAAGCCAGTACAGTGATGATGATGACGATGAGGATAGCTGAGCAGGAGAATGGGAATGGGATTGGAATTGGGAATGTGTTGGTGTAATGGAGTTTGGGTTCGTGTATGGGGCTTGGGCAACGATGATGAAAGCAATGCTACATATGCAGACAGTCACACCCAGTCTGACGTGTGACATTTGCTGTAAGCGACATTTTACCGTCCAACAAGGACTGATCAGGATTGAATTACACACACAATCCGGGACTCGGCCACTTTGATTGCAAACGCTGCGAATGACTGCGAATTTGTGTGCGGTGGCCTCTGCTTTAGCTGTATATGTGTATGTGTTTGTGTGTGTGTGTGTGTGTGTGGGTGGGTGGGGAGGGGTTTATGACGCAGCTTCCGCGTTGGCAAAACGTTGACAAATATTTTATTATCACATTTTATGATTTTATGAGTCCCCGGATATGAATCACTGAGTGATGAGAAGCTACATGCACAAACACACACACACACACGCTTTATAATAGTGGATGATGGCAAAAGCTTAACCCAGCCAAAGCCTGCCAGATAGACATAGTACACACACACACACATACATGCACACACACACAGATGTTCATATATTTATAGACTGTTAGAAAGCAGAGAAGCTTGCTTACCGTTTTTATCCATTGATTCCAACAAAATTTAAACTCCTCCCTATCGATAAAGCCATCGCCGTTTGTATCAAAGACGGCGAATATTTGCTCGAGGCGTTCGTGTGGCACATCGTAGATGTGGCCCTTGTCGTTGCGGAACAGAGCACGGCAGATTAGCGTAAACTCATCCAGATTCAGGCGGTCATCGCTGCTTACGATGAGCCATAGGCAGCAGATACAGAGGCAGAGGCAGAGGCAGGGACAACACGGGGCGACAAAGGTGAGTCAGGCATGAAAATAAACGACAGCCAGGCAGCAAATAAAGTTAGTTTGTAATTCCAAATCAGAGTAGAAAGAGTAGGAGAGCATGTTGGGGATGGATTGGGTTGGGTATATAAAGTTAGGTAGTTGCCCTTGGGGTTGTTTGTCATTTGTAGCTGCCATTTGGAAGCTAAGCTTTAAGTTGCCTTCAAATCTAATGAAATTGTATTTATTTATAGCACACTTTTTGGGGCTACCTCACAGCAGCTGCTTTTCAATTCGTTTAATTAAGGTAAAATTAATGCGATTACGTTTATTGATTTGCTCTTAAATGGATGGACCATAAAACTGTTGAAAATGTCAATTAGAATTAATTTATGCAACGCTTTCGTTGTTTTTATTTTATTTTTTTTGCTTTTCACATTGCATTAATAAATTAACTTAGATTTTGTTTGTATATTAATGCAGGCTTTTTATGTCACATTTTCGCTGTTGTTTATTGTTCATAATTTATGCAAGTCTTTGCTGCAAATTTGTTGTGCTGTCCATTGACGCTGTTAATTCACTTAATTCTGTTTATTTATTTTAACAAATTGTTTTTTTTTTTCGTTTTTGTTTTTTTTTTTGCAAATTTAACACTCTTTCAATAAATATAAATATTCTTTTCAGACAATGCTTCATTTTGTGATGGCTTTTAAAAAAGAATTGCAAAAACGGCTGTCAAATTTGACAAACGAACTCAATTCAAATTTGATGCATTATAATGTCATTTTTAAAATGTTTTTTCTTTTTGTTTTTTGTAAATTTTTATTTGTCATAATTGCTTGCGACAATATTTAATTTATTAAATGCTCAGACACTTTATTTATTTTTTTAGCAGCATAATTATTAATTTAATATTTTTACTATAAACCTCAGACACTTGGAATCAACTTAAATTATTATTTATTTTGTTAGTCACTTTAATACGCACCCGTCCTTATCGAATGCCGTGAAACAGGCATCCATTGCTGAACCGTTTGAATCGTCGATGACAATTGGCGGTGTTGGTGAATCCATAACTGCGACAACGTTGCCAAGAACGCTCCAAACAAACAAGCTCAAGCTCGTGGTGTTGTGTGGGTCTCCGAGTTTGCCACTTAATGAAGCCCGCAGCAAGCCAACTGCAAGTTAAAGTGAAGCCATCAATAATAACTGTTTGGGGCTGCCATACAAGCATACATGTTAGACTGGCAACAGACCCCCACCCCACCCAATTCTCAATTCTCATTGGCCCCCCTTTGCCTATATTTAATACAAATTTACTAAGACGAGTTGGTCTGTCTTGGGGCTGCTGCTACTGGCTGGCAGCTCGGGGTCTATCAGCTTACCCGCTCAGTTTGAACGCCCGCCAGTTACTGAGCTACATTCGTTCGCTGGTTTCGATGGTCGCCTTGCAATAGATTTATCGAATAAACAAAGCAACGCCCGCACCACACCCGCGATGGCCGACTATTGTCATGGAGACGACGTCATCTTGTGGTTTATTTTATTTATTTGATTTCACGCCCCACCCATTCAAGCCAGCCAAGCGAAGCCGCTTTTGTGGCTGTGCCCGCAGCGATTACCTGGCGGCATTTTTCCTAATCAAAAGTGCGCATTGTGTAAGCCTTTTGTTGTTGCTGCTGTTGCCGCTGCCACTACCGCTGGCGTTGCTGTTGCTGTTGCTGTTGCTTTTGTTAGCGGACAAAACGAGGAAAATGCCTTTGCAGTAGTTTGGAAAACTAAATGCCAAAAGCTGCACCAAAGTTTCAACTTGTAGCCACCCAAAATGCGGGCGAATCCATTGCAATTTTAACAGAGCTGATTGTCAGATACGTATACGTAATGTGAGTGAGCGAGTGAATCGCGATATGTGAGTGAAGGCGGTTTTAAACGCGTCAAAAGTACAGTTGCGCGCACACATCAAGTTGGCCTGGTTTTTTATTGGCATAGGTTTCTATTATATGACTGGAATTTAGAGTGGGTTCCCGCTTTGCCCTCCGCTTTCCTTTCGAGGTGAAACCAAGTTCTTGAGCTGACGCTGACTAACAAGGCCAATTGTTGGCATGTTGACGGGCTTTCAGCTATTTCTTCATGTTACCCACAAGTGCTGCTTGGTCTTCAGTGTACGTAAAAGTGACAATGCGAATTTCGTCAGCATGTTCTTTGGTGATAATCAACTTTTGGGCTTAGTACTTAGCTATACATACATTTTACTTGCCTTACTTTTACTTCAACTTGTCTATTTTTTAATGCTCTTACTTTGATAGAGTTTGAAAACTAACAATTGCTGTGGTTTTTATGTATTCAAGGTTAAAGCAATATAAATTCAAGGATGATGTAGACTTAAAGTGGCTCTAGATCATACACAATGCTTACAAGTATATGAGCTGTAATACTGACCTTTTAGATATAATCCAGAATATATTTTTAAATATGTTATTGTAAAAAGGAAAAGGAATCTTAGAAGCACACACAATGTGCAGAAGCAGGCTAGAGAACATTTTGTAAAATTATTCGCATCTTAGCAATCCACTTTCACATACTAAACATTTTGTTTGAGAAAATTGCTTATAATTCTCTACCGGTTTAAGCCAACGCTTGGTGTACTGGCTGTCTGATGCTGTGTTAAAACGATATCTTATTTCTAATTACTTATTTTGTCTGAAACTTAAATCGTAATTGTTTTTCCAACTCGTTTTGTTCTTTGGCAACATCATTTAGAATAGCAAATCGGAATTTTTTAATAAATTAGCTATTTAAAGATTTTGCACTAAATAAAAATAAACGTTTCTTTATAAGTGTTTCGTTTATAAAAACGTTTTCGTTAACAATTTATAGTACGAGTACTTTGACGTTTTAAGACACCCATATGTGTATGTAATTTTAAATGTTTTGGGTAAAAAGTGATGCTAGTATTTTCTGTGGAAAGTGTTTGTCAGACCATTAAGGCCGATACGATAGTTTTTTGTACATTCCAAACAAATGGAAATTATTAAAAAAATATACATAATTGTGTTTTTTTTTAACACACTGAATGAAATTAATTATATATTTAAGGGGAAGTACACAACTCTGCTTCGAGTTTCGCAAATAGACCTTTTTTATATGTTAAAGGTTAACTATGAAAGGAATCTGAGGAGCACAGACATTTTTGCAATTTCTTAAAATTTATTCTAAACTAAGCAAGTCACTCATAGTTCTCAAACAGGAAGCGCTTTATGTATTTCTTATTAAGTCTAATTTTTAACTTTTCTTTCTCTTTCAAAGACTTCGCGACAAAACTTCATCGTCTAAATCAACTGTTAGAAATATAAAAAAAAAGAAGAATGAAGAATTTGTTTAAAAAGATGTAAAGAAACTATAGATATACCAGATTGAGGACCTTTTATTTTGGTCAATACGAAGAATTGGTATTCAGCAAGATTTGTGGGCGTTTAATGAAAAAAGTATCTCAAAATTATTTTTTGTTCCTAATTAATGTTATGCCCAGTCAACTAAGCAATATCTTAAAACAAATTACGGCTGTTCATAAACGATTAAATTTTGCATTCAGGGTTTGGCTTAGTCTACAAATCTAAGGAACAAAATCTCAAAGCAAAGTCATGGGTTAAATACTGCTAGATACTGCGCATTCGCATCTTTAACACAATGCACGTAATAACTGAATATAATCTTTGGGTATGGGATTCTTTTAGTAGGCCAATCCTTCATTTGCTGTCTTTTATATCAGGAATAGCATCTCGGATTGCTGGTTGTGCTCCAGCTGTGACCATTGTAAGCCACAAAGCCATAGATTTCCATTTAACTTAAAGTCCTAACTCAGCCACAGGCTCTAAGCCGAGCATTGCTTTTATTTTTTTTTGCTTTTTGTGTTCACATGACTCCAACATATAAGAACTAATGCGCAGTGAGCGATAAATTTAAATTTATATGTATGTTTACTTAATATTAAAGATTTATGCACAATATGCTATATAACGGAGCAGTATATAGAAGAGCAGAGCAACTGCAGCAGCTCTTGTGCTATACGCATATATGTGTGTGTGTACATAGGTAAAAAGGTCTAATAAAATAAAAATATTGCACAACAAATGTGCCAAGCCGGGCAGAGAAGCAGCCGGGTCATGATTTATACCCGTTTCTAGGCTTTGGCTACCGACAACGACAACAACGACATCGACTCCACCCTCTCAGCTCCATTTTGGCATCCACCCGTTTGTGGCCCGCATGAATCAGCAGGAAAAATCACAAAGGGCAGCCACATAAAACCATAAATGATCACAGCCGGCAGTTAGAGTTTGCTTTTAAATTAGTTCCACTGTGAACACTTGTTCTTTAATTCACTAAAACTTGGCCGCAGATAAACAAATAACAAATAACAAACAACAAACAATTTGAATGGGGCTGGGACTATGGGGCGTATGTGTGTGGTCTTTATGCTCTGCTGCTGTACAATAAAAATGCGCATAATTTCGCTGAGCTCAACAAAAGTTTGGCCAAATAAACTTAAGTAAAGCTCCCCAAGGTAAGGGTGAGTGGGGGTAGAATTGGAGATTTAGGGGTTGAGGGGTCCACTCAGGCGCCGCTTCGCTTTATATGCCAAACACTAATTGAAAACTATTTTTGGAAAACCAACTCCCAACTGCCAACTCCCAAGGGCCCTTTGGGTTAATATGTAAATGGAGGATAACTCGAAATGCGCAAAACTTTTGCTGCGAAACAATTTACGCGGCATTAAGCAAAACGCAAGCACACACCTTACAAGGAATCAACTCCGAACCTGTCTTGGCATTTCTTTACTTTACTTTTTTTTTGTATTTGAGATGGGTATGGTGCGGGCTCCAATTGTTTTCGATTAAAGTTGTCGACGTCAAAGTCATTGACTAAATAAAAAGCATCATAAAAGTAAAAGCAGTTACCCCGCATCAAACAGCAAAACTTTGACAATTTGGTAAATAATGAAGCCCGCACGTGTCTAAATTCTTTGCCTCTGGTGAGACAGTCGGAGGTGAGACCAAAGGTGATATCAAAAACTTAATCTAGGCTGAAACAAAAATGTAACCTAAAAGAGCTAGACATATTTTTCAGTTCAACTTTAATACATCGACTCTTAAAGAGAACTGAATTCGTTTATTGAGGTAAAAGGGTTAAATAAAAGCATTAAAATCAATAATACTCAAAATATTTCAGGTGGGGTTTGGATAAAACACATTTAAATGGGTTCAAAGGCAAGTCTCTTTATTAAATTCAAACAAATCTAATTAATTTGTGTGCTCTTGTAAATGGAAATATTATTTTGTCATGAAATGAGTAATGCACTGTAGAAGCCTTTCAACTTTTTGTTTCTTTTTCTGGAAACAATACATACTGAATACGAAACTGGAGGAATCGGACAAATAAAGTATATAGCTGCAAAAAAAAACAATCAGTTGAACAGTTTGTTCTTTAAGGTATTTAAACTAACTAATTCTGAGTTGTTTAATGATGCATTTTGACAAAATTTGATTAAAATTGGAACATGTACTCGTATATAATAGCTGTTGTTGGAAAAAATAGACCGAAACTTCAGTTTTTATACTATTTTTTTTTCATTTTTTTGATTTGGTTTGTGAAATGTCCATCTGTCCGTCTATCCGTCCGTATGAACGCAGTTTTTTTTTCGACAGTTTTGAAGCTAGGGAAACCCAACTTGGTATACATTTTGGTATATACCATAGGCAAAGATAGTGTTAAGATCTCCCCACTTATATATTTTCTGTACACCAAAGATTGATTTTATTTTGTTGTTTTCGGTAAGGTTCACTTTTAGTATGCAGTTTACTATAAGGATTATGATATTTATGATGAAATGCAGTATGAAGTGCTGTTATAATCTAGATTGGCATCTGTTATCATTTTCATTTCGACACCGATTTAATTCTAAATGAAATCAGTAACATTTTTGATTGCCACCTGAACCAAATGAATTCCAAAATTAGCAGCAGAGCATTTCTTTCTTTCATTTTTTATCACTACCGATATAATCAGTCAAGTCAGCTTTTGTTTAACCATAAACAAAAATCAGTGCAATGAATCTTTTGAAGAATGTTAGTGCTTTCTCATCAAGGTGGTCGCAAAAAATATAAAAAACTTTAAGCGGCGAACATTACTCAAGAAAGGAGGAAAACGCAAAGAGACACGACGAGATGAAATGACGGCAAGTCTTGCATAATTTGCCAGTAGCCCCCTGAAAAGTAAATTACCGCCAAAGACTTCCTGTTTGGGGCGTCAAAAGTGGCTTGTCAAGCCGGTGGGATCAGCTAATAAACCACGCAACCCGCACCCAATTCTGGCGAGCGGCAGGAAACAGGAGCTAAGTGGCGCGGCGCATTTAAAAGCAAACGCCTCGAGGTCGGGCATGGCTTTTGTTGGGGGGGAGTATTGGGTGAGCCCAGAGTTTTGGGATCTGGTAACAAAGCCAGCCATCAATTGAATTGCCAAAAAATTTAGCAGCTTCTGTTAGAGCAGAACTCAAACCAGCGCCTATAAAAGGCTTTCAATTTTCTTCTTTATATATATATATATATTTTTTTTTTTTGCTAATGCAGGCACGTCAGCAGCAGACAGGAGCAGCAGGACGACATGGGGCAGACATTGATGGATACGCAGCGAGGAATGCCATGTCAGCAGCTGCCTTTGCCTTTGCCTTTGCGTTTGCCTTTGCTTTTGCCATACACGTTCCGCTTGCCTTGTGGTTTGCTATTAACAGTGCCTGCTTGCAGTAGGTGTCAGACAGTACCTCAGTATGTCAGTTTGTCAGTTTGTCAGTCAGTTAGTCAGCCATGTGTGTGTGCGAGTGTGTGTATAACAGCTGCGTGCTGGCCTTTTATCACTTGTAAGTATCTAAAAATACGTGGCGCACATGCCGTCTTTCATTTCATTTCATTTGGCTTCATTTCATTTCATTTCTTTACCTGCCGCATGCTTAAATACAAAATGATAAATTGCCATTTTTATAGATCTGCCTTTCAGAGATGGCAAGATATTGATGATGCCACTCGATAGTTTCGATAGTAACAGCATCAACGATCAGCACAATCGAAAGTATAGATTTGGCTAGTATCGATGATCTTTTATTTGCCATTTTGGAAATTTTGTAATTTTCATTATTGTTGATGAGCAATTGAATTGAACCCTACCTCAACCGCCACTTTATTTAAACCTTGTTCAAATGCAATTAAATTCAGTCAGCAAAATCTTACCAAAGTAAAAATAAAAGCATTTAAGGGAGTATATTTCACAATACCTTGCCGATTAAGGAAACTAAAACACATTTGATAATAAAAAAATTTAAAATCTTTTCAGTAAAACATGTTTTCTTTATTCTCCAAATGACACTTAAACGACAAATGGCACTAAAAACCATCGATACTATCGATATTTTGCAAGCTTTACTGCCTGCTGCAGTTGCCACACACGCTGCTTGACACCTGCCCCAACCATTACAGCCACCGCAATCTTCAGCCTCGTGACCCCGTGCTCAACGCAGCAAAAGCAAAAAAAAATGGTAAACTTTATGAAATACACTCTCTGCTTCACGCTTTGGTCGCTGAATTGGATTGGGTGCGGATGGGATCCAGGCAAATGCACAAGTCAAGCCCATGCTTGGTAGGATACCAATGCTAGTGTTAGTGCCATTGCCTGTGTCTGTATGATAGGTGTGTGTGTGTGCGTGTGTGTGTGTGTATCTGTGTCTGGTCCTTGGTCCTGGAATATTGTTGGTTATTGCTGCGTTGGCTTTGAAAAATGTTCGCGTTACGCGCTGGTGATGCTGGCGCACAGATAACACTAAAACGTGGCCATGCAAACACACAAACACACAAACACACACACACATACACACCTTAGCACAGTACACACACGCATGCACATGCAAAGCGCCTTTGTTCAAACGATGTTGTTGTAGGTATTGCGTTTATGCTGATTTTTTTGTGACTCGGCTTGTTGGCTTTTTTGAAACACAGATACCATGCTACAAATACAGATACAAACACATACATAGACACAGACACAGCTACAGATAGAGCTTAAGATACTGACTTGGGTCAGCAACGGTTGCAGCGCAGAATGTGCCCCAAAAAGTGTCCAAGGTAAATTGAATACAGACCATTTGATATCAACTTTTTTCTTTTTTTTTTATTTGTATACCGTTGGGACTTTTTGGGGCACGTCAACATGACATTAAAATGGTCTCGCTTAAAAGTGTATTAAAATATCAACAAAAAACCTCTAATGAAATGTATAATGTGTGTTGGGCTTTTGGAGCCCAGTAAATGAAATGATGTGTTTATTTAAAATCTAATAATTCATTATTTGTAAATATGAAAAAAAGTGCTCCTCTTACACCGATTTATAATGGTTAAAAGGAGGTTAAAATAATAAAAAATGTATATATAGAATAATCGAAGTCCTGTTTAAAGTCAATGAAAAATTTCGGTAAATTTATACAGGATACAGGATGTTCCTTTGTAGACTAAAGCAATAATTTTCTCACGAAATGTGTAAAGCATTGAAGGAGACGTCACAGAAAAAAAATTTGTATATTCGTGATCAGCATCAACAGCCGAGTCATGTCCGTCCGTCTGTCTGTCCATCTGTTTAAATTCGTTTTACAAGACTTTGCTCTAAAGCTATATTGATAAAACTTGGCATAGATGCTTCTCCTTAATGCAGGTAGTACCTATAGTTGAATTGGACATATCGAACCACTTTAACATATAGCTTTTGTTTCTGTATGAAAAACTTGTATGTCTTTAAAAATATCTCGACCAAACTCACCATATCTAAATTAAAGCACGTTCTACACATGTTGACTAAATTTTATCAAAATCGGATCACTATATCTTATATAGGAACAATCCGTTGAAAAATAAGTTTTCTTATGCAAACCTTTTCTGCAATATATCTTCGGCATGCCAAAGATAACATTTCTTTCTTGTTTTTTTTTTCCTATGTTGGAAAGATTAGATACAGAGGTTTTTCCAAATGTAGTTCAAAATTGATTCACAAATGTTTCGCTATGTTTGTGCCACTTATGTGTCTTTTAATTTGAACATCCATACGAGGGTCTCAATTTCTCGTGTCTATTAAAGACATTTGCTTAACTGTCACACGTCTGGCAATATTCCAGACACCATGGACAAAGCACAGCTCCAAAGTGTCATTCACATAGAATTACCCATAAAATCCTTTAGCATTACAAGAGTCAGTAGCAAAAGATGCTCATACTAATCTGCCATTGCAGATTATCCTCCAACTTCAGGAGAATACCAAAAAAAAAAAAGAAAAAAAGGAAACCAGTCAATTTGGTGTATTTGGCCATCAGTGGAAACGGGCCAAACACTCCAAAAACTTCAAATGGCAAATGGCGCACAACTTCATTTAAAAGGCATTACGACAAACATTTGCCTCAATATCAACAACAATAACAACAACAACGTCGGCAACAACAACTTCGTGCAACAACAGTTTGCACCTTTTTTTGGCAAAGCGACGCCATAAACGTTGGCCCCATTAGCATTTTTTATGCATTAATGACAAGCCACAAAAATGGACACATCGTCATGCATATGAATGAAGAGGATGTGCATGTGTGAGTATGTGTGTGTAAGTATGTGTGTGCTTGTGTGTGACAATAGACACTAAGCCTCAACACACTGTGCAGCATCAAAAGAAGAAAAAAATAGAAAAGGCTACAGTTTTGCCGAAGATTTAATACCCTTGCAGACATGATCATTAAATTTAGCCTTACGACAGCTATACATTATGATAATCTGATCTTAACTGTTTTCTTATACAAAAAAAATTAAGAAAAAAAGGTTTTACACACAAACTTAATTCCGTAAGAATAGTATTCTGTACATGTCAAACCTTTTTTTCTGCCTGCTGAGGCGGGGGTAATAGATTCTTCCATAAATTTGGGGCTATTTATCCGATCGTAATGAAATTTACGCAGCTTATCAACATTGATACAACATATATGTGTACCAAAAATCAGATCTTTATCTTTAAAATTATGGTTATGGGAGTTTTTTTCGATTTGCGGGAGTGCGGGGGTGCATCCCAAATTTGATATAAACTTGATCTGCGTATGGTATATAGGAACCTGCATTTGGTGTCTCTAGCTCTTATAGTCTCTGAGATCGACGCGTTCATACAGACGGACGGACAGACGGACAGACAGACGGACATGGCTATATCGACTCGGCTGTTGATGCTGATCAAGAATATATATATAGTTTACTTAGTCGGAAATGCTTCCTTCTGCCCGTTACATACATTTGCAGTACTTTATAACTCTCTTTTTCCCATTTTTAACAATCTTATGGCAGCTAAAAGCAAGCATGATGTGATAAAGACAGGTAAGCACAGAAAAAATGTTCATGCAACAGCTTGATTTTGCTCCGATTGCAGCTATATATATAGTATGTTATCTAGCCGATTCCGACAGGCAGTCACATCTGTATCAAACTCAGCTTGCCGTCCGGAAAAAAATAGGTTAAAGTCGAATATTTCGTTGCGTTACTTATGTCTTGACAAAATTATAACACCCTTTGCATGGGTCTTAACTTTAAAGTATATGAAAGCCAAATTCGAACTGATTTTGACAAACTGCGCATTGTTGGCGCTAGATGGTGCTATTGTTGATAAGCGCTCACAATTGCGGATGTTTTGAATAATCGATGCTTCCTGCTCTTTTAGAGCGTGATGTGTGTGAGTTTGTGTATATGTGTGTGTGTGCTATCGTATATTTGCTTTTCTATTGCATACTTTTTGGCGTTGCGTTGATTTTTCACAATAAATTTCAATTTGAAATGCTCGCAATGCATACAATTTTTTTTGTTGGCTGCACATTTTTATTTGCCAATTAAAAACAGCCAGAGGCAAGGTATACGAACCACCCAACTGTCATCCCGACACCCACAATCTTTCTGCCAACTAACGATGGCAGCTGCGGCAAATTGCAGCGCATTTAAATACAAATTGTTTGCATTTTTTTCAGTGGTTGCACCTGCAACGCTCAGCCGCAGTCGCCAAGGCAAAGTGGGAAAAGTGGCAGCAAAGCAAGCCAATTGCACAGTGTTGCATTTAAATTGCACATTGAACTTTGACATTTTGATAGCGCTGCGGCACAGGCACATCGAGTCATCGATTGGAGTTAGGATAAGGCAGACTCTGGCAGTATACGAACCAGCAGGCGCAATTTATTGGCAAAATATGCAGGTGAAACGAATCGTAGCTTAATGTAAACGAAATGTCAGTCAGCATACGGTTAAGAATGGTAACTATCCCAGCGCTCAACAACCACTACCCTCCCTCTCCCTCTCCACCTCCACCTCCACCTCACATCATCAGTGCGCGGTACTAACTCACCTGCCATCTAATGTTGTTAGGGCACATGTTGTTAGCTTACGTTATTGATTGCGTCATGAATTATTGAAAGATTGCTAACAAATGGCAGCAAACGAGCGACGCTGCACAAATGCAGGTCATGCAGGTAAAAGCTTGAGTGTTCTAGAAAACCAATTCAACCGCATTTCGGCAACTGTCATATATTTAGATATATTTTGAAATGCACTAAGACCTAAGGGATAGATTTTTAACAACAATCGATGGAATTTCGACTAATTGTTTGGTCGATATTTTAATGAAAAAAAAATGTTTTCTTTTATTTAACAAACACTTTAATTTACAATAAGTTAAAATTCAGAAAACATTAAATATTTGATTTTAGTATAGTTGTATTAAAAGCTAGACAGGGTTTCCTAAACCGGAATTCACAGCTTATACAAATATTCAAAGTGTATCAGATTCAAAGTTCGGTAATCATAGCAACATTTCGTAGTCTCAAATTCGATTAATGAATTTAATATATATTATATTTGTTATATAAGTACAACCTATTTGAAACTGCAGTGACACAGTTTTTAAAAACAATACATAAGTCTTGTAGTTTACCCAGAAATTTAATCTTATCTTAAATACAAAGTAAAATACAGTAAAGCTATACAAATGCAAAGCTGTCTCACAAGCATACCGACTACACTTAAAAACAATATTTACAAAATAAACAAACTGGTTGAAACTAAAGTAAAATAGTACAATACAGAAATCATAAATGGTACACAGAAACTTAGTTTTAATTGAAACAAATTCCTAAAACTTTAATCAAGGTACAAGAATACTTACAACAAGAAAATAATGCAAAACAAAAAACGGACACACACACACACACACACAGCACTTTTTTGGACTTTAGTGCAATATTTACAAAATAAACTAACAACTAAAATATACAAACTGCTTGACTCTAAAATAAAATAGCTTTAGAGAACAATATTTCTATATGCATAGAAATTTAGTTTTAATTGAAATAAATTTCTTACAATCCAATCATGGTTTCATGAGAATTTCAAGAGAAAAGGATTCCTAAACACACAACAGGGCAAACAAATGGACATCAGTAAATGCAGGTCATGTGTTGTTTTACCTTTCCAGGTGGGCGTAAGTGAAGCTGCGTTCAATTTGATTTCAACTCAGATCCGCTTTAAATTTGCACAGCATAGACACATGAATAGGGTCAAATAAATTAAGTAGCTTAGCTAAAGACAAAAGGCTGAATGCGTAAGCTGCCTAAAATCGCAACCAAAATAAGCAGTAGCTGTGGGTCAGGGCCAATTCAAAGGCTCCCAATCAATTCAGACTAAGCCAGGACAAAGCTGAAAGCAGCCAAACAAAAATGAAGGCTAGATAAGCGGCTCCAAAAAAAAAAAAGAAAACTCAAATAACAATAAGGGGCATATTAGACAGGGGGTAGTATATGGGAGGTGCAGTTATTGCAAGATTGATAGATTGATTGATTGATTGATTGATTTAAATTAAAGGCATTAAGCGGCTGACCGTCTAATTGAATCGATCAAGAACCAGCATACGATACGGCAATTGTAAATTGCTTTATAGCCGCCTACAGCTGACTACACTTCATCGTAATGTCATTTCAGCCAGGACACTTCATATAACATCCGTCGTCGTCGTCGTCGTATTTTATGACACAAACAGGCGTCGCTGAATTTACGTTGTCCTGGGAGAGCTCTGGCACACCAAATAAACCAACAAATCAATTTGCCAGGTGCCTAGGCCCAAGCCCATACCCAGACCCAGAGCCAGAACACAAGCCGTCTCTCTATCTGTCCGGTACGTTTAGCTTTATTTCACTCTTGGTTGAGATTTATGAGCCAAGGGCGCGTGAGCTGGAAAAAAAATGCCAGAGCAAATTGTTTTTGCTCTGCCGGCGCCAAAAGTTGCGCCTTGGGCTTGGGCTTGGGCTTGGGCTTGGACTTGGATTGGATTGGATTGGAGGCAGGAGTAGCACTCGATTCAACTGTAGACTCGGTATTGCACACGGCTCTGGCTGACCAGTCAGCATTTATTATTTATAATAGTCGCCCGCCCCGGCTTTGCTTTTTGCCTGCCATTTAGTTTGCTTTGGCAACCTTTTTTAATAGATGACAGCACAGCTCCCACTACTCTCACCCCTTATAAAAGCAAGCAGCTAGCAGTTTGTGCCACATTCAATTGCTCGAACGGCTTGTTGTTGCTATCAGTAAACATTTTATTGTCACACACTTGGCACAAATGGGTCGCTGGACGGCTGCTCGGGCAGCTCATAGATCTTGACTCCTATACGGCAATCACTGCACACAACAGTCGACAACAGCACGTGTTGTTATTGTTGCCATTGATACTCTTTCAGCGAGTTTAACAGCATTTTAATAAACTCTGTCATGTGCTCCTATAGAAAGCTATACATATAAATGAATATGTTCAGAACGTGCGTCCGAGCTAGTGACAACATATTCTCATAAGCTATCTTTCCAGTCTGTGAATGTTTGAAAATTGATTTAAAAGTGGTTCACAAGTGTTGCACATTCGTTGAATTGACGGTTGCTGATGAATAGTTTAACATTAACTATGTAAAGCTGGCTTAAAACCTGCCACAATAAGGTATGTTGGCTATCAACCGAATAAAATGTAAGTTCAGGTTGATCTATAACCTTTTTTTAAGCTATTTAAGGTAAAGGTTTAGAACCTATTTTAAGATAGTTTCATTGTTTTTCTATACCAATTTTCCTTTTTCTTTTAGTGTCCAACTCACATCCGAATTTTGTGGATGCGGAAATGGGAGCACGCTTTCATATTAAAAACTTAAATATTATACACATTCTTATCTTTAACCACATCAATATAAATTAAAAATTTTACATATTTTCAAGAGTCTTTTTTTGTTCTTTATTGAAGAGCATTGCTGCTGCGGCAATTTAAGAAAAGTTTTTCAATCTGGTTATGTCTTCAACGTTCGCTTTTGCAACCGTTGTAATTTTGTGCTGACTTTCTTCTTGTTGCCTTTTGCTTTTTATAGTCCGTTAAGCCTTTTTGGTCTTTTGACTTATTGGTTTTCGTGCTGCTACCATAGCAAGTAGAGAAGCGCTGGCATGGGAAGTAGAAGGAGGAGTAGGATGAGGATAAAAATCCCCAACTGGTCTGTGCTTTCGGTTTCCATAACGCAACAACGGATAGCATGCGTTTAAACAAGCTCTGTTGCAATCGCCGCTGGTCGTCCTGTTTGTCCAGTTTAAACCACCCACAGGGAGACATGGTCAATGGAACTGAGGGGCGTCTGTTTGGCATGTCCACTGTCCTGGTCTTGTGTCCTTGTATGCTGTTTGTTTACAAACGGGCTATACATATACCATGCATACATATATGGCCAAAGATAACATAGTCTGTGCAACAGAGGAATGCCACAACGTTAAGGTCGCTGTGTAGGCGGCTGTTGCACAAAGAAATGGCGCCACCGATTGCAATAAGCAAAAATATTGGGTTACAGTTGCACTCTGGCCCGTTCAAAGTTAGTCACAATCTATGCATTTGTAACACATACAAATTGATATAAAACAAAAACATTTCACTCTATTTTATGTTTTGCTTTTCTTTGATAGCTGAACAAATGTATCTGTTGATTAAACTTAAAGATTTATAAAAAGCAAATTCTCTTCTGTTTAGTTTGGTATGTTTTGAGATTTATTTTTTATTTTTTGCAAACTGTCTGAACAATCATTCGACCGTTGAGTTGGAACATGGCAACAATGAAAAGAATGATATCATGGTGACAAACGGGGTATTATTCAGAATCCTACTTATTGGCGAAACTCTAAGCTGAATTGCAAGCTTCCATTTCAATATATAAATAAATTCATAAAGTGTATTAAAATAAATACAATATTTGAATATTTTCATAATAATGTCCATTCAAAATGAACATGAAATAAGTAGTTAGAATTTAAATTTTGTTTTAACACAGCATCAGACAGTAACTTCACCAAGCGTTAGCTTAAAACGTTTGAGAATTATAAGCAATTTTCTCAAAAAAAAGGTGCTAAGATACGAATAAATGTTAAGACATTTTTTTTAGCATGTTTCCCGCAATATATATTTTCATACTGGTTTATTATTTAGACCATATTCAAAACTATATAGACTATAGACTATATTTTAGTTCAGTTTAGTTTAGTTTACACATTTTTAAAAGCCATCCGCAAAAAAAGTAAAGTTAACACGCTGTCAATGAAATCAGTCATAACTTAGATTAATATTGCTAGAAAATTACCTTAAAATTCTTATATAAAAATAAAAATAGCTAAATTGATTATTGCATCGCTTTTCCTAAAAACACCCATGTGATATATTTTTAAATTAAATTTGTATACTTTCCTTTTAATATATAAATAAATTCAAATAAAATAAATATAATTATGCACTTAAGTTCCTTAATAATTTCGATTTGTATCGTATTTGTTTTAATGGTCTTAAGAAACACTTGCACTGGAAAATGCTATTACTTTTTTCGAAATCCTTTAAAATTACATTTATGGTGTCGTTATGCAGTTATGCAGTAATGTTTGTTTTTATGTAAAGCAAAATCTATAAATAGCTGATTTATTAGAAAAAACATATATTTGCCGTTTTTGTTTTTTCAAAATTAGCTTGATTTGACCAAAAGGAGCACCTGCTAAAACGGCCATGGACGCATTGTATGCCGTAACGGAGGAAGCTGGAGGAAGACACCATTCAACAGATGTGTCCAAGGGACAGTGGCGCATAGGCACCTCAATTGGTTTTGGCGGTTTTGGTCAAATCTATGCGGTTTGCATGTGAGCCACATGGAAATGGGCCGCTGTTTGTCGAGATGCATTTCTATAAACGCAAATCCCTAGCTATGCTCTATGCTTTATGCCAACGACTCTGCTGCATATGTAAATGGGCCGGAGAATCGATTTATTGTTATGCTCCGCTATGGCAGCGACATCTCAAGCAAGCTGGCGCTCTGACTTATCTTCTTGATTTTGGTCTGGCATCGCAATCCAAAAATTAACAATGGCACCATTGAGTATGCAGCGGGGTATACGCGGCCGTGTAGTACTCGGCCTGCTGAACTCGGGATATTTGGCTACAATCTCATAAAATGTTTGGGTGTTCAGCTTCCCAAGATCAAAACCAAACTGTTGACTATGAAATATGCAACCAAGCTGCGAAGCAAGGGGAGCCATTATTGTCAAAGGTTTTACATGAAAGACCATGAAAAATTAATAAATGAAAGTAAAATAAGAAGAGAAATAAAATGTTGTTTTAATACTGCATCAGGCAGCCAGTACACCAAGCGTTTGCTTGAACCAGTTGAGAATTACAAGCAATTTTCTCAACAACAAAAAGCAACTTTCGTATGAGAAAGTGGCTTGCTAAGATGTAAATAAATTTTAAGAAATTTTCTCTAGCCTGCTTTTCAGATTCCTTTGAATTTTTAACTACAACATATTTAAAAGTCCTATGAACCCTGTGAATTTTATAAAGAGTTTTGCAATTTCTTACTGTATATTCATGACTAATTACAATTTTTCACGAACAATAAATAAATAACAAGTAAGTTTCTTTGTATATGTCATCAATATATTGTACTCAATCTTTAAGTTTGTCTTTAAGTTCATCGACATAATCGTATGTGTATCATTGAATGCTTGAAAATAAGTTTAAGTTCGAGTTTAGTTGTTCAGTTGCATGTTTAATGCTCATTTAATTAAGGCAATTGCTCAATAAGTTCATATTTAACTTTATAACGAATTCATTAGCTGCACACTTGTGTGTGTGTTTGAGTGAACTTTATGTGCTGCTTATTGGCCGCTGAACTCAATCTCAAGTCGATTTAAGAGCCTAGGAAGCAATTATTGTAAGTTTTTCGTATCCATCTGTTTTCGGTTTCAGTTTAAGTGCCACCGCCTTGTTTTCAATTAAATGAACACCAGAGCCGAGGGATCTGCCCCATTACCCGTAACCCGTAACCCGCAACTTTGCAATACCGAAATTCGCAGTTTCACAACCCGTAACCCGTAACCCGTAAAAACTGAACCGAAACTCGAAACCCATACAAAAGCATGTTAGGGCAGGGGATGCACGCCCCAATCGTTGCTTTCATTATTACAACGCTGCCAAATACAAACAACGATGAAAATTGTTGCCGCAATATTGAAAATGCGGCGTATTTGGTTTGGATTGGCGTTGCTCGCTCCTCGAAAGTAGCTCCCATGTACAAATTGAGCAACAAACCCTTGGCAACAAAAACAATCGGCAGCAGATTAAGTTCATGCCATGTTGCAGTTACTGTTACAGATTTTTGCCATTTGCCTTTCTTATTTTGTTGTTTTTATTATTGTTTTTGTTTTTGTGTTTCTTTTCTTTTTTTTGATTTCTTTTTTTTTTTTGTTGTTTCTTTGCCATATTCATTTTGCACATTTCTGTGCTGTAGCCCAAAACAAATGTTGCCCGAAACCGATTTTCACTATACAGACGCCCCATGTCCCCAGTACCCACCACGAATCAAAGAACCACCCCAACTACTAAGCGAGCCCATTTAAAACACCCTTCTCTGACTCTTTTTCGCTTGTTCTTTTCAGGATCATTGGCAGCGGGTATCGAAATGTGGCACTTCGGGTGGGGCAGGGTTGGGGCAGGGGTAACGTTGCGAAAATATGTCACAGCATTTGTTACACATTTTCGGGTCAATTTTTTATTGCATCCTACATAAGCCACCCACGTGATTCATGCCACAGCTGTTGGAAACTGCCCTTCTCCTTCTTAGCCTCCAGCTAACACATCTCCATACGCTTATTCTTGCCCTTCTCCATACGCTGCCCCTTTCCTCTATGCATGTGTCGTTGACACTGGTTTGTTTTTTAGTTCTTTTCAATTAAAATGCGCTCAACTGTAAAATCGTAAACTGTTTTTTGCCGCTTCCCCCACCACCCTCCGTGTGTTGGATAATAGCGAAAGAAAAAAATGTGTACACAAACGTGCAAAATAACTACAAATTAATTATGCAGAACAAACGGCGATCCACGTCCCTTATGGAACACACAAATCCAATGAGCGCCCAGCTGCCCCTTAATTGTTGCTATAATTGTTGTGACCCCCGAAAGCCCCCCAATCCCTAACCTCAGAAGCACAGTCAAGTGCCGCACCCAGTCACGATTGTGTTCTCGTTGCCGCTTCATCAGCTTGGGCGTTTCTGTGGCTCAGCATGGGGGGAGAATGTTAAGGGGGGTTTTATAGGCGGCAAAGCTAAAGCCAAAGCCCGGCAACAAATGCGCGGCCAGTTTGCAAATGTCGACCGCAAATTAATTTACAACGTAAACTGCAAAATTGAAAATTATGTTGTAATTACTCAATTCTGACGTTTTTCCCATTGACCCAAATTTATGGGGCCAGGCCACAGACAACAACAAAACCGAGCAAACTCGACGTCAGCTTTGGCATCCATTTGCAGCTTCTGCCAGAACTGTGACTCTCTAGCTACTCTCTCTTTGGCTCAACCTTTGTGCCAATTTAAATGCGTAATTATAACGAGTGCGAGCAGTTGAGAATTGTTCTTGTGCTGCATATTAATTGTGTGCTATGCCTGAGGCAGGGGCAATGGCAATGGCAAGGGCAAGGGCAGAGACATGGGCCAAGAGCATTGCACGAAAATCTATGCAGGCCAGAACTGACAATAGGAATTTTAATTAAGGATCAGCGTGGGCTATTTTATTTAAAGGTGGTACTTGGACTTGGCTTGGCAATCTGTGTGCATGTTTCAGGCATTTTCTCAGCATTTCTCAAATGCTTTGTGCTTTTACCCATTGAGAACCCATTGAAAGTGGGGCGCCCAGGCAGGCACGACGCCAATTAGCAGTGGACCGGTCCACTGGGGCCACAACACAGACTTGGACAAACTGAAGAAATCCATAAACAGTAATTGCTGTCTCCACTGCCACCCTTGGGTCGTATGGGTAACTTTGTCTCGGTCTATTTCCAGTTGTTTCCGTAGTGTAGCGGTTATCACGTGTGCTTCACACGCACAAGGTCCCCGGTTCGAACCCGGGCGGAAACAAATGTCATAATTTTTTGTAATATTTTATAATAATCAAAACCAGTTGGTTTTTATAAAAATTTGCAGTGCATATTTCAATTGTTGTAGTTAAAATGCTTCCACGTATAACAAAAGATACAAATTGTTAATGCCTATGATCTTGAAAAGCTCTAAATCGATCGCGCTCCAAGAGTTTCCGTAGTGTAGCGGTTATCACGTGTGCTTCACACGCACAAGGTCCCCGGTTCGAACCCGGGCGGAAACAGTTCTAAATAATTTTTTTTTTGTTGATACTTTGGTACTGTTATTATTATTAATTAAACTGTCCAGCAATTGCGAGTGTTAAAGTGTTAACACTAAACGATAACTTATACTCTTATACTCTACTCTATACTCCTATTCTCTACTCTATTACTTATACTCTCTACTCTTCTTTAAAATAAGTCAAAAATTCGACAGTTAAATATTTATCCAAAACCGCATCAAAAACGCGTTAAAAACGCTTGAAAAACGCATCAAAAAGCACAACAGAATCGTACATTTAACATTTAGCTTTTATGTGCTTTCGTTTAACATAACTTACAACATGTCAACACAAAAGCTTTAAGCTCGCGCAACATCAGCTACAGGTCGTGTTTACATATGTATATATAAATTGAAGTTACTGATAAGTTATCTAACAAATATTTGTTTATATGAATAATACTAATGGATTTTATATAAAATCAGACCCAATTCGAATCATTTATAATACATATTTACTTTATTTGTATTTAGGCAAAATGCAAATAATACATTAAGCTTGAGATAATCATGCCACTAATTCAAACCGAGAGAGAAAAGTAAGCGGTTGGTACTTCTGCTCTTTCTCTCTCTCTTGGTGTACTCAAACGAAAGCTTTCAAAAAGTGTCTCTCACTTACCACGCTTCTTAAGCAAGCTTTTTATAAACAAAACGCGCAAAGCTTTTGCATTGCGTACAGCGGCAAGAACAAAACACAATTCTTATCAATGTGGTTTAAGCAAATTTTAATAGCAATAGATTACTGTAAATCTTAATTTAATCACGCCATAAATCGATCGAAGGTAATTGCTTGCGTTAGCATTTCAACCGACAGTTTGCCAACAAATAAATAAAACACGTATTGCCGGCAAAAACTGCGTCCATCAGCTGTGAGAACTTAAAGAGAACTAAAATGAACTAAAAGGGAACTTGAAATTCGAGAGTGAACTTGCAGCAACATCTGCGGTCCTGCCACCCCTCTGGCACGGGCTGTATTTCACAATGTTTATTTATATGAGCAAACTACCAAGAACAGTAGCCATTCAGAAATTTGAACCTTGGCAAATTGGAATTTTCCAGAAATTAGAGTTAGCGTTCAATGAATTGTACACTGCAAAATTAGAATTTAAAACATTACAAAACATTCTACATTTTATATTTTTTTTTAAATTTTTTTGAAAAATTTCTTTCTTGTTTTGTTATCTTCGTCGTGCCGAAGACATATACCCTTGTAGAAAAGATTTGCATAAGATATAGTTATCCGATTTTTATAAAATTTGGTCAACATGAAAAACACAAAAGTTTTTCACACAGAAACTTATTTCCAACTGGTCGTTCCTATGGCAGCTATAAGATATAGTGATCCGAATTCGACGAAATTTTGTCAACATGTATGGATAGTATTTTAACTTAAACATAGTGAGTTTGGTCGAATTATTTTGAAAAACAAAAAAGTTTTTCGATCGCTCCTATGGCACCTATATGTTATAGTGGTCCGATCTGGCCGATTCTGACATATGTTCTTCTTGCAGAAAAAAAAAGCATCTGTGCCAAATTTCATCAAGATAGCTCTAAAACGGAGGGACTAGTTCGCATATAAACAGACAGACAGACGGCCATGACTCGGCTGTTGATGCTGATCACAAATATACAATTTATTTTTTCTGAGACCTCTTCTTCAATGCGTTACACATTTCTTGATAAAATTAAAGCACCCTCTGCAAGGGTATATATATATACAAAAATGTATAAGCAATTTTATCAAATTCAAAAGAAGACAATTCTGAAATTGGAAAAGTCCAAATCAGCAGCAAGCTATCATATTCAGTCATTTTTATAATCCAATCGTGGACATTCTAAGAAAACTCTTGATAATATCGTCAATTTAACTGACCATGATAAATATTTTCTATCCAAAAAGTTTCAGCAAACTTGGATATCATATATATATCAAACAGCAATTAAAGTAAAATTTGTTTAATATTAATCAAATTATGCAAATATTATCATAAACGTATAACGCTGAAAGTAAGTTTTTTTCATTCGCCAAGGCAATCATTTTTACACATATTTTTATTTTTGTTTAATATTAAATAATTTAAATAACAAATGCTATACACAACTAATATGGTATACAATTCGATTGCAATCTACTTGGGATTAATAAATAGAAAAAGCGACAGAGAGAGCATTAAACGTACATAGACTAGCGCGTATATAAATCTAGCTATAGTTACAACTAAGACGCCTCTCCGCTTAGTCCCGCGTGTGATCCCGAATCCAGTCAAGATACTCCGTGACACGAGTGTAGACGCCAGGATAGCCAGGCTCGCCGCACTTGTTACCAAAGGATACAACTCCCAGCTGCACCCAGTGTGAGTCGTAGCGCATCATTAGTGGACCACCAGAGTCACCCTGTAACAAAATGAAAACGCGTTTTAATTACAGAAGATCTAAAAAGAGACTCTGCACAGTTTACCTGACACGCATCGACGCCACCATCGGAGTAGCCGGCACATAGGAAGTTCTCATTGATGGGCTGGAAGTAGCTGCGATCGCAATCCTCATTGCGCCAGATGGGCAGCTCCGCCTGTCGCTGACTGGTCGATTCCTTGCCACCATAGTAGGTGGTGCCCCAGCCAACAACTGTGGCACGTCGGCCAGGCAAACGCTCCTTTGGCGGCATGCGTCCCGCCCGTGGCAGGCACACGGGTATAACATACTTGGATTTACGCACAGGCTTATCCAGCACTAGTATTGCAATATCATTATAGAACCCAATGCGAGAGAATCTAAGAAATATCAAGTTGAATTCAGTTTCCAGCTCACGTTTATATTTAAAAGCACTTACCGTTCGTGTGTGCGCACTTCCTTAACGGCAAATGTGACCGGATCCGAGGGCTCTGCATCCGTGGAAAGATCAATGTCACCCAAACGCACCGTAAACTGTCTCGCTGCAAATCTAAAAGACAATTTTATTGCATGGAATTTATATTTTATAGCCAATTTGAGTAATATCAAAAACACTATTTTTTATATTAATCATTTTAAGTCAATTCTATTATACCTTTTATGTAGTTATTAGATGAAGTCAAGCTTAGGTAATTTTCGAAAAACAAAATGTTTTTCTGCTTAGCCCAAATTTATATACCTAAATTCAGAACAAAATCGAGGTGATAGTTCTAGAATTCAAGCAGCTTTAATCTTTAAGATTTTAATTACTTATTTTTAGTTTTTTTATTTTTTACTCCCTGTTCCCATTAAAAATGGGAAAAGGGAGATATAAAGTACTGCAAATGTGTGTAACAGACAGAAGGAGGCATTTCCGACTGTATAAACTATATATATATTCTTGATCAGGATCAACAGCCGAGACGATCTAGCCATGTCCGTCTGTCTGTCTGTCTGTCCGTCTGTCCGTATGAACACACAGATCTCAGAGACTATAAGAGCTAGAGACACCAAACTTGGCATGAAGGTTCCTGCATACCATACGCAGATCAAGTTTATTTCAAACTTCGGATGCACCCCCCCGCACCAACAAATCGCAAAAGACTCCCACAGCCACAATTTTAAAGATAAAGCTTTAATTTTTGGTACACATGTATGTTTAATCAATGTCTTTCGGATGTTTTCAACACGAATTTCAACACGATCGGATAAATAGCACAAAAGTTATAGAAGAATCTATTACGCCCGTCTCAGCTGGCAGCAACAACAGTTTGACAAGCAGTTTACGAGTTAAGTGCACTGCTTGCTTGTGTTACGCCCGTCTCAGGTGGCAGCAACAACAGTTTGACAAGCAGTTTACGAGTTAAGTGCACTGCTTGCTTGTGTTGCCGCTGAACTGCTTGAAATGCAAGTTGGGAGCAGGGAGTCTCGTAGTCGGGCACACTCGACTAGAGTATTCGTACTTGTTTCTAATATTCAATTAAAGAGTTGTTATTATTATAATGGGCTTACATTAAGAAATCAGGTCTTAAAAAAAACGTAAGTCATGTATTTTGTACCTACTTAAAATACGTAATTGTAATTGAATGAATGTTAATCTAAGTGCAGATAATTGACAGAAAAAAGTTACACATGTAGTGTTGCACACAAAATGTTGTTAAATTTGAAAAAAACTTTAAGAAACGTATTTTTTTTGAAAAAAACATATATGTTTTGTCAAGGTAGAGTTCTGGTAACTACTTTACAAATCAAGAGAAATAAGATTATTAAAAAACGATTTGATAGTCCTTTTTTCCGATTAGCCCATACATTCTTTTCTTTTCAAAATTAATCTAACGTTTCGAATTTTAAGCTAGTGTCATTAAGTAATTTTAGCTGAACTTACGGTTTTTGTTTGGAGTCGCGTGTGCAATGAGCCGCTGTTAGAATATACTTGGAGCCAATTAGAGAGCCACCGCACCAAAACTCCGTGCGCTTTGGTCCATGCAGAAAGATGGCGGCCATCCAGGGCCATTGACCGTTAGGCGCTTCGACGCCACCCACAATACGACCAGTTGAATACTCCTGTTGTCCACACTCATCCGGATCCACAATGTTATTGGCTATTTCATCCAGGTCCTCCGGTTCCAATGGCACTTCAGTAGTTGTGGTTGTTGTCGTCGATGGCTTCTTTTGTGGTATGAGCACCAAGCCTGAGGTGGGTCGGGAGCTAGGTCTTGCCGTAGGACGCAGTGTGGTGCGCCTTGTGGTGCTGGCCTGTGTAGTGGTGCCAATGGTTGGCCTAGTGGTCAGCTTAAGTGGACGCTGCGTGGTCAGCACTGTAGAGCTTTCAGAGACGGCGGCGGGCAATGGACAACAGACACCAGGCACAAAGAGACTCTTAAAACATAGAGACTCGCGCAGACTGCTCAGATTTAGCAGCAAAGCTGGACAGCTGCTCAGATCCTCGCAGCGTCCTGCCCGTCCACTGGGCGTTTTACAATAGTTCTCCACATCCTTGGCCGTGCCTGTATCATCGCTAGCTAAAGCCAGCTGATCGAGTGGACGCAGCGTGGTGGCTAAGCTGCTGGCGGTGCTTGTGCTGCTGCTGCTGCTGCTGCTGCTGGTTGTGGTGCGTGGTGTGGTGGGTATTTTGATTTTCTGCAGTGACTGCGGTGTTGCTTGTGTCTGCTCCTCGTTGGGCTTTTTTACCTTCTGCTTGTTTTTGTTCTTCTTGCGTTTCTTTTTCTGCTGCTTGGCCTCCTTGTTCTCCACAAACATGGGCTTGCCCAGCGGCTCCTCCTGTCCAATGCGCTTTGTAGCCACATGTATGGCGCTCAGATTGGCAGGTTTGCCCGCTGGCAGCAAACTGTTTGCTGAGAGTGTTGTCGTTGATGTATCCAGTATCTTGCCAGAGATGCCAGGCAGCGACTCTGCTCTGCCCACTGGCGACAAAGTTGATTGTACGCTTAGTTCTGTTGTTGTGGAGCTGGCGCTTGGATTGACTTCACTGCTGCTACTGCTGGCATTCTCGGACTTGGTCTCCTGTCCGCCACGCGTCATGTCCACTAGCATGTGTCCCACTGTATTCAAAGCGCCCAGTGTCTCCGAAATGCGATGGAAGGTAGATGGTGAAAGCAAACGTGGCAACGAATCATTGCTGCTGTCGCTGCTAGCCTCACTTTGCTCCTCATCGCTGTCATAGTACTCACTGGATCCGTCAATGTCATCCTCCTCATCATCATCATCATCCTCGCTGATGCTGCCGCTGCTGGCTGAGTTCGAGCTGTACTCCAAGTCCTCGGCCAGCTGTCGTCCTAGGCGTGTATCGTGCAGATGTGGCTGAAAGAAAGACGCTGCCTTAATAGTTAAAGTTATGTATGCACGTGTAAATAAAACTGCAGCTAAATGCACTTACCATCATTGGTCAAATGCAGCGGCTGCTCATCATCCTCCGTGGGTCCTTGAGCCTGCACTAGAATGCCAGCTCCAAGTGCTAAAAAAATCAAAATGTTTCTTTTATTTGAATAGTTTAATTATTTATTGTTATTTGTAACTTTGTGCAACTAACTGACCTAAGCCAATGCAATAAAACTCAGCACTTATGCAAAGCTCTTTTGGGTTGGGTAATGCCACAAATTGGCATTACGCATCTGTAGTGAAATACGAAAAAAAAAATGGGAAAGTATGCCGCTTGCTATCTCACTCTCCCTTTCGCACCCCCTTGCCTCTTTTACAGTCCAAATGTATCCGCATGTAGCTGTTCAACTGAAGCGTTTAATGTTTATTTAGTTTGCTGTGACATAAGCTCAGTTCGTAACGATTACGAATGACTTGCAATTTCATTGCTTTATTTTCCACCCAGAGTTAAAGAGGAATCTTCCAAACTTATTCTGCATGCACAGCCTGAAGCTCAAGGTCGATTTAAGATTTCTCCTCGCACTAAAATTGATTATCTTGCAAGACAATTTGGGTTAAGCTGTTACAGTTTGTTTTCTTGTTTTTTATACTCTTTTTTTAACTTTTTTGAAAAAAAAGGAAAAAAGAGTATATTGGGTTTGTGAAATGTCCGTCCGTCCGTCTGTCCGTCTGTCTGTCCGTCTGTATGAACGCAGGTTTTTTCCACAGTTTTGAAGCTAGAGCAACCAAACTTGGTATACATGTTGGTATATACCATAGGCAGACAAAGTGTCGAGATCTCCCCCCCACCCCCACCCCTTCCCCCACAAACCGCAAAAAACTATATCTTCCACAGTTTTAGAGCTAGAGTAACCAAATTTTGCACAAGGGCTACGAATAACTTCCTTGATCGATCTGGTAAAAAAATTTAATTTGGCCACGCCCACCTCCGCCCCCACAAATGAGCAAAGTCTGTATCTCCCACACCCCTTTAGCTAGAATCACCAAATTTTGCAGGTTGAATTCTGTTGCCTTATTAAATGGATTGGATAAAAATAATTTTGCCACGCCCACCTCCGCCCTTGCAATCGACCAAAGTTTGTTTCTCCCAAACTTGTAGAACGGGCCCAACCAAACTTAAATTGATGGCAAAACTTGAAAGATTTGGGCAAAAATATAATTGCCACGCCCACTTCTGACTCCGCTAAGAGACGAAAAAAAGAGTATATCGCAGTCGGGTCCATCCGACTGCAACGTTCTTACTTGTTTTTATTTTGTTTTGTGTTTGTATGCGCCGCTTGGTGGCTCATTAACATTTTTCGAGGTGTGCACTGCAACTTTGTCACTTTCACTTGGGAATAAAATTGCCCACACCAATGCCAATGGTTTATGTAGTTTTTTTTTTAATTGAAGAAAAAAAATGAGTTTTTTTTTGTATTTTCTTGCTGTGCCACACAATGAAATATTGGCCAATTATACAAAAAGGCTGTTGGTTCGCATATATAGAAATGATTTCTTATGAAAAGTGAATGCCTCTTTTGCAGCAGCAGCAGCGCTCAGCACATTTCGCATAGACACACAATTGTTCAATTGTTAAGCCAAACTTTGTGTCACTTTCATTGAGCGGTAACAGCCAAAATTAACAAAAAAATAATATTACAATCATATATTATTTAAAATTTAGGTTACTTCCGAAATAAAGAAAATTAGAGCAATGAAAAACGTGTAAATGAAGAAATAAGAGAAGATTTCAATGCGATTCAAACAGACAAAAACTTTTTAAAATTTTGAATTCCATGCTACTTGAATGTAATTTAGTTTAGCTATTTTTCATTTAAAAAAACATTAAAATTTCGTTTAATATGCATGATTTTAATAGTCAAGTTTAATGAATCTTTAAGTGAGAGATAATAGGTTATAACATTTTCGAAGTTATCGTATATGCCAATACGAAATTGACTTTTTGACTCATCAGCATGTTTTAGCACTTTTCACATATGTTGACAAAACTTCATCGAAATCGGAACGCTATATCTGCCATAGGAACGATCGGTTGGAAAATAAGATTTCTAATGCAAATCTTTTCTGCTAGGGTATATATCTTTGGCACGCCTAAGATAACATTTCTTTCTTGTTTTAAACAAAAAAAATTAACCATTAGTTTTTCCAAGCAAATTTCATAAATGAATTTTAATAAAAGTTTATATGAGTTTTAAGCTATTTAGGAAGTTATTGTAAGTACAAAACTTTGTGGACAAAATGATTGTAACTGCTAAAAATCAGTGTTTTTCCTAAAATATCAACTTTATCACAAACAAAAAAATTATAAGCTTAGATAAATAAGTCAAAATATTGCAGCACGTGTGAAATTTGGTAATTTGGAAATTTGACTGTTGCCAGCGAAAGCAAAGAAAAGTAGAAACAAGTAAGAATACTCTAGTCGAGTGTGCCCGACTACGAGACTCCCTGCTCCCAACTTGCATTTCAAGCAGTTCAGCGACAACACAAGCAAGCAGTGCACTAAACTCGTAAACCGCTTGTCAAACTGTTGTTGCTGCCATCTGATACGGGTGTAACACAAGCAAGCAGTGCACTTAACTCGTAAACTGCTTGTCAAACTGTTGTTGCTGCCAACTGAGACGGGCGTAATAGATTCTTCTATAACTTTTGTGCTATTTTTCCGATCGTGTTGAAATTTACACATCCGAAAGACATTGATTAAACATACATGTGTACCAGCTTTATCTTTAAAATTGTGGCTGTGGGAGTCTTTTGCGATTTGCGTTGGTGCGGGGGGGTGCATCCGAAATTTGAAATAAACTTGATCTGCGTATGGTATACAGGAACCTGCATGCCAAGTTTGGTGTCTCTAGCTCTTATAGTCTCTGAGATCGACGCGTTTATACAGACGGACAGACGAACAGACAGACGGACATGGCTAGTTCGTCTCGGCTGTTGATCCTGATCAAGAATATATATAGTTTATATAGTCGGAAATGCCTCCTTCTGCCTGTTACACACATTTGCAGTACTTTATAACTCCCTTTTTCCCATTTTTAATGGGAACAGGGAGTAAAAATGCTCTCCTGATCAATGTGGTTCTTAGCACATACAATAATTTCAACGCTTCAGAGACTTTTCAATTTAAATCAATCGGGCAGATTATATCGTGAAAATCAGTTTCAATTGAAATTGAATGTAATTTAGTTACAACATTCTTGATTGTAATGAAAATGTAATGTAAATGTAAAAACTTAAATTAAATTAATTAAACTTGGATCGAATTAAAATAACTAACAAGTTTCGAGATAACTGTACAACATTTTAAAAGAACAATATTTAAAGTGCTTGTAAGAAATCTCTTCTTATACTTGTATTCATTTAGTCATCTACACAGCTAAAAATGCAATGTAAATCCAAATAATCCAGCTAAACAATTTAGGCATTCAGCCAGCTGTTTCTATTATTTGAGTTTAGTTTGAGCCAACGAAAGTGAAAATCCCGGCTAACCGGCTGGGGAAACTGAGTTGTCAGTTGGTGCTGCAAAAATTGCAATTGAGCAACGGCCTGTCGCGACAATAAAAATGAAACAGCTGCAATAACTTCCGAGGCAACAGTTAAATATAACTTTAAATTGTAGATATCGTGATCATGGCAGCAGCAAAAGAAACAGCAACACGGCAACAACAATCTCTGTTGCTGCTAAACTCCAATGTTTGAGTTTGTGCAGCGAGCGATGACAGCGGCAGCAGCGTCTTCAACTTTTTATAAGTAGTTGCATAATGTGTATAGATAGGCCGAAGTTGCGGTAATACCAAATACACTTGCATATGGTACGAGTTTCTGTATCTGTATCTACAAGTTTATGCACAGACTACGAACAGTAGCTGGTTAAGTAAAGTGGACAGCTGCCAGCTACAATTTGATTGGCCTTGGACATACATATTTATGTGCAATTTGCATTTTGGGCAACTGGTTTGATTGTGACGTCACTAGGCGGAAGATTTTGCAGTTGTTGCCAAAGAAAGTTGCAGACTCAGTCACGTTTTTTTTTCGATGCGCATTATGTTTTTCTTGCCGATTTTTGTATTTAGCTCATTAATTGGAAGCGACGACAAAGCGATTCAGCTTGAACTTGAGATTAAGGTTTCACTTTTACTCCTATAGCATCAAATCAAAGATAACTAAATTGGATCTCTTTTTCCAATAGCATTAGCTTAGTTAGAGTGTTGAAATGATTTGCCTGAACCATATTTGCTGACCACCTCACTTCCCAATACAAGTTCGTTGCCTAAGTCTTTTGTTTTTGCCTTTTTTTTAGGCCATACAATTTGGAGCATTCACACATTAGCACAAATTAACAATAACACACAAACTCACGCATGTTTCTTTTGAATTACAAAATGCATTAAAGTTAATGTTAAAAATATGTATTATATTTTTTTTTTGTATACCAACCTATGCACAACAAATATGCGCTCAAATGCATTTTTATAACACGATATCCAACTTAGTTTTATGCAATGCACAACACATAAAACATTTGCAATACAAATAAATTAAATATTTTTTAGTTGATGTGTTTGTTGGATTCGCTTTGGCTTGGATTTTGTTTATTAAATATTATTTAACACGACTTAACGAAGCCGACAACGTTGACGAACTTAACGAAACGACAACCAGCGAGGTAAAATGAAAATGAAAGTGTTAAGCGCGACGTTTTACAAATATTTCTTATAAAAAACTCGAAAGGTTTTAATAAAACTTATAAGCTGTTAATTATCTCGACGTATTGTTAATGTGTTGTAATATTTATTTACTTAGTTATTTATTTATTTATGTTTGCTTGCTTGCTTATTTAAGTATTGCAAAATCACTGCGATTGCGCAAATATTAAATAAAAAATTTCCGAAAAATTTCACTTTAAATAGTACAAAATCAGGCAACTAATTGTTGTTGATTTTTCACTTAAATTCAGTTGCATTCAATAATAAAAATTGTAATGGTTATTTTTCACTGTCGATGTTGTGCCTTCGCCGCAGCTGCTTCCGTATGCTGTTGCTGCCCGAGTTCGACTGAAATTGAAACTGAAACTGCAAAAGACAAAACGACACAACAGATACAACTACAATAACAACAACAACAACAAATACAGCAGACAACACAACACAATGTACAATATACATACGCTTTGAAGTCGCAGTCAGAGTCAGGCGTCAGACAGCTTTGGCTGTGAGTTTGGGGGCTTTCGTTTTGCTTTGTGAAAGAGTGGGGACTTAAGACCACGAAGGTAGCACAAACGAAAAAACGAAGAGATTGACTGGGTTTTTTTTACTTTCTTTAAGCGTTGCGCTTTTTGTATTAATGAATCGGTTCGTTAAGCAGGGCAGAGATGAGCTTTAATTCATCAATTTCTGCATTTTATCGAAATCATTTGAGATTCTGTGCAGTTTCTACCTTGTTTGCCCATGTAAACATTAATACTTATACACGCCCCCATAAACTTTAGCGCACTTTACCACTCAGGTAATCCCCAACATGTCTAGTCAAATTTTGTGCAACCTTCGACAGTTTTTTTTTGAGTTTTGTTTATTGTATTGCAATAACCTATCGAGTACCCGTAGCTGTTCAATGCTGTTTTGGGTGATTCATGCGTTTGATGTGGTTTCCCCACAACAATTTTTGGCCTACTTAAAATGCGAATTGATTGTGACGATGTTTTTGTTTAGGCGAAGTTTTAAAGTTAAGCAAACTAACGACTACTTTTAACGTTAAAATTATAATCTGTTATTGTTTAATAGAGTTTCAAGCCAATTATAATTTGGAAAATCCAAATTTTAACGTTTTAAATTTTAGTTTTCAAAATAAATCCTTGAGCAGTTCGTCGAATAAAGCTATCCGAATCAAGGCAACCAATTGTGAGAGAAAGATATACTCTTAAGATGTTAGATGCGAGGTTGCTAGATGGTTTTACGCCAACCTTTTAAATTCGAGATGGATCGACCATTCAAATTTTAGAACTGGATCCACCATTGAATTCAAATTGGGTTCCTTTCTGAAGTTAAGTTTAAGCCGATTGTACAGTTAATGTTGAGAAAGCTCGGGACGAACAAAAACCAGAGCTTAACAAAATTTAAAACTGCAGTCTAAATCTTTTATGTTTTAGATTATCAGTAAATGTTCTTTTTATCTAGAATCTAGATCATTTTATAAAGAAGACTGAACGTGCAAAGTCACTTATTAAAACTGAAAACTTGAAATTGTATTTACCCTTTCTTTGGAGAGCCAATCTACGGGCTCTTCAATGAATATGAATTGGTAACCTTCTGCCTTTGGCATGATGTTTTTTGTTCATCTATTTTCATCTTTTGTCGTGTATTGCCCGCGTCACTAACGACCGTGAAAAGCAAAAGTGTGGAGCGTGTGAGCAACATAATTAATTAGATATTCATGCGAACCTGGGGCAAGTTGCTTGATAATGGTTAGAAAAAAAAAATAGTTTCTGCACACCATTGTTTGCCAACTGTTGACACCTTTAAGAAACAACAACAACTACAGTAATTAAACTGCACGTATATTAACATGTAAAGAAAAATATTGCTTGTCGAAAGTACATGAAAAGAGTGTTAATAAAATGATGGCCTGGCTTAATGGCTGAGAAACTGGTCATAAAAAAATTGAATTAAAAAAACTATGCTTAAGTATGTAGATGTATTTAAAATGTATACAAAAACGAATGGGCTCATTTCATAGTCGTGAGCTTCCGAATTGAATTGAGCGCCATTAAAAAAAAAAAAGCTTTTAACAGTGCGCAAGCGCTTTTATTACCTGACAAAGCTTTGAAGGTTTTATAGTAGCTGTTCATATGTTATTGCAGAATAAACTTTCCGAAAGCTTTTAAAGTTTAAAACTTAGCTACACAAAAGCTTACATTTTAGCAATGCCTTTAAAACGTTTTTGAATTATTATTTATCATTTATTTACAATTAAAAGCATTTTGAGACATTAAATTAGCATTTAAAGTTAGACTACAGCTACAACGCCATTGAAACTTTAACATTAAGCAATTAGGAATTGAATTCATACATGTACATATGTTATATATTATTATTTTTAGCAACAATTTGCTACGCTTTTTTGTTTTGTCGGTTTAAAATTGGTTTACTTAAAGCTTGTTTGTGATAGCTTAAGAGTACATATATTTATATATTGTGAACAATTAACATTTAATAAAGTTGTACGACTTGCAGATATTGAGATAGATAGATAAATAGGTTGAGCGAGAGAGCTGGAGAGACCCATATTTACATGATAATCCACGTTGAGCTCGTGTAGCTTACAGATACTCATAAAACACAATCCAATAGATGCAGTTGAGGCTGGCAAAGAGCGCGGGAAAGAGCACACGCGAAGACCGATCGATATAAATTGCACGCTTGAGGCGCTCCTGGGCGGGTGTTAGCTTCGGCAAGGGCATCTCCGGCTCCGGTGCCGGTGGAGGCGGTGGCGGCGGCGCTATTATCGGGGTCAATATAATGCGTGACTCCTGACGTGGTATCCAGGGTCCGTCAGCATCCAGCGGCGGTCGCACCACGCGTCGTGTTGTTGTTACAATCTGAAGGGATTTAATGAAAGATTTATATGATGATAATAGATGCGATCAGTATTATTATAATTTTCGAATCGTAATCGTGACTTTATCAAGGAAGCTTAAAATCTTTACACTTTTTTTGATTGTGGTAATTATATAACAGCACGTATGCCAAGCTTGGCTCCAATTTTTAAAATGTTTAAAAAAATTGTGCTCAAACGGACAGACGGGCGTACAGACAGACGGACATGTCACAAACCCCACACATTTTCCTTTTTTCCATTTTGAAAAACAGAATAAAGAAACCCCACTAATACAGAAAGCTTTTCAACAAATAGCTCAACTTACGCGTTTATTTTTGGTCATCTCGTCGAATATCTTTTCAATCTTTTCAATCTTATCATCCGCCAAGGGCAACATTGTGGCTTGTTTGCTTGCCGCGGCATTACTGCCACCAGGAGGTTGTGCCGAGCCCGGTTCCTTCTTGGTCGCGTCACCTGCCACTGGTTTGGGTGGATACGCAATGGGCTTAGGTATGGGTGTATCGCAAAGCACAATATTGATTAGACAATACTCCATCAGGGCCATAAACACAAACACCGTGCAGACGGACATGAATGCATCCACGGCTTTCAAATATGAGACGGGCGGCAGAGATGACTGTGATTTGGCGTGCTGCGTGGAAAGTGTGAGCAGTGACGTCACACCCAGTGTGACACGGGCTGGTGCTGCCTCCGGCTTGATCCAAAATGAAACCCACGACATGATTACAATCATGCAGGTGGGAATGTAAGTGTTGAAGACATAATACACAAGTCGACGTTTCAACGTGAAAACTACCTCCAGGCAGGTGAAATTGCCCGTCGAATAGACCTGTGTACAGTCTGCGGTCTCATTGCGTATTAACGCCACTTGTGGCAACTCAATGTTCTCGTCCACCACCAGCGGCGTGGTGGGATCCCATTGAAATATGAGATCATCTGTAGTATGAGATACTAAAAAAATGTTTATGCTAATTAGTGGGATTTTGTTAATATAGCAACGAGAAGTACATAGTAAAACTTAAAAATATCTTGTCGATAGTAAATAAAATGGTATAATGCTTAAAGAACAATGTATTATTATCTTTTTACTCAATGTTCCCACTAAAAAAGGTAAAAAGGGAGTTATAAAGTACTGCAAATGTATGTAATAGGTAGAAGGAGGTATTTCCGACTATATAAACTGTACATATTCTTGATCTAAAATCTTTTAGGTGCCGAAGATACATATATGCACCCTTAAAGAAATTTTAAAAAAAATAGGAAATTTGATTGTTCGTACGACAGCTTTAGGAAATAGTCACCTGATTGTGATCAAACTTTAAACAATCAACAAAAATTATTAAATAATTTTGCGACTAGCGACTAGTTTGCATAGAAACAGTCAGTAAAATATTCGGTAAAATCAATGATTGTGATAAGTGTTTATTATGCCAACTTAAAATAGCTACTGCTTATAAAAAGCCATGAGAATGAGATTCATGTCAGCATGAATTATCAGCCGGAGATCACCTACGATGCGGAACGTAAGATTTGGAGTGGCAAGGATAATCGGGAGCATTTTGCGCAGGATCTATCGATAGGCGAGTTTATTTTTCATGAAATGCGATGACACCCGACACTCATAGCTCAAGTAAGTACTGGCCCAGCCTACTTCGCATTTAATAACACTGTAAACAAACAGATCTCCGACACTGAAAACACTGAGTTGACTAGAGAGGAGCTCCATTTGAACTCCATGCGCTTGGCTAGTTAAATGCGATCGTTGGGCTTGGTGCAGTCGGATATTGTAGGAATCATAACAAGAAATACAACGCACATATCAGCTGTGGCATATGGATGTTTTTTTAATGGGATTGCCTTTCACTCGCTCAATACAGATTATGAGGAATCAACCATTGAAAAACTGTTTGATATTACAAAGCCTTGTTTGATATTCTGCGATGGGGAGGACTACGCGAAAGTGAAAAAAGCCAAGGCGAAGTTAAACGTTAAGATAATTATCTTAACAAAAGGACTCCATTCGCATTGAAGAAGTTCTGACAACACCTGTCGAAGCTGACTTTAAGCCTGCTCGCCTGGAGCAAGGAAATAATCAAACATTGGCTATTCTATGCTCCTCAGGAACTACGGGTACGCCCAAAGCAGTGACTATCTACAACAGTCGTAAAATCTTAAACGGATGCTCGAAAGTATTAACAGGAATATGATAATTTATAGTATTCTCAAAAATAATTGAACTTCCTAGATATCTGACCACCACCGACGTGCAATACTCACACAGCACCCTGGACTGGATTTCAGGACTTGTCACAACGGTTTGTTCAGGTGTGTTCAGTACCAAACGCATTATAGCCGACAACCCATTCGATCCAGTTCGTCTTTTACGGATCATTGAGAAACACAAAGTCACATTTCTGCTGCAAACACCGTTCCACATGGCGATGATAAGCAATTGCCCTGAGTTCGAGGAAGCTAATTTAAACAGTTTACGGTATTACACTAACGGAGGTGGACGGTGCTCTGTCGAAGTGCAGCATCGAATCGACTTTTTCAAATATGTTTACGCTTTCACGGAACTAAAACTTTGATGAGAAGTCCAATTCAGTTGTCCGAGTTTTAGAAGGCATCAAACTTAAGGTACTTAACGAGTGAGGTTCTAGACCCGAACGAGGAGGGTGCGTCTATAGCGGTCAGTATTGGGCCTGATATTTTGGTAATCCAGAGGAGTCACAGAGTATGAGTGACTCAAATCTGTGGTTTCATGCTGGAGACTTGGGATACATTGATGAGGACGGTTTCCTATACGAAGTGGAACGCAAAAAGGACATGCTTAAGTACCAGAACATCATGTATTACCCACACGAAATCGAGGAGGTAATTTCTCAGATGCCAGGCGTGGCAGAGTTTTGCGTCTTTGGTGTTTGGAATCCATTTAATGGCGACGAAGCTGCCGCTGCTGTGGTCAGAAAGCTTGGCTCTAAAAAAGAAGCCCAGGATGGTGTGGACTTTGTGGAGCAGAACATCAAAGCCAAGTACAAGCATTTGAATGGAGGACCAATTATTGTGGAGAATCTGAAGCTTAGTGCCAATGGCAAAATGAATCGACAGGCCACAAGGAACTATTTTCTTGAAGTCAAGGGTATAAAGTAATTACGCACAGGCCTTTTTTTAAAACACTATAAGTTCATAAATTAAAAGATGTTTACAAAATAATAAACAAATAATTATGTTCGAGTGGAGTTTGCTCGACAACGAGACTCCCTGAACCCAACTCTGAAAATCACATCTTTGTATTCATTACGTCATTATTACAAGCTGCATCTTCTACCTACTGAGACTGGGGGAAATTAGATTCTTCAATAACTTTGGTGTATGGTTCCGATATATTTACTATCAGCCGCAAGAGAAAGCAAAGGTTTCATTAAGAGCAACTGAGTCACTAGTTCATATGGAAACAATCAGATTAACACAGCTAGATCGACTCAGCTGTTATCTTATCAAAAATTCATCCACGTTAAAAGAAATAAGTTACGCTTAAATCATCGGGAAAATTTTGCACAGTATCTATCGATAGGCGATATTATATTTTAATGAGATGCGACGTTATCTTAAGCTCTTAGCTCAAGAAAGTTATTATAATTAAATAGATATTGTAAATTTTCAAGCAATCTGATTCCTGGATTCCTGTTGACCTAGAGCAAGGAAACGATCAAAGTTATGTGAAGTGTGCGTCTATAGCAGAGGGAGCATCGAAATCGAGAAGATAATTACTCAGATGCCAGATGTGGCAGACCGATTTTTCCTATGACAGCAATAATATATAGTGGATCTATTATGATAAAATTTTGAAAATATGCAGAGATAATAAATATAATGAGATAATGAATGACACAATTATAATACCCTCTGCAAGGGTAAGCAAATACAAAAGACTAGTTAATAGATAGTAATTATGAACTCACAGCTCTCCATTTGCAGCTTACACTCCTGTGTATCATGTGGATAAATGGCAAAATTCATAATGCATGATAGCTTAAGCGTTAGCTTGACCATATAGAGTATGGTCTTATCCTTGTAGAGCCACATGTAATGATTGGGTATGGTCATCGTTTGGAATGTAACTGATTTGGCATTCTTAAAGAAGGAGTCGGGCCGCCACATGTTCTTTAACCAATCCACCTCGAGCAAGCGGTATTCCTGTGTCATGTTCTCGGGTAGACGTAGACGATGATCCTTCCAAGTCTGAGCAAAGAACACATCCGCCACATAAGTCATGGAGTTCTCATCAATGGAGTCCAAGCCCATGACTGTTACATGGAAATAAACAATTGTTGGTTGTCCCTCTTTTTTGGGTGGACGCATTTTATCATAGCGCTTGATATCCTCAGGTAGGATATCGGTTATTGCTAAACTTTGTCTGTTTGATTATGAATTTATGTCACTCTTCAGCGCCTCTGTATAGTGATTATTGGAATACTTACTGAAATTCACCCTTGGCATAATGCTTGAGACCAATGCAGCATATTACAAGTAGAATTATTTGTGTAACCATGGCTGTATTCTGGAGTATCTTTCTCTCGTTCGCTCTGCAATGAGTACAGTAGGTGACAAAGGCTAAATTAGATATGAATTGTACCAGTATTTATGTGGATAAGTATCCGATTTCCGACCATGACATGACCTTGCCGAGGATCAAATGCAATCCTCTCGAACGGTGTCACTGGCATTGACAATGCATCGAGAGCTTTGCTGGGTCGAAATTGACGAAAATAGCAACAATTATGCTGCTTAACGATGTAAATAAAATAAAATGTGTAACAAAGGACAATAGCGGGGACAGTTAGCACACTTCCTGCACAATAGCCTCGGCATTGGCAACCCTGGCAGATTCAGTACCTGTCCCTCTCTCTCTATCTCTCTCTCTCTCTCTCTCTATTTCTCACGCTTTCTCACTCTTTCTCATTCTTTTGGCTTACTCTGTCTACACGTGGAGGCCACAATACCGACTTAATTCACAATTAAAGCCACTCGAAGACGACGCAAGGGTAGCATGAGGAAGGCAGGGTGCGTTTTAGGGGTGCTGCAGCTTTAAGTGGTCCATGCGCCTTTTGTGAGCTGGCGATGCCGCTGCTGAGATGGCAATGCCGCACAAAATGTGCCCCATTGAACGCGACACGGCGAGATTGAAGGCAGCAATGCGACGGGCACATTAGACAAGGACAATTGACATGGTATAGTACTCGTCTAGAAGACGTCATTGGTTGGAGCAGCTATTTCTGATGCGAAATTAGGCCAGCATGCATTATAAATTTAATTATTAATTGTTATGAAATCAAACCACGATCACTAATTTAAACTAAATTTAAAGATCAGGTGATTAAATAAATATAAGCAATGTAACTCAAATAATTATTTATTTATTAAGGACATACGGGCGGACAGACGGGCAGACAGACGAACATTTAACAACTCCAATATGCTCCATTTTCCTACTCCAATTCCTATTGCTTCTCCTGTTCGGAAGAAAGATATCACAAATTTGATTCAAATTTCAAAATAAAACGAACTCAATTAGAATCAAGTATTTTGTTTGTAAGTGCAATAATTAATCGTTAGTAAGAAATCATTGTCTAAAGTAGCGAAATGCTTTTAAAATACATATTTTGCATGTTATTATTAATCAACCCCTTTTTAAAGTTCAGTTTAAAATGCAATTTTTTATTTATAACTCATTACCTGCTATATTATTCTATTTAGCTATAATTGCTTTAACTATATATGCTTAATTACGCAGAAAATTAAATTTTGATTTTATTGTATTTCATTGAATACTTTTCGTTGAACCTGAAAATATCGTATGTGTTCTCAATATTTTTGTCTGGGGCTTGGAATTTTCACACATCAAAAACTGTAAAAGTGACAAGTTTTAAAGTTGTATAACAAATCCAAACGACTACGATTGCAATCATATTAATTCATATTAATTTTAATAAACTTGAAATTGTTTTTCTATTTACTACTACCTTTTAAAATTTAGGTAAATATTACTTTCCCACCTTTAAAAAATCCGTCATCTGCTGAATCTTGCTTTAAATAATTAAACTACTCTAATAAAAGAGTTGAAAATAGTCCTTCTTTACATAAAATAACAATTTTGTACCAGAAAACATTTAAGAATAATAAAGAAAAAACAAGTAAGTATTATAAGAAATTAAAGTATTACTCGTCCAAAAATAGGGCGTATTTTTACAAAATAACACTTTTCTTTACAAATACCAGATTTATTATAATTATAGTTGTTTGATATTGAAAACTTTTTAAAAAATTTAGCAGCGTCATAACCAACTAATTTGGAGAAAAAAAACAGGAACTATTTAAAATTGGGTCGATATGTATTCGTTTACACATTATTTATGTTTGTGTTTATTGTATTGATGAGATCGGAGTGGAATAAGCAACACACATTCTAAGGTTTTTCAATCTCGAAAATAGAATGAAAATGTTCCAAAAACTATTTTTTTTTTAAGCTTCCCAATTTTACTTATGTTTTTGGTATTTTGTAACAAATTAAAAATGTCAAAATTTTTATAACAATTTATAATATTTGAGATAGTCAAGCTATTTCAGATAGGCCGTAATATCATTTCGAAACCAAAGCCAATAAAAATTTCAGGTATTTATTAGAAAATCACTCTTTAAATGTAATTTTATTATACTATTTATATTAAAAATTAATAAAATAAAATAGTCAAAAAATAAATAAATATTATTTGTATGTATATATTTTACTTTTTGTGTGATTAAAAACTGGTACGGTTAAGCACTTAAAGCGTTTTAGAGATTTTCAAATCTTAACAACGATTATATAACATCAGCTAGACACTGAGATATGCATTTTGTTAATCATTTATTTAAAATTTGAAATTTGTTTTATGAGACTTCGAATTTTGTTAATCCAATATTTACAAATAATTTTGAAAACTTTTTCCACATTTATATTTAGTTATATTTTTTTCAGAATTATGTTCGTTATTTTGCCGATTTGAACGTCTTTACAGTTCGAACTTTCGCTCACAACTGACGGTTATAGCCGAGCAATTTGAATTTGAAACGTTGCCAGGCCAGAAACGAAAGAAAATTTCACCAACGAAGGCGCAGGATGCAGGATAGATGATGCAGTGACAGCAGTCAGTGTGCGTGCATGTGTGTGTGTGAGCTATTGAGACAATGTGGTTGAATCGTTGAAAACCTTTGTGCGCTACGAAAAGTGAAAGGCCTTAAAACATCAATGTGGAAACTAGGAAAAGTCTTTAATACAGACTGTTAGCACGAGCGTCAGCTGGGAAGACTGTTCTAGAGCAAGTTTATATATAAGTACGTGTGTCTATATATACATTTATACATATGTATAGAATGGGAATATATAGCATAGAGCACCCGTCTCTGTGTGTTTGTCTTGACATAGTCACTTAACATAATTTCGTCAAGTACTTTGGCATTGCCTTTCTACATAATCTAGTCGGCTCTGTCGTCATCGTCATTGTAATTGCAACTGTAATGATGAGCTTGGGTCCTCCCAGCCAGATATCTGTGCGTTCAGCTGCACTGCTGCTGCTGCTGCTGCTGCGACATTCGCTTATTGATTGCCATAGACCCCCAAGTGAACGAAATTTGTAAAAGTAAAAGCGTGAAAAGCTGTCCCATGGCACAACTTGGAAATTGAACTTTGGATTTGCAATCAATTGGCTTGTTAGTCGCTTCGAAACAAGCCAACAACTTCTGAAGTGTCTCCCAAGTGTCGTTTTGTTGCAGCAGCAATAATGGCAAATAAAAAAAATGTTGTTGCAACTGGCTGCATGGCTGAAGGATAGGCCGAAATGACAATTGAATGCTAATGGAATGCAATTTAATGATAATCCATTAAACGGTGAAAATTCAGAAGCTGTACACTTTAAAATTGACAATTTTAATATTCAAATGGCAATCAAATAAAAGAACTGTAAATGATAGCTTATTAAATCTATTAATATTGACAAATGGTGTTAAGCTATCAGAATTATTCTAAGATCGCATGTGCGTATGACAGCTTTATAATCTATATAAAGTGAAATAAAATTTGCCGTTGCTGAGTTTAACTAGGATATTTGTTAAGATAAAAAAGGTTTTCATACCAAAAATAACTTTTGATCCGATTGTTCGGATGTTGTGACTCGACTTTGACTAAATTATTTTCATAATACTATTATGTATTAGAATTGCTAAGATTCGATTAAAATGGTGAAAGCAGTCGGAGGGAGCGCCAGAGAGATATTTCACAGCCCCAACAAAATACACAAATATTCAGGCCTGGTCCCATTTTCGATTCTGATCAAAGCATTTGTATTTGGTATTATTATCGAATATCAATTCAATTCAGTTTAAAAAGTTTGAGAATGGGACGTATTCGAATGTATCTTTTAAATGGAAAAACGATTTCTATTTCAATCGAAAGCAAGAATGAAAAGTTCTCGTAAATAGGAACAAGTCTTTTTGTATATAAATTATAATTTTTAGAGAAATCGGAGCTGCATTCTTTTGCCTATCATACATAAGTTTTATTTTTAAATTTTAGCAATTTTGAATGCTTCGAAGCTAGATGAATACAATATTGAAGGGTATTTAAAAATTATAAGCGCTTATTTTAAAAATAATTTACTTTAGTATTTGATTATATAATTATTTAAAATGAATTTAATCATCTATTTAAGTTTCTGACACACAAGATGTATGTATGTGTAAAACGTCTTCATTTATTAAGACGCCCATATATATTTTGCGTTATAATTAAAACTCATTTCGCTAAGTCGCCACCTGTGAGGAGGCAAGGATATTTGTAACCTTGAAGCAGCTGTGTCGCATGCGTCGCTATTATATATTCGATTCCTCATCCTTCAGCGGTGTCTTACATGCGGCCTTTTGCCACGCCTACAAGCCAAGCACTCAACGCCTTGCCGCAACACTTGAGCAACACATCCTTTGGCCTTCCGTTGCGGCAACAACTACAACTACAACTATAACTGCAACAACAACAACTCGTCATCAACGTCGTTATTAAATTATCTCTGATGCGATAATAACACACTTAAGTAACTTGCCGTAGTTAGAATAACCATCTACCCCATTCAACCGCTCACCCCGATAACACAACCCTAATGCTGAGCTGCTATAAAAAGCCGCTGATTTTTCTATAGTTTATTCGAATGCAGTCAGGCTTGGTGCTGCTTTTGGACCTGACCTAAGTACTTAGCTAGCTGTAGAGCCTGTGGACGCTTTTCAACCGAATTCAAGTTGGCCACAGCCACCCGCACACCCCGATGCCTAAGTGGTGCTCTTAAGTTTCTGCTGACGGCGGGGCATGCCACTGCAAAATCGTAAAGGTTTGGCGCGCTTTTAACTTGAAAATTCGTAATTTTTGCTGTTTGTTGTTGTACGGCTTTTGACAAGCGTAGCGTCATTGAAATTTTTGTAAAATAAATTATGATTTGCGCTAAAGAATTACAATCTAGATACATATGTCTTTGAGACAGCAAAATTTGTCTGACGTCAAGCGAATATCTAAAAATAAGCGAAGGTCGTGAATAAGATAAAACTTATCAAATTGTTTTTGCGGTACTGTTTAAGCCAAGATCTTGAGAGTTGGTCAAGCAACAGCTACTCTCACTTGAAACCAATAATTAAACAAGTATGCCTATCGTCAAAGATCTACAGCATTTACGTATAGCAGACATAAGCTTTTTAAAAATTAATAAGCGTGACATAAAAGTCATATAAAACTTGCTTTGCCACAAAACTGTGACCCATATTGCCAGCATGCGGAAGTTTTAGTTGAATGGAACGTTGCAGCATTGAAGCACACAAACTTCATACTCCCGCCAAGTTTGCTTCATTCATGAAAGCGGCATGCGAGGCCATTGAACTGCCTTCGAAATGGTTAATAAGGGAGTTGTGCGTTGAGGGGATACGCTCTTCAAGTTTGGCTGTGGAGGAGGGTGGGCCACGGGTGGGCCACCCTTAGTTTGGCAGAGACGCCAGCTTAGAGCAACAGTTGCCAGAGAGGGCCCAATGCTCAGGTGGAGCCAACGACTGCGTCATTGTCGTCATTGTTGATAAACAAACCTGTAGCCGCCTTGTCCCAACACGTGTGCATTTCATGCTATCTGCTGGGAGATTGCTGCTGACGGGCGGACGGGGTCGGTAAGTCGGGGGTTGGTCGCATGGCGCATGCCTCAATTCATGGGCCAGCTGAGCACATTGCCGTGACGTCTCTATTGATTTTTACACGAACAGGAGACGCGCATCGTTTAACTGCATTTTACCTGCAAGCGCACACATAAAACCATTAGAAAATGCATTAAAAAGTGAAATTTAAGTTAAATCAAATATATAAAATATAACAGCATAATTTCAGGCGGCGCGTGGCACAAAGGCAAAGTCGCTGGCTACAGATAACTTGGAAGCGTTGCCCAAGATGATCAAACTGCGACCATATGTGCCATCCAAGCGCATTGCCATACGGGACTCCTCAATTGATGAGGACATAAGCGATGATGTGGACGATGAGGTGTTCATCAAGGACGCAAGATCCGCCAAAGTGAGTTTCGGGAAAGAAAAAACTATTAAAATTGTTATGAAAGTAGTTTTTGGTGGCTATATACATACATACATTTAGTTGAATAAGTTTGAGAGGAAATACATATTCTCATAATTGTAATGCATAGAAAAAGTATCTGATGTATGGCGTAAAATCAACATTGTTATCATTTGTCTTCGTTTTTATACTCTTTTTTTTTTATTTTTTAGCAAAAAACAAGTAAGAATACTCTAGTCGAGTGTGCCCGACTACGAGACTCCCTGCTCCCAACTCGCATTTCAAGCAGTTCAGCGGCAACACAAGCAAGCAGCGTACTTAACTTGGCCAGTGCCTGTCAAACTGTTGTTTCTGCCTGCTGAGACAGGGGAAATAAGTTCTTCCATAACTTTGGTGCTATTTATCCGATCGTAATGAAACTTACGCATCCGATCAACATTGATTAAATATATATGTGTACCAAAAATCAAAGCTTTGTCTTTAAAATTGTGGCTGTAGGAGATATTTGCGATTTTTCCCATTTTTAATGGAAACAAAAAGAAAAAAAGAGTATATTTTGGTTTTGTGAAATGTCCATCCGTCTGTCCGTCTGTATGAACGCTAGAGCAACCAAACTTGGTATAAATGTTGATATATACCAAAGGCAGACAAAGTGTCAAGATTTAAGAGTATATCGCAGTCTGGTGCATCCGACTACAACGTTCTTACTTGTTTTTCTTATTTTTTTTCTCATATTTCATACATTTTATAATAAGCAACCAATACTAGAAAAAAATGTGGAAATTATAAGATTTTAAACTAAATTAATGTTTGTGTACATTTTTTAAACAAGTTTACCTCATATTTCGTACATTTAAATGATAAGAAGATATAAATCTTTAAGCAATATTTAATTAGGTTCGCTATATTAGGTCGAATATGTCTTCTGGAATGCTCCTAAACAACTTCAGTTTTGTTTCACTTGTCAAGTGAAAGAATTTGAAAACAGAAACAGCTTTTCGATTTTGCTTCGATAAAATATACGAAAAGAATTTGATAACACCAGTTCCGCAAAATAAAAAAGACTTAATTTTGCCAGACAAAAAAAAAACCAACGCGAATTTAAACCTACATTTAACTAATCAACTGTCTTTATCCAAACACAGCGCAGCGAGGAGCAGGGTCTGAAGCGTCCTCTGATGGCACCGCGTCGCAAGCACAGCTCAGGTTCTGATGGCAGCAGCACGCCCATCATGAAGCAGCATAAGCGTCGACGTTGTTGCCGCTGGTGTGAACCCTTCTGTTATATTTTGGCTGCATTCACTGTGCTCTGTGCGCTGCTCAGTTTGGCCGCTCTAATGCTGACACTGTTCCCGCTGCCAATGCAGCGGATTAATCACTGGTGGAGCCAGGATGCACAGCTGGCGGCCATGTCCGCCTCGAGCATTGGTTATGGCAGCAGCATGGGCAGCGAATTTGTGCCCTGCACACAGATAAGCGTCCAGAGAGTCTGGACACGCAGCATGGCTAGGATGAACAGCGAGAGTCCGTTGCGTGCTGCTGATCTTAATGGTGATGGCATCAAGGAAGTTATCTTTGGCTATGGTGTCGATGATAACATACATTATGAGGGCATTCCGCTGCCCCGTTGCAAGTCGGCGCAACAGGGTGACGATGTGCCTTGCGAGGGTGGCGTTGTGGCGCTTAATGGACGGGATGGTTCCATATTGTGGCAATCGTGGAGTGTGGCCAATGTATTCTCCCTGCACTGCAATGCAGATATTGATCTCGATGGTGGCGTCGACTGCCTGGCCGCTGGACGACTGGGCGTAAGTCAGACAATCTTGGCAGTTCTAGAACATTTTCTATAAATTTTGTATATTTCTTGCAGATGATCTTTGCCATCAACGGACGCACTGGTCAGGTAATCTGGACATTTCACGAACTGGAAGTGGAGACCAATTCGCCCATTGTCATGGATCTGTATACGATCAATGTGCTGCGCGATTTGGATGGCGATGGGGTGCCTGAAATAATTGCTGCGCATCTCGAAGAGCGTGAGGAATCCAAAGCCGGACACATCAAACTCATCTCCGGCAAGACTGGCAAAGTGCTGCGAAGCATACCCACGCCACATCGCGAGGAAATGTTTGTGCCCATACAGCTGCTGACCCGCTCTGACGGCACCGAGCTGCTGTTGATGCTCACCGGTGGCCAAAACACGCCAGGTGGCATTTACAGTCTACGACTGATGTCGCTCATGGCGCACACCAGCGAGAAGCACTTTACGCCACTTCATCAGCAGCTAAGCTCGGGGCTAATGGTGCCAGCTGTGCTTAGTGATCTCAATGGCGATGGCATATCCGATGTGGTCGTTGCCGCCTTTAATAGTAGTGTCTTTGCCTTTGATGGACGCAATTACACCATGCTGTGGAACTATACATTCCCAGCCAGCGAGTGCGTCAGCGCCATTGTGCCTGGTCACTTTGATCACGACAATGTCACCGATTTTATGGTCAAATATAACACTGGACCAGGCTTTCCAGTCTACTACTATTCGCAGACAACCATCCTGAACGGTCGTACCGGTCAGCCGCTGCTCAATGCCATGATGACGGATGCAGGTGGTGCTAGCAGTCTTCTGGGTGGTGTCTCCATATCCCAGAGCTTTGGCGGCGATTTCTTTCTCCACTGGCAGCTACAGTGCCGCAATAAGCCCAATGCTCGGGATGCCTACGAGTTTGTGCCGGACAGTGACATCATTTTACAGGCACGCGCAGACACCTGTCGCCTACGCTATAATGAATCCACAGTGCTGAAGCTTTATGCCATTGCTCGACACATTGAGCCACCGGGTGCGGTTTTGTTCAGCACAGATGATGTGGAGGTACAGCTGAATCGCACACAGCGACCTGCACCGGCAGGCAAACAGTCGCCGCTAAAACATCCCAAGCTGCTCAAGAAGCTGCTGGCGAATCGTGAACAGCTGCTCAGGCAGGTGGCGGCCACGGATGTAGTCGAGGAGCCATCCGTTGCAGTCAAGCACACAAAACATCACAAGCATCCGCTGCCGGAGTTGTTGCCGGAATCGGAGACGGACAACGAGTTGCCCAGTTTTGGCGGTGGCTACATCAAGGAGCCCTATAGAGAATTTGTAAGTTTAAATTAGTTTAACGTTAATTCAATCTCTTATTCCTGTTCATATACAATAGAAGGACTATGAGCCTCTGCCGCTTCCAGGCGATAATCCGAATCCCATGCGCCTGCAGGAGGAATACGAGCTGGTGTACAATGACGAGCTGCCACAGCTCCCGGAGCAGAACGAGCGTCCCATACATTTGCGTAGCAAATATCCTAGCGGCAGCAATCGTGATGTTCGCAGTGGCACAATTGATTTGAGCAGCTCCTCGACCAGCACCACCAGCAGCAGCACCACCACAAGTCAGCCAATAATCGCACAATCGCCACTCAGCTTGTGGGATCTGGAGCTGGACAATGAGGCAGTCGAGCAGGCCGCAGATGCAGCTGCGGCAGCGGTAACCAGTTCCAGTAGTCAGTCACAGTATCGCAGACGCAAGCGTCAGCGGCGCAATGAAGATGCCGCTGCCAGCAGCAGCAGTGCTTCCACCACCAACAACAATGCTGGCGAGGATGCCACAGCGGCGCCAGAGGATGCCTCGTCAACTGACTGGTATTTGGCTTCCATTTCGTCAACTGGCGTACTGCTCAAGGCGCTGGGCAATACGAGCTCCTCGCTGGACTTTGCCTTTGTGCTCAATATACGCGAATCGGAGGCGTATCCACCGTTGTTCTCGCCGCAGGATCTCAACTGCGTCGAGGAGAAGATCAGCGCCTATAAAAGTAAGTAAAATGGTTTAAAGTTGATTTTTTTATGATTCAATATGTATGAATATCTTTATCGTAGGCTACACCGCCGACAACTTGCGTGTGCTACGCAAGCAATTCCTCAAGCAGTGCCTGAGCGAGCGTCTCGTGGACGCGGATCCCGCCTTGCCCCTGTACGAATCACAGCTGATAATAACACGCATAGGCATCAGCTGCACCTGTCGATCTCTTCAGCCGGGCGAAGTGTGCTCCGAGCTGAATCACATTGATGCACAGCGCTGGACTGAGTTCATGGGCAACGATGGCAATGGCTACTATGCAAATTAAAACTAAGTCTATCCTCTCTCTACTCACCTATTGTAATTAATCGAACGTCTTTGTGTGTGGCTGTTTCTTGTAATTGTAACAGTATTTACATGTGTATTTGTGCATATTTTATGATTTTTTTATTAAAATTAAATATTAAATCATTCTGATGCCAAAGTTATTTGTTGCAGTGTAGTGGCTATTAAAACTCTAGCACACAGATTAAACTATTTGGCTGGCGTCGTAAGTTATAATCCGCTAACTATTTACTCCCTGTTCCCATTAAAAATGAGATAAAGGGAGTTTTAAAGTACTACAAATGTGTGTAACAGACAGAAGGAGGCATTTCCGACTATATAAACTATATATATTCTTGATCAGCATCAACAGTCTGTCCGTATGAACACACAGATCTCGGAGACTATAAGAGCTAGACACACCAAACTGGGCACGCAGGTTCCTGTGTTTCGTCGCATAAGTATTAAAAGTCCAAGTACTTTATAACAAGTCAATCTTTAAAGTTTAAATTATTACTTAAATGATTACTTGGCCAGATTTGTATATTAAGGATGCTCAGGATAAAATATTAAGGACGGGCAAAACGAAGAACTCTTTAATTTTGAATAACATTTTGCTTAAACGTCACTCTATTTACAGCCTTACGTTCTTATACATTAATTCTATTTAATTAAACTATTTCTTTTTCCAGCCTTTAATTCTAATCTATGTTTCATCAATCTTTCCGTTTGTGCCAATTCCAATTTGCGCAACTCGAAATCGTTCTGCATTTTTTTCTCTTCAAGTTTTAGTTGTCTGCACTGTAGTTCCAGCTTTCGCTCTTCAACTGCAATCTTCCACTCCATTTTTTCAGTCTCCAATTTAAGTTTCTGTTCTTTGATTTTAAGGCAAGCTTCCTGCCACTTTATCCGCTCAGCCACAGGTTCGTCCAATTTTTCCAACGAAGCCTTTCGTTGCTTGCGCTTTACATTTTGGGTAAAATTACCAACCCATTCATCTCCAGAACTCGATGAATCCAAAATCTCTTCCACATCGCTGAAGGTGGAAAAAGCCTCGGAGAATGAAGAATTGCTTTCGCTGCTAGGCGCCACACATTTATCAACATCAACTGTCTGTATTAATTTAGTTTTGGTTCTGATGCTCTGCCCAAAAATTTCATCCAACTGATCGTAATGCGGGCAGATTGCTTGAATCTTTGCTGCAATTGAAAAAATAATATATTAATACGAGTACATATAATACCCACTTATTACAATTCACCTTCTATGGTTTTCTGTGAATCATCGTCCGCCATACCAGCATTTATGAGTTTTCGATAATCACTTGCTTCTTGATATTTGATGCGAAGTTGACGCACCTTTCCTTTAAACATTGTCCATGAGGCGTCAATCTTTGTTTTCTCGTGCATGTTTTTGTAATAAACACGTGCCGATGGTTTCTATAATGTAACGTGTTTTTAATTAAAGCCCACATATTTAAAGTTTTAGGCAATTATTACCTCAAAGTGTGTATGCTCCTGCAAAAAAGACAACATTTTTGAGACATCGTCGTTTGTCCACTTTTTCTGCTTCTGCTGCCGCTGACGTTTTGCTCTCGGCTGGTCGGACACTAAGACATAAATTATTGGTTCAATATTGATATAATTATTATATTTGAATGGTTTACTTACTTTTCTTTTTTCTGGTCCTGCTAAAAATCGGCTTTGTTTCAACTGTCACAAAAATTTAGAATTAAATAAATATTATGGAGTCAGAAGAATTTCTAACTAAATTTATCGCTTTTTACCACACCATGCCCATAACCGTAGGTACCTGGCCCCTTGGCATGGGCTCAGTATCTGGCATAGTGCAACAACAAAATTTATAATTTTCTTTAAGCTGCTCCCAATTACGAGGAATCAAAGCACACGTGGCACACGAGGAGGAAAACACGAATTTGCGCCTTTATTTTATTTAATTTAATTTAAAAAAAAAAACAAATGTCACTTTGTTGCAACTACGCAGCTGCACAGCTGATTTATGAACTAGTAGTTTTGTTGTTGAGCAGATCAAATAAAAGTACGCAGTCCGTAACTCCGCAGCATGGAGTCGTGAGCATAAACAATTATTCATTCTAGAGCACACACTTTAATTTGACTTACACGGTGAGTCGCGACTGTTGCTTCGAAAACCCTCGCGCATTTACACGATTATTTTTTTACAAATCTGTTTTCGATAACAATTTCGATTTTGATTTCACAACTGGCGCCATTAATGTTTATTAAAAATAGCTGATTCATTAAAGAATAAACTCAGAAATATTTGCTGTTGATCATAAATCATAAGTACGCAGTACGAAACTGCGCAACAGGAGGTCGTTACTCACGACTCGTGAGCAAGCTGAATTTGAACTCTAGAGTAGACACTTTGACATTTAGTTTGATAGTTCACTTTTGACAAAGTCTAGTTGGAAATCAAAAACTAATGACTATTGTTTGCGTTTGAAATCAGCATTGACCTCAAGCTGGCTAATCTTCATTAATATTTAATAATAAGCCAATTAAATTTGTGTGATTAATAAGATTTGACTATAATCTATCGAACTATCAAACAGTATGGCAGCTCCAAATCTGCACGATACTTATTTAAGCTGCGCAGCTATCGGATAATTGTATCGATATCCTATCGATACTCCATTACCATCAGTACTCAGTATTTATAAGTTTTTGTTAATTATTCCAGCGAAGTGCAATTTTAAACTATAGGAAATTCCAAAATACTTTATTGAGCTAAAGTTCGTTATTTATATTGACGTTTTATCTCTAAAGAAACTAAAACGATGAATTTGCCTTTGTTCAAATAAAATATCGATACTTCCATCAAAGCGATATTTGTACGCATCTCTAGTTCGGCACTTAAAAGTCCAACTTTAAAACAACAACAAGAACGCAGCAGCTAGCCAAATATTGTTATTAACTTAATGCTGCGCCCACCGCACACCCAATCAACAGTATGGGCATTCTAGAGAAGATTGCTGAGATCGAGCGCGAAATTGCGCGCACCCAAAAGAACAAAGGTGAGCTGTGGGCGGTACTTAAAACCGGCACAGACAACGCGGCGTCCGAACTCGCAACGCTGGCAATAGAAATGCCGCTGCGGAATTTAGGGTTAGAATTCATTTGTAATTTTTTTTTTAAATTGCAGCTACTGAGTACCATTTGGGATTGTTAAAGGCAAAGCTAGCCAAGTATCGGTCGCAGCTGCTGGAACCATCGAAGAAGGGCGAGAAGGGCGAAGGTTTCGATGTGCTGAAGAGCGGTGATGCGCGTGTGGCGCTAATTGGATTTCCCAGTGTGGGCAAGTCCACAATGTTGTCCACTTTGACCAAAACCGAATCGGAGGCAGGTGAGTTGCATGTGATTTATGCGGGCGTAGCACAAATCCTTGATACTCCTTTCGCATCTCGTAGCCAACTATGAGTTCACCACGCTGACGTGCATTCCCGGCGTCATCGAGTACCAGGGTGCCAATATACAGCTGCTTGATTTGCCTGGTATTATTGAGGGCGCTGCTCAGGGCAAGGGACGTGGTCGCCAGGTGATTGCCGTTGCGCGCACCGCTGATCTGGTGCTGATGATGCTGGACGCCACCAAACCGAATGTGCATCGCGAGCTTTTGGAGCGTGAGCTGGAGTCGGTGGGCATACGCCTAAACAAACGCAAGCCTAACATTTACTTTAAACAGAAAAAGGGCGGCGGCCTTAGCTTCAATGCAACCTGTGCCTTGACACGCTGCAGCGAAAAAATGGTGCAATTGATTCTGCACTCGTTTAAGATATTTAATGCAGAGGTGCTGTTCCGTGAGGACTGCACGGAGGATGAATTCATTGACGTGGTCACGGCCAATCGCGTCTATCTGCCTTGTTTGTATGTGTATAATAAGATTGATCAGATTTCCATAGAGGAAGTCAATCGCTTAGCGCGAGAGCCACACTCCATTGTGGTCAGCTGTAACATGAAGCTGAATCTGGACTATATGCTGGAGGCGCTGTGGGAAGCCCTGCAGCTCATTAGAGTGTACACCAAGAAGCCCGGTGCGCCTCCAGATTTTGATGATGGTTTGATTCTAAGAAAGGCAAGTAAACGAATATAAAATAAATGCCTCAACGATCTTTGACCTTTTCTTTGTCTTCTGCCAACACAGGGTGTCAGCGTGGAGCATGTGTGTCATGCCATTCATCGAACGCTTGCCGCACAATTTAAATACGCGCTGGTTTGGGGCACTTCCACAAAATACTCGCCACAGCGTGTGGGCATCGCCCATGTGATGGCCGACGAGGATGTTATTCAAGTGGTCAAAAAGTAAGGCGCAACTTAGGTGCATTTGTTAATCTAGCGCATGGCGTCAATTGAGTTGAAATATATTCTATTCTACATATATATATTAATTAAATGCTTGTACTTTTATCTTGTGAGAAGATTTTATGAAGACGAAAATATTCAATTTAAACTCCCAGACTTTTTAACGGCTTGAAATATGATCAATCATAAAGTGAGATTCCCGATTCGTTTAGTGACTTTAACGAACTTATAATGATTGTTCAATACAATTCGGAGCCTTCCGTCCTGCAGTTGACTCTTTTTAAAAAGAGAAGAGCACATGTGCTTTCCAACAATCAACTTTAGGTAGGTTTTTGTATAAGAATTGTTTTATAACTTTATTGACATTCCAATTTAATAACAACTAAAAACTACACGTGATAATGCTCGTGATTACCATCTGTCTGATTTGGTTGCTGCCGCATTGCTGGACGATGCCGCTGTGGCTGAAGCAAAGCTTTTGTTCAGCGTGCTCATGGCCGAGATGTTTGAGAAGGGCGTCGGGCCGCTGCTTATGCGCTGGGGTTCCACCAGCTGAGCAGGAGGATTGTCAATTTTGGCAAATACATTGGAGGCATCGCGCAGACGATAGCGACGCAGATTTAAAAACTGCTCCTTCTGCTCCTCCACACGCTGATGCAGCTCTTGCAGGCGTCCAGCCAGCGAAATGAAGGCTTCAGTAAGCTGACGAAAGCCGCGCTTAAGATCCACTGGCGATATGCTCTGTGGATTGGCCAGCGCATGCATGTGACTCTCGGTGAGCATTATTTGCTGGCGAAAGGCTATAAGATCCTCTTCGTACTTGGCCACCAGGCACTGAAAGTACTGGAAAGGTGCCGTATTCTCAAACTGCAAACCCGCAGGTGTGTCCTGCGTGCGTTGTGCCATCTCCAAGGATTGTATGGCCTTGGCCGTTTCGCTGCGCAGCTGCTTGATCTGTCGATTGTTGTCATCCACCGAATTGGCCACATTCTGCAGAACCCAGAGTAGATTTGCGATTTCGTGACTCACATTGCTCAATTTGGAAGTCGATGTGCGTCCAATGTCGGAGGAAATTGTCTTTTGTTGCTTAATGTAGCTTTTGAGTGCATCCACGGTCTTTACTATTTCATCGGGCACTTGCGTCTCCTTGATCTGAAAATCAGTATTCAGTAAAAATATATGCTTATATTGCACGTTTGCCAACTCACCTTAATCCCGTCCTGCTTATTGTCGCCCAGCTTGGGCTGTGTGGCGCTAACATCGATGCCGCCCAGGCCAACGAATGCCGGCTGTGCTGCGCCCGGCTGTGCGCCCATTGTCAACGGCCTGCTAAAGATACCGCCGCTTCCGGGTGCGGCAGATGACAAAGGATTGCTGCCACCCAGGAGCAGATTGGAGTTGAAAGACTGCGCTGTGGCTGTTGTTGTCATGGTGTTAAAGTTCAGGCTGGCAGTCGTTGCTTGCGGCTTGTTGAAAGCAAACGCACCACCCCCTGCGCCCAGAGTTGCAGGCATCGCCGTCGATCCGAAGGCGGGCGGCGCTGTCGTCGGTGCGCTTGAGGTGGGCGTGGAAAAGCTGAAGGTGGGTGCCACGGTGGCAGTGGCTGCTCCAAAGCCGGGCGCAGCTGCAGGAGCGCCAAAATTAGGTGTAGTTGTGGCAGCGCCAATGCCACCTACAGATGTGGGAGCGCCAAAAGCAGTCGTGGCTGCGGGAGCGCCAAAACCAGGCGCAGATGTGGGCGTACCAAAAGCGGACGTAGCTGCGGGTGCGCCAAAAGCAGACGTAGCCGCGGGTGCGCCAAAAGCGGACGTTGCTGCGGGTGCGCCGAAAGCGGACGTTGCTGCGGGAGCGCCAAAAGCGGACGTAGCTGCGGGTGCGCCGAATCCGGCTGCAGTTGCGGGCGTGCCGAATCCGGGTGCAGCTCCGGGAGCGCCAAATCCAGGTGCAGCTGCGGGTGCGCCAAATCCGGGCGCAGCAGTCTGTGCACCAAAGGTCGAGCTAGCGCCAGGTGCGCCAAAAGCCTGTGCAGTAGCTGGTGTGCCAAAACCAGGCGTCGACGTGGCTGCACCAAAGGCTGACACAGCTGCGGGAGCGCCAAAGGCTGAAGTCGTAGCTGGAGTGCCAAAAGCAGATGTGGTTGCACCAAAGGCAGGCAGCGATAGTCCTGTGCTGGCTTGGCCAACTGCACCGCCAATTGGTGAACCAAAGCTGAGCGTAGGCGTGGCACCAATTGGAGCGGATGCAAAGCTAAAGTTAGGCGCGGCGGCACCCACCATTGCGCCCGCCGCACCAGCTAAACTCGATGTGGCCGTTGCAGCTCCAAATGCTGGCGGCGGTGCGCTTGTGGCCGGTCGCGCGCCAAAACTGAAAGCGCCTGTTGCTGGTGCAGCGGCACCTCCGCCCAGGCCAGTGTTCTGATTAGGTGAGAACGGAAAAGACATCGTCTATGGCGTTAGTTCTCTAATAATAGTTTACTGTAAATTTGCAGTGGTCACAGACGCGTTCCAAAAGTTTGAGTTAAAAATATTCTCAAACTCCTCAGGTAAGAAGAATCGCACAGCAAGTAATTAATTTATCGATAACTATCGGCTGCAATGAACTGCAGTAGTTTCATAGTGTGAACTAGCTCTTAAGCATGGAATTTAAATTAGTTTAAATTAGTTTTTCATTTCACAGCAAAATGGTTAGCACTTAAAATAAAAATAATTTTTACCAATAACTCATTCGCATATAAATAGTGAGCTTGAAGCAAGCAATTAAACCAGTGACTGGCAATGTTGCTATTTTGCTATCACGGTGACTGTGACAGAATATCTGTGATAAATGTTTTTTTTTTTATGTGACCTCTTTTTCACTATGACTTAAGTATCTTTTTATACTCTTTTTTGAATTTATTTTAAATAAAATAATATTAAAAATAATTTTTATAAGTCCTTAAAAATGGCGACATATTTGTTTGATTTTGTTATATGACGCTGCAGAGGATTTTTGTATATTCAGGCCTGTTTCCATTGCCAACTCCGTTCACGGTGAGACACTTGAATGAAAAGTATTCGAAATTATTTGTAAAAGGTAGATATAATACAATTTTATTCGAAAGCAGTAGCAGATTATCAAAAAAACGCGCTCGGAAATGAGAACACAATTAGTTTTCATATTTTGTCACAGATGTATGCTACTTTGAAATATCTGTGATATGATATATCGCACATCTCTAGTGAGCTGAACTGTGGAATATAATAGTGCTGTACACTTACCATTTTCCAGTGCTCAACACCACTTTGTTAGCGAGTTTTGCAACCAATTGTACCATAGTACCAACTTTTGACACTTGGAGCGCCACAGCGACCTGGGAAATTTACAGTTATTTCTGACATCATGTGATCGAGAGTTCTTCGTAATTAAACTTGCACGCGCTTTGCTAAATTGCAATCGAAATTAAAGAAAAAAACAATGTTCGCACAACAGGAAAACTTCACAAATTATTTTATAGAGCATGGCATCTTGCCGCGCCTGTGTGAAATATTGGATCAACTGTTGCGCATCGAACCGCTGCCAACAGATCCATTAATCCAAATTTTATACGGATTCGGCTGCCCACTCATTCCGCAGGCTCAAATGAAAGCGTTGGAACGCAAGGTTTCCCGTGCCCAAGACGAGGTGCGCTACTTGCGTCGCATATTGATCGAGTTGGGCGGCAAGGAGGAGCTCTACGACAGCGACAGCGATGAGGATGACTATGTGGGATCAATACGCGTCATGAGTCAACCCATCTGTCACCCAAAATCGCGCATTTATGATGAATGCAAATCTCTAATACGAGCGCAGGCGCCGCAGTACATTATGGCGCCATCGATTGGCATCAAGCAGGAAATGAAATTGGAGCCACTGGAGGAGGTGCCCTGCTGCAGCCCCTCGATTCGCGATAATTTACAACAATCTTAAGTTTTGTTTATGTATTGATTACATATCTATTCTATTGCATGATATCGAATTCAAATTTATAATTTTGTTTAAAAAAGTTAAAGACAACGCCAGTTTGTTGCATATTATGTAAAACCTAAATGCATAGGTTATGTATGAAGAAGAATACTATTCATATTTTGTAATAAAACTTGTATGCAATAAAAATAAAGTCAATGATTGAATGTTCATACTGATTATATAAATCCATTAGTGTTTTATTGTTAAGTTAAAAAAATTGTTTAAAAAATTGTATATTCGTGATCAGCATCATCAACCGAGTCATGTCCGTCATGTACGTCTGTCCGTCTGCCTGTCTGTCCGTCTGTTTATATGCGAACTAGTCCCTCAGTTTAAGAGCTATCGTGATGAAACTTGGCACAGATGCTTATTCTTTCTACAAGCAGTACATATGTCAGAATCGGCTAGATCCGACCACATATTACTGCCATAGGAACGATCGGTTGAAAAAAAGAATCTGTATGAAAAACTTTTTTGTTTTTCAAAATATCTCGACCAAACTCACTATGTCTTAGTTTAAGCACTATCCACATATGTTGACAAAATTTCATCGATATCGGACCACTATATCTTATAGCTGCCATAGGAACAATCGGTTGGAAATAAGTTTCTGTATGAAAAACTTTTTTGTTTTTCAAAATATTTCGACCAAACTCAATATGTCTAAGTTTAAGCACTATCCACATATGTTGACAAAATTTCATCGCAATCGGACCACTATATCTTATAGCTGCCATAGGAACAATCGGTTGAAAATAAGTTTCTGTATGAAAAACTTTTTTGTTTTTCAAAATATCTCGACCAAACTCACTATGTCTAAGTTTAAGCACTATCCACATATGTTGACAAAATTTCATCGATATCGGACCACTATATCTTATAGCTGCCATAGGAACAATCGGTTGAAAAATAGTATCTGTGTGAAAAATTTTTTGTTTTTCAAAATATCTCGACCAAACTCACTATGTCTGAGTTTAAGCACTATCCACATTTGTTGACAAAATTTCATCGCTATCGGACCACTATATTTTATAGCTGCCATTGGAACGATCGGTTGAAAATAAGTTTCTGCAAGAAAAACTTTTTTGTTTTTTAAAATATCTCGACCAAACTCACTTTGTCTAAGTTTAAGCACTATCCACATATGTTGACAAAATTTCATCGATATCGGACCCCTATATTTTATAGCTGCCATAGGAACGATCGGTTGAAAATAAGTTTCTGCAAGAAAAACTTTTTTGTTTTTCAAAATATCTCGACCAAACTCACTATGTCTAAGCACTATCCACATATGTTGACAAAATTTCATCGATATCGGACCACTATATTTTATAGCTGCCATAGGAACGATCGGTTGAAAATAAGTTTCTGCAAGAAAAACTTTTTTGTTTTTCAAAATATCTCGACCAAACTCACTATGTCTAAGTTTAAGCACTATCCACATATGTTGACAAAATTTCATCGATATCGGACCACTATATCTTATAGCTGCCATAGGAACGATCGGTTGAAAATAAGTTCTGCAAGAAAAACTTTTTTGTTTTTCAAAATATCTCGACCAAACTCACTATGTCTTAGTTTAAGCACTATCCACATATGTTGACAAAATTTCATCGATATCGGACCACTATATCTTATAGCTGTCAATATATACTATCGGTTGAAAATAAGTTTCTGTATGAAAAACTTTTTTGTTTTTCAAAATAACTCGTGCAAATTCACTGTATCTAAATTAAAGCACGTTATATACAGGAGACAAAATTTTATCAAAATCGGATTACTATATCTTATGGCTGCCATTCGAACGATCGGTCTAAAAAATCTTTTCATATGCAAAGGGCATATATCTTCGGCACTCCGAAGATACCCTTTTTTTTATTGTTGCTAATTTAAGTCGTGCTATATCATTTGAACTCAACGATTGAACGATCAAAGAACCGAACGAACCGAACGAACTAACAACTGAGTGCAATGGTTCGTTAGATTGAACTAATTGAACTACATCACCAATTAGTTCGTTCAGCAAAAACTGAACTACTGAACTTATTCCTTCAATTGAACTGCAATGTACAACTCTAACTCTAATATCCATATAGCTTTGTTAAACTTAATTAACCAGGGCAAATCAATAACCAATACGCAGCTCATGTCAACAGTTGTACCTGTTACATGGCCAAAACAACAAAAACAAAAAAAAATACAACAAGAAAACATCAATTCAATTAACTTGCAACATGTCATCTATGTCGACAGCACACAGCACAATGTTCGTGCTGGGCAAACGTGAAATTTCATTTGCAAACCCCTCACCTGCTTATATACTAGGGGGCAGTTTGGAGTGGTCTTTGAGCAGGTAACAGAACTATAGCTATGCAAATTCATCATTACCAACTTGTGCTGAGCAGCAGCTAGTTTGACTACGCCAGAAATGAGCCAGCTGAGCTGTGAAATAAGCTATAAGTGCTTGAAAACAAGTCTAAAAAAATGATGCCAAATTCATAAATAACATAAATAGAGTGCAAAAGTTATCATTGACAACCTGAACTAATCCAATTAACTCTAATAGCTAATATATTATTTCTGTTATATTTCCTCCGATGTTACTCTTATAATTCTGTATTTGGCTGCAACTCAAATGTTGTCAATTTTTAGATTTACTTTTGCTTAAAAATATATTTTTAAAATTTTGATGAAAGGTTTATGTGATCCAAACAAAGCGTTCAGGGTCCCATACACAGTTCTTAAGTAAGCATCATCAAATTCTTGTTCCGCGCACTTTTATTTGAGCTTCTTGGCTTCGTAGATGGGGGAGTTAGATTTTATTGGATCTTGATATTCTTCATACTCTATTCCATGAAAAAATAATGAGCTTTCTCTTTGTGGGAGGACGACAACGCATTCTGGGATCTTACTAGAATATTCTAATAAATATATATTATATATATATAATCAATGTCAAAGAAACTCAACGTTTTAAATAAAGAAAATAAATAAAATTAAATTTTTAGATTTGTAAAAAAGATGATGTTTTCGCCGTAAGAAATGAAGAACTACTAAATATAATTAAGTCGATTAAGTATGTAAGCTTCAAAATTACTGATAAAAGAAAGCCTGCTATAATTATGAAAAAAAAAGAACAGTTTTACATAAAGTTCATGAAGAATCACGAAAATATATATATATATATTTTTACTCCCTGTTCCCATTAAAAATGGGAAAAAGGGAGTTATAATGTACTGCAAATGTGTGTAACAGGCAGAAGAAGGCATTTCCGACTATATAAACTATGTATATACTTGATCAGGATCAATAGCCAAGACGAACTAGCCATGTCCGTCTGTCTGTCCGTCTGTCTGTCTGTCCGTCTGTCCGTCTGTCCGTATGAACACACAGATCTCGGAAACTATAAGAGCTAGAGACACAAAACTTGGCATGCAGGTTCCTGTATACTGTATTCCTGTATCAATTTTGCCCTGTCTCAGAAGGCAGAAACAAAAGTTTGACATGCACTGTGCAAGTACGCTTAAGTACGCTGCTTGCTTGTGTTGCCGCTGAACTGCTTGAAATGCAAGTTGGGAGCAGGGAGTCTCGTAGTCGGGCACACTCGACTAGAGCATTCTTACTTGTTTTATTATACTTTACATAATTCATTCAAAATCGGACCACCATATCTATAGCTGCCTTAGAAACGATCGGTAAGAAATTAAGTTTCTATATGGCTGCTATATAATATATTGATCCGATGTTGATCAAACTTTGAACATGTTTGAAACAAAATGAGATATGGAATTGGTAAGTTTGGTATAAATATTTTCATAAACAAGAAAGTTTTCATGCGACGCATTTTCAACCGATAATTCCATTGGTTCCTATAGAATACAGTGGCCCGATTTTGATAAAATTTTGTCAAAATACATATATAATGCTAAAACTCAGATTGGGTAAGTTTGGTCGAGTTATCGATCGTCCCGATGGCAGCTATATGTAAAAGTGGTCGAAAAGTCGAACTAGAAGATGTCTCTAAATCTGTTGAGTATAACATATATCCCTAACCGTAACAAACAAAGTTGTTCTTAATCTTTATCAACAGTCATGGCGATCTCTTTGCTTGTACAGAAGATATGTATGTCAGAACTGGCCAGATCCGATCACTATAACATACAACTGCAACATCAGTCTAAACAAATTGTTTAAAGATAACACACCAATACGGAACTTTACTTTGCATTGATTTGCATAAAACAATTTTTGGTCCTAACTGTTATCTCAAGTTTATGGATAAGGATATATAGCTTCGTCACTCTGAAGATCTAATATAAAATGCTATTTTCATTGATGTTTTTCATGTTTCAAGAGACAATTAATGAACTATTTAAAAAGTGCTTTCAAGCAGCATAATTGGGGGATTAACAATTTAATCAATTCAATTGTCACCTTTCACATATGCATCTGAAAAAAATGCAATTTTATAAAAATGCTTATTTTAACAATTTATACATGTACTTATTGTATATACGGTATATTTTACACTCAATAATGCAGCTTAACTGGGTGTGGGGGGAGGGAGTTAATACAAAAGGTTTACACAATTTGTTTGCCAGTGCGCGATAAATCCATCTAATCCGCTGTGGGCGTTAGGGCGGCTGGGCGTGGCAGGCGTGGCAGGCATGCTGGGCATGTCAGGCGACAGATGACAGTCCCTTTGACAAATAAACTGCAGTCAGTTTGATATACAATGAACATAAATATTTGTAATAAAAGCAATGTTTTATTAAATAAACAACTGGCGCATTGTGGGCGTGTCAGATGGGCAACTGAAGCGTCAGTTTTTAATTGCACTCGCTAGAATGTTTTTTATTGATATTTTTTTAAGTTCTTTTCGGTGTATTTTGATGTTGAATAATCGTTGCGGAAATTGCCGTTTAACGCTTAAATGGTTAGACGAAAAAAATGTTTAAAAAAATGCAGCGCGATAATTGATTGAAACAAAATGCTGTCGCATTGCTTTCCTAATTTCTTTATATTTTTTCCTACGTTTTTTGTTTTGCTTTGTTTTTTTTTTTTTGTCGTTTTGCACTGCCCTTAACCGAGTTGCAGCCTATGTTGCATAGTTTTGGGCGCTTAATCTGTGCGCGTGGCAAACGACCCCCTATTGCAAATTCAGCTTTGCCTTTGCCCTGTCAGTCTGGCGTAGCGTAAAACTTTAACCACGTAAAATACGAGCCCGCTGGGCAGCAGCCGCAACGCAGCCAACCAAAAACAAGAAAAAAAAAAAGAAATCACAAAAAAAGAGCTGGAAACAAACAGCAGTTGAAATGCATATAAAAGCAGGGTGGACTCCAATCCAAATCCAATCCAATCCAGCCCAATTGGGTTTGGCTAACTGGCACGAACTCCAGATGAGCTATGCGAATGTTTGGAGAGCGCAATGTGCTTTCTAATGAGAGAGATGAGATTTCGTTTTCACTTCGGAATAGTAACTGCAAGTTTTTATTTTAGTTTGTAAATGTAAAAACTTGAATTTGTATTAAGTTCTTTAGCTTGTGAGCCATGCAAGTGTCTTATAAATTATAAATAACAATGGTTTGTTATGCGCGTAAAGTTGTTGAAATTTTAAAATATAAAACAACAAAATAATATAAAACATATAGATGAAGCGACATACAAAATATGTTTACAAATGATTTTGTTTACGACTTTTAATTCAATATTTAAGCAAAAATTAAGTTGGTGAGAAGTTTGGGATTATTTAATTAAAATTAGTTACATTTATTTATATTGATTTATATTTAACTAAAATTAAACAAGATTTTTAATTACTTGAAATATTTACCTATTTACCTTTGGTTTTCGGTTGGCGGCTCATTTGACTCTAAATATATAATCTTGTTCTCAATTCCACTTATATTATTAAAGTGATAGTTCAGAAAACCGATAAACGAAAAGCTTTCGTGTTTATAACAACTTTGTTTGTATAAGTAACAATGAAAAACATGCCTAAATTATTTGTTAAATGTAAATATATCATGATTTTACATATGTTTTAAAAGATTTTCATGTCAAGTAGTCATCTGATTAAGTACTCTGTACAATTTCAAAAAATTATTTTATAAATGCTATCCAAATTATGTGAAATTTGCAAAATTTGAAATTATAAAAAAAAAAACAACTGAAAAATTAAAACATTTCGAAATTGATGCAGAATTACATTTTAAATGTAAACAGAATTGAGAACCAGACTTCTATTACCGTATTATCTCGTATTATTGAATGTCATTTGAGTATTATGGTCATACAAAGATCTTACTTTTTTTTGCTTATATTGGACTTTAATTATTTTATGTTATTGAAAGTAATATTGCTCAAAGTAAATCAGGTTTCAAACTGAGAATTTTATTAAAATCGTTAGCTTAGAAACTTTAAAGCTTTTGGCATATGATTTTTCAAAAATAACACAAATAAAAGAAAAGTACATATACTATTTGAAAACCCAATTACAATAAATGCAAAGTATACAAGCAGTCATATGATGTGTTTTCGATATAATATTGATAATAAATATAATTTATAAAATTCAATAAAAAAGGAATCTTTTATTATGTGTAGCGAGTCCATACTTTGAAAGATTCCTGGAATAACTTATATGCAACTCAATATCTGTTGCAGCGCCCTTCAGTGCAACATTGAAAGCATCCCATTCCACTGCTACCCCCGGGTATCAGCCGGAAATGGCAAAGCAACTGCAACAAAAAAATAATCAAAAAACAAAAAAAGCCCCAAAAAATATATATAAAATGGTTACGAACTGAGCTTCAGCTCAGAGCAGAGAACCACGCAGCGACGCTTCAATTTCATGTCGAGTAAATTTTAATTTACAGCTCTTTTGTGACCGCAGGTTTTGCCAACATGCGAGCCAAAAAACTTGGTATGGTTTTTTTTTCGTTGTTTGTGTAGTATATATACATTATATTTTATTTTATTTTATTTTTGGCTTTCTGACTGAGTTTGGCTTGTTGGTCAAATGATATATCCGGCTTGGCACAGTGGGGGCATCATTGGCTGTGGGCTATACGGCGGCCAGGCTGCCATTAGTTTTAATGACTGAAAGTGGGAGTTGTGTAGAGGAGTTGGGGGAAAAGGCAGTTGAACAGAGGCGCCGCTGGGCTAATTGTGGCTGCTGCGAAACTCAAACTATGCTTCATTAGCGCCGCTGAAAACTCTATTAGCCAAAAGCGAGGCGGCAGCAACACGAGAAAAGCGTGAAAAAGTTTTGGCGAACGCGTCGGAAAAACGTGCAGCGCCTAAATAATGTCAAATTTATTGGTAATACAAGAAAGAAAACGAAAAAAAAACAAAAACAAAAAACCAAAAACAATTAAAATGCAATTAAAGTGCATAAGTTTCACAATAAAGTAGGCATGGCAAAACTTTAGCTTGCCTGTCCCAAAAATGTATACACTTTAGCCGCTTTTCAAAAAAACTACAGCACAATTTGACCCAAATACATCAATGTCGACAAAATGTATCTGCCAAATGGCACACACACACACACACACACACACACACACACAAACAACAACAGCATAAACTAAGCGCATTTTATCATCTATTGTCATTTTTCATTTTGCGACAACAAACAACAACAACAAAAAAAGGGCTAACAATTTTTATGTGTCAACAAGAATAATTTGTGTCACCAACACGAAGACGAAAACGAAACGAGAACTTTGCAAAGATGACAAACAAAAAAGTGCAAAAGTGTCGTAAACAAAAGCGGGCAGCATATTAATAATGAAAACAGGACAACGGCACACAAACAAGCAAACAAACAGACAAACGAGCAAACAAACAAACATTGTGAGAGCCAACTAACAGCTACAAATGAACAAACAACAAAAACAAACTGCCACAAACACGTCCAAGACAACGACAACATCAACTACGACTACGACTACGACTACGAGTGCAACAAAAAAACAATAATGTGCTGAGGAATCAACAAGCAGCAAGAAATTAATACGAGCACACACACACACACGCACACACACGCACACACACGCACACATACGTACACACATGCACGCCCCCAAATAGCGCCCGCTAGCTACGTGCAACGCCGGAAGCCGTGTGGTACGTGCACGTGCCATAATCCTTTTGCCGTGCAACATTTTTCTCTCTGCTCAACTTTTGCTGAGAATCCTGCTGTAGGCACGAATTTTCACAATTGCAAAGTTTCGTGAGAAGATATATTTTTGTTATTTGGCAAATAATAAATTGAGCATGTTTTATTCAATAACAATTTCTTTTTTGGTCCACAAACAGCATTGAGAAATGATTTTTTACTCCCTGTTAACATTCAAAATGGGGAAAAGGGAATTATAAAGTACTGCAAATGTGTGTCACAGGCAGAAGTAGGCATTTCCGACTATATAAACTATATACATTCTCGGTTAGCATTAACAGCCGAGACGAACTAGCCATGTCCGTCTGTCTGTCTGTCTGTCCGTATGAACTCACAAATCTCGTAGGCTATAAGAGCTAGAGACATCAAGATAGGCATGCAGGTTCCTGTATACCATACGCAGATCAAGTTTATATCAAATTTCGAATGCACCCCCCCGCACCCTCGCAAATCGAAAAAGACTCCCACAGCCACAATTTTAAAGATAAAGCTTTGATTTTGAATACACATATATTTTGTAGCAATGTTGTTTCGTAAACTGCTTGAAATGCAAGTTGAAAGCAGGGAGTTTCGTAGTCGGGCACACTCGCCTAGAGCATTTTTAATTGTTTTTAATTGTTATTAAATAATAAAATTATAATATTTGTATACAGCGCCATTACTTTAAATAATTATAATTATTTCATCGGTGATTAGAAGCCAAATCTTAATTTAAACAAGTAAGACTGCTCCAGTCGAGTGTGTCCGAGCAGTCTAGCAGTTCAGTGCAGTGCTTGCAAAACTGTTGAGTCTGCCTGCTAAGACGTGGGGAATTAAATTCTTCAATAACTTTGGTGTTTATCGGAATTCGCGCAGCAGCCACACTGTGGCTCGTTTCCCAAAAACTCGTTGCGAAAATCAAATTTGAGTTTTTCGGTTGGGCAAAAGCTGATTTGATTTCAATTAAGAATTGACCAAATAAAAAAACGACAATAATTTTATATTTAAAACAATTTTTGTCTATTGGTAAATTTTTCAGTTAAGGCAAAATTAAGATAAAAACAAAATTGTAAGTGCAAAGCTGAATGCATTAAATGCACAAAACTACAAACGCCAAGTAACAGATATTTTTTCTAAAATTAGATATATATTTTAAGAATCATTTTGAAAAATAAAAACACATACAGTTCAAAATTTTTTTATTTTTTTACATATTTTTAAAAAAAATCTTAAATTTGAAGTAGTTTTGAAAATTTGGGTTGGTTGCAAAACATTTTTTTTAAATTTTTTTTATAAAACTGTTTAAACATTTCAAAAAATTAAAAAAAATTGTCAGCTATCTGTTTGACATATTTCAGTCAAAATCTTTAAATTAAAAAAAAAACCAAGTTTGCGTTTGACCGTTAATAATCGCCCATTTCTGTGCCACGCCCACTCTTATTCTTATTTTTACTCCCTGTTCCCATTAAAAATGGGAAAAAGGGAGTTATAAAGTACTGCAAATGTGTGTAACAGGCAGAAGGAAGCATTTCCGACTATATAAACTATATATATTCTTGATCAGCATCAACAGCCATGACGATCTAGCCATGTCCGTCTGTCTGTCTGTCTGTCCGTCTGTCCGTCTGTCCGTCTGTCCGTCTGTCCGTCTGTCCGTCTGACCGTCTGTCCGTCTGTCCGTCTGTATGAACGCGTCGATCTCAGAGACTATAAGAGCTAGAGACACCAAACTTGGCATGCACGTTCCTGTATACCATACGCAGATCAAGTTTATTTCAAATTTCGGATGCACCCCCCCGCACCCTCGCAAATCGCAAAAGACTCCCACAGCCACAATTTTAAAGATAGAGCTTTAATTTTTGGTACACATGTATGTTTAATCAATGTCTTTCGGATGTGTAAATTTCAACACGATCGGATAAATAGCACCAAAGTTATAGAAGAATCTATTACGCCCGTCTCAGCTGGCAGCAACAACAGTTTGACAAGCAGTTTACGAGTTAAGTGCACTGCTTGCTTGTGTTGCCGCTGAACTGCTTGAAATGCAAGTTGGGAGCAGGGTGTCTCGTAGTCGGGCACACTCGACTAGAGCATTCTTACTTGTTTTACTCCCTGTTCCCATTAAAAATGGGAAAAAGGGAGTTATAAAGTACTGCAAATGTGTGTAACAGGCAGAAGGAGGCATTTCCGACTATATAAACTATATATATTCTTGATCAGGATCAACAGCCGAGACGAACTAGCCATGTCCGTCTGTCTGTCTGTCTGTCCGTCTGTCCGTCTGTCCGTCTGTATGAACGCGTCGATCTCAGAGACTATAAGAGCTAGAGACACCAAACTTGGCATGCAGGTTCCTCTATACCATACGCAGATCAAGTTTATTTCAAATTTCGGATGCACCCCCCCGCACCCCCGCAAATCGCAAAAGGCTCCCACAGCCACAATTTTAAAGATAAAGCTTTAATTTTTGGTACACATGTATGTTTAATTAATGTCTTTCGGATGTGTAAATTTCAACACGATCGGATAAATAGCACAAAAGTTATAGAAGAATCTATTACGCCCGTCTCAGCTGGCAGCAACAACAGTTTAACAAGCAGTTTACGAGTTAAGTGCACTGCTTGCTTGTGTTACACCCGTATCAGATGGCAGCAACAACAGTTTGACAAGCAGTTTACGAGTTTAGTGCACTGCTTGCTTGTGTTGTCGCTGAGCTGCTTGAAATGCAAGTTGGGAGCAGGGAGTCTCGTAGTCGGGCACACTCGACTAGAGTATTCTTACTTGTTTTTTTTAATTTTCAAGACAATTCACCGAAAAACTTTAAGTTTATATCTCTAATGGTTCAAGAGTTTGAATTTATGGAACGTGTTTTAGGAAAACGAGACACTGTGCGTCATAGGAATAATGATCAAAGATGAAGTTTTAAATTGAAAAACTTTTCTTCCTTCAGCAAAATCACTTTTACTCCCTGTACTCATTAGGAATTCAAAGAATTCAAGAAACAACAGCTATACCAATCATTTTGAAAGTATAATTAAACCTAAAATTGCTGAGCAATGTTGCAATACTACAGTTTGTTTATTGCTAGCTATAACAGCTACAATAATATGTTGTTTTTATTAATTTTCATTAATTTTGATAAACTCAATATTTATAGAGCGTATCAAAACACAGATACAAATTTGCATAGAAACAGACAGATTGAAAGCCAGGCAGACATACGAACAGATGGCCATAGCAAAATCGACTCGTCTATAATTTTTGTGACAAATTAAGGGGCACATTAAGAATATATATATGTTACTAACGAAAATTAAAATGAATATTTATTTAAGTATGGAATGGTAAATGTGCCTTGATAATAAATTCCTTTTTTCCAAGAATATTATAAATTTTCAACTTGAGTTTCTTTGTACAATTTCAGCGCAAAGCATGTCAAAGTCGAAACTAAACTACTTAGCATTGACCCTCAATGTTGCTGCAGTAACCGTGGACTTAATTTGTTGTCCCCTCCTCATCCTGCAGCAGTTCACAAAAGAAAGGCCCAGCAACATCTGGCATTGTGCTTGACCAGCAGAGCTACCATACTGATATTAAACTAAGCAACTCACCAATGCAGCACGGGAGAGCACATGAATATAAAATATACAAAATGCAATGATTTTTTTCTTTCTACTCTCTTATGAAGCTAGATTAAAAACCTACAAATATTTTAGAAATTTAAAATATGATTTGTAAAGATTTTTATACTCTTTTTTTAACTTTTTTGAAAAAAAAGGAAAAAAGAGTATATTGGGTTTGTGAAATGTCCGTCCGTCCGTCTGTCCGTCTGTCTGTCCGTCTGCCCGTCTGTATGAACGCAGGTTTTTTCCACAGTTTTGAAGCTAGAGCAACCAAACTTGGTATACATGTTGGTATATACCATAGGCAGACAAAGTGTCAAGATCTCCCCCCCACCCCCACCCCTTCCCCCACAAACCGCAAAAAACTATATCTTCCACAGTTTTAGAGCTAGAGTAACCAAATTTTGCACAAGGGCTACTAATCACTTCCTTGATCGATCTGGTAAAAAAAATTTGGCCACGCCCACCTCCGCCCCCACAAATGAGCAAAGTCTGTATCTCCCACACCCCTTTAGCTAGAATCACCAAATTTTGCAGGTTGAATTTTGTTGCCCTATTTAATAGATTGGATGAAAATAATTTTGCCACGCCCACCTCCGCCCTTGCAATCGACCAAAGTTTGTTTCTCCCAAACTTGTAGAACTGGCCCAACCAAACTTAAATTGATGGCAAAACTTGAAAGATTTGAGCAAAAATATAATTGTTGCCGCTGAACTGCTTGAAATGCAAGTTGGGAGCAGGGAGTCTCATAGTCGGGCACACTCGACTAGAGTATTTATACTTGTTTTGATTTAGATTTTACCACTTTTTATAAATTCTCTTGAAGCTCAGTATTGCATACATTTCGTGACACACACAAAGTGTCCAATCATTGGCTTATTACGTATACGCATAGCTAAGAAAATTGCTTAACGATGACAATGACAATTTCTAGGCGACAGAAATAAACTTTTTTAATTGCAAAGCGGGATGAAGACAGGCTGTGGGTAGCAGCAGCCAAAATGGCTTAGAATACCCCTCAGGGCATTAACAGCACAAGCCTCTAATTATTTTGTAAATGTGGCTGCCCACAACGCTGCGCTTCATTAAAAAGAAAAAAATTTCAAAAAATATAAAATAAAAGTCACAGTTTTCACAGTTGCGACTGCTGCTGATGCTGGTGTTGCTATTGCTGTCTCTGATGGATGACTTAATCACCCAGAAAAGCGCCACACAAATCAACAAGCAAACAACGCCGCCAAAGCGCTTGTCACAGAAGTTTAACGAGCGCCCAATGTATCCAACAGCACCAAAGGACCAAAAGGACCAACGGCCAGACGAACCCAACCACTCAAAATTAATGGAGCAAATCAAACGAGCAAAAAGCAGACGTATTCAACTCTAGCTCCAGTTTCAGTTTCAGCTCCAGTTTCAGTTTCAGCTTCAGCACCCGCTTTAACTACAGCTACAGTTCCATTTCCATTTCCAGTTCCAGTTTGTGTTAATAATGACAAGATTTGTGTGTGCCGCATACAAAATTAGCCGTCGCAGCATCCGGCGTTGCCAGACTGCAAATTTTTAGCGCAGCCGCTCATTAATTTTGTACTGAACCATCCCGACGACCCACCCGACGACCCACCCGACGTTCTAGAGTTGGTTTTTAATTAAAGCCAAACAAAAATTGCAAAAATATTAACTTCCGGCACAGGCACAAGAAAAAAAATAAGTATACACTATGATAGACTAGCGGATACTCTGTACCAAGTGCTTATTAATCAAATATAAATTCAAATGAATATATAAATTCGTTGCTTTTCCTTTCAGCTATTTGCTTGAGAAATTTAACTTGTTTGTTATCGGATTTCAAGGAAATTTTGTTGTAAATACACAGCCCTGTTCTGAATTTCACTTTCGAAAGAAAGTAGGAAAAGCTTAGCTTCTTCATTTAATTCTAACTCAAATAGCATGCTACATGGATTTCTGTGTAATGGATTCAAACGTGGATTTCGCAACAGAACTGTTACAATAAATTTTCAATATTCCTGTCCGAAATATTCAAGCCAATATCTTAACAGTGTGATTTCTAAACTGGAATTTTAATGCGTTCAACTTTTGCAAAGAAACTTACGGTTCATTCTGAACTATGAAAACTTAACAAAACTTAAGTAAGCGAGCTTATTACGGTTCCATTCATCTTTCGATTAGATTGTCTGAGAGTTGGGCAAAGGTACAATAAGTTTTTAATTATTATACGCATTTTGCCGATTCTTTTGATTACAGGGTATACAAAATTATTTCATTTTTGCAGCGCCAACTTTAGCACTTTAAATTTATGCGCTTTATTTTTGTTTTGTTGGCTTTAATTAACCAAACTGAGCAGCGGAAATTACATGACCAAGCAACTGAGGGGAAAGACACAGACACCGACGCATATGCGAGACATGCAAATGTGTATTTCCATCACCCCTCCCCTGCACCCAACGCCTTCCCCTTGCAGCTGACCGCTGAACTGCTGGCGGCCCGCACACAAAACTCCAAATCGCATAAAATGTAATAATAATTTCGCAGAACGCGTTTTTGGATGGGCTCTCGGAGTCAAAAGTTGCTGTAACGGAAACAGCTGTTTCCGCACTAGCTCCCATTCCCCTCACAGCAAGCGATCCAGTTTCCTTCTTCCTTCTTTCATCTTCACCCACTGCCTGCTGCCATTTCAACAATTTACTATTCATTTGAATTTTGGCTGCCGTCTTTCGTGTGTTGTTTGTCACTCCACAACCATAAAATGCAAAAGATTATGAAAAGTGGCGTTTCTGTGGCAGCAACAACCACAAACACAGTTACTGCCACTTCCTTAGCAAACGAAAAAAAGTATAATAGTTGTGCCACACAATAATAAAAAGATACCACATACACCGCATTTTAACTAGCTGGGAGAGTTATACTTCAAGTCCTTCATAAAGAAATCTCTTGAGAGAGTTGTGGCTCAATGTGAACTTTAAAAACATAAAAAAATACTTTAAAAAGCAAAAAAAAAAACTACAATTTCATTAAATTTTGGCTTTTTTTTTAATTATATATTTCATAATTTTAAGTTTATTTATAAGTTAACTGGATAAATATCGCCAGATAAATTTTAAAAGTAAAACTTAATAATTAACAAGGAAAAAACGATTAAATACCTTTACTGCCATCCTAACAAAACTTCTACCTTTACAAAACTTAAGACATTCTTTAAGACAAAACAAGTAAGAATGCTCCAGTCGACTGTGCCCGGCTACGAGACTCCCTGCTCCCAACTTGCATTTCCAGCAGTTCAGCAGCAACACAAGCAAGCAGCGCACTTAACTTGTCCAGTGCTTGTCAAACTGTTGTTTCTGCCTGCTGAGATGGAGGAAGTAGTTACTTCCATAACTTTGGTGTTCTTCATCCGATCGTAATGAAATGTTCACAGCTGATCAACTTTGTTTAAACATATATGTGTACAAAAAATCGAAGCTTAATCTTTACAATTGTGGCTGTGGGAGTTTTTTTCGATTTGCGGGGGTCCATCCGAAATATCAAATAAACTTGGTCTGCGTATGGTATACAGGAACCTGTATGGCAAGTTTGGTGTCTCTAGCTCTTATACTCTCCGAGATCTGTGTGTTTATACGGACAGACGGACAGACAGACGGACATGGCTAGTTCGTCTCGGCTGTTGATGCTGATCAAGAATATATGTAGTTTATACAGTCGGAAATGCCCCCTTCTGCCTGTTACACACATTTGAAGTACTTTATAACTCCCTTTTTTTCATTTTTTATGATATACAGTTTTTAAATGGTGCCTCCAAAGTATTTCAAATTTATAACCAAATCATCAGAGTTTTAGAAATATTTTCATACTTAAAGCGTTAAAGACCCATTCTCATCTATATCTATATATATATATATATATATATAAATAATTTATAACTTCTGATAACCCAAACAGTTGAAAGTTAATATTTTTATTCTACTTCGCTGTCTGTTTCTGGAATTATCCTATTACAACTACTTACGACTAGATGACCTAAAGGATTTTGTTTAAAGTCCTCCTTTTTCTATGCTAAGTATTTATTTATGTGCTGCCTGCTGCCAAGTAAAACTAAAAGCTGGCACAGTTTTTCGGTGTTTCAATTCTATTTATGAGGTCTGTATGTTTTTGCAGCTGTGTGCATTACTTTTAAGAATATACAATTTTGAAAGTGGTAAAGTTTGCTCGTTGTAAGCTCGTAAGCATCTATTTCAACTTTAACTTTGAACTCTTGTTGTGTTCTGCTACTGCTACATCTTAAGTTAACTGCAGATGGCATAAGTAAGTAAGTATATATGAGTACTAGAACTTTCAAGTCACGTGGCTGCCATAACATATCGAATTACGGCTTCTCTAATGGGAACTAAGCAAGTCTAACGAGCGTGACAAATGCAAATGAAGGCAATCAAGCAATTGGGTAACATACATATTTATTACAATTTACTCAAAGCTAACAATAAACATTCATTTTTAATTGATACTTTGGTTAATAGTTACAAATTGCATGTGCATTTAAAAGCTTTTGCAAAAATATGCATTTTCTAACAATTTGTATTTAACAATTTGAACTAACATCATCATTTTCACATTGCAAAATTTATTAAATATTTTTTTATTTTATTTTAAATTAATTTTTGTAGTAATTCATTTTATAAAGCAATTTTGTTTTTACCCAATGTTAAATTTGGATCATGCTTTCGTTTTGAAAAACATAAATTTCGAAGACTTGAATAATTTCATTTATTTTATAGATTATTTTTAAACTTCTTTAATGTCACTTGTTAAACATTTTATATTAGTTTTTGCTATTTGTCATAGATCATTAAACTTTTTAATGTCACTTGCATTTTTGATAATTAAAGTTGTTGTGTTTTGTTAATTGACAATTCCAAACTTGCCACATTTCAATTTGACATAATTTTCCAACATGTGCACAGAATTTAGCTGTGTCTGTTCCCTTTATTGAATTTCAACTCCTAACCGCAAATTATTTTCCAGCTAGGCAAAACTCATGAGGCGTTTGCAATTTTCCACATGCCAATTTGTGGGGCGGCATTTCTGTGAATTCAGGAACAGGACAGGACAGGACTACTACGACTACTACTACTACTACTACTATTGTAGTTGCAACTTGCAAGTGCTTGAAATTACATTTTCCACATTAATAAAATGAATATAAAAACTGAGCTGCTGCTGCAACAGTGCTACAGTGCTACTGTGCTAGTGTTTGCTGTTGCACGAACTATGCAAATGTGCCGCGTGCAGCGCAGCAGATAAAACTGAGCAGGAGACACATGTGTTTTTTTATTTGGCAGCCCCATGAGTCTCAGCGGTGCCGGGCTGGAATCCAATTGGACTTGGAGTTGGGGTAGTTTTTTGGGAGTGACAAAAGTTGCCAGTAGAGTCGCACATAATGTGCAGCAGCTGTTGCTGGCAGTGCCAAAAGTCACAATAAATTTTTGCATTAGTTGGCAGTGCAGCTGGCTGGGGGGAAAGGGGCTTGTGAACACTGAAAGCATTACGAAAATAACCAAAAAACATGAATAAATGAATTCTGAATCGTGCAAATAAAACTATGCGTGAACATATATTTGCAACGCTTTAAAGTCTTATATCTAAAATGTATAAAAGTATAAGTTGCCGCCGGTTATTTTGCCAGTTTAATAAGAAAATTAATTAGTTGCTAATTTTGCTTTGCACTGTGTGTACACTGTAACCAACAGAAAAAGACTAAGAAGCATTTGGTTCAAATCAGACTTTGAGTAATATAAGACATTTAATTAAATTTATCGAGTGCTTTAAGCTAACTAATTTGAAGAAATATTTAAGTACAAAATATTCAAAGGGAGCTGCTGCTGCAGACAATATGATACTCAAATATTTTGATAAATATCAATTAGTTTGTATTCTAATTGAATGCTATGGTTTAATGCGTAACATTGCAATTAAATTAGGCAAACAAAATAATTATTACATAATACACTAAGAAAAACAAGTAAGAACGTTGCAGTCGGATGCATCCGACTACGATATACTCTTTTTTTCGCCGCTTTGCGGAGTCAGAAGTATGTTTGCTCAAATCTTTCAAGTTTTGCCATCAATTTAAGTTTGGTTGGGCCAGTTCTACAGATTGGGAGAAACAAACTTTGGTCGATTGCAAGGGCGGAGGTGGGCGTGGCAAAATTATTTTTATACAATCTATTTAAAAGGACAACAGAATTGAACTTGCCAAATTTGGTGACTCTAGCTAAAGGAGTGAGGAGATACAGACATTGCTTACTTGTGGGGGCAGGGGTGGGCGTGGTCGAATTTTTTTTAGTCAGATCAATCAAGGATGTGATAAGTAGCCCTTGTACTAAATTTGTTTACTCAAGCTATAAAACTGTGGAATAAATAGGTTTTTGCGGTTTGTGGGGGAAGGGCTGGGGTGGGGTGGGGAGATCTTGACACTTTGTCTGCCTATGGTATATACCAACATGTATACCAAGTTTGGTTCCTCTAGCTTCAAAACTGTGGAAAAAACCTGCGTTCATACAGACGAACGGACAGACGGACATATCACACACCAAACATATTCTTTTTTCTTTTTTTTTTAAAAAAAAATTAAAAAAAGTGTATAATAACGTATAAGAATAAAATTTCCATTCGAGCCGACTGACGCGGGATTCGAACCCGGGTATACCGAACAGTAGACGGAGGCACTGTTTGTAATATGAAAAGCAAAATTGTATGTATTAATAAAATGGTCACAAAGTAAATAAATGCTATTAATTATACTCTTTTTTGAAAAACAAGACAAAGTCAAAGCTCTTTCTCCAAAGTACAATAATAAATAATTTATTTTTTCGATCAACAAACATGCAACAAATGTTCTTAAAATGAAAAATAAAATGAGAAATGAAACTCGAACCGCGGGATTAAAAAAATCGTTCCAAAATTAATACCATCGTTCCCCAGTTAAGAAAAAACGGTAATACCGTTTGTTCTTGATTTAGAATGGTTTATTCTCTTAGTGTAGGTATTTCAAATGAAGTCAAAACGTCTGTTAAATATTTTAGTTAATTTTGCTCGTTAGTGTAATTAATATTACAGAGTCTTATAAATGTTTTAAAAGAGATGACTTGAACAGATTTAAACTGTTTATTGGCAAAGTAAACAGCCTGCAGAGATTTTTCTTGTCAACAGTTTGCAATTTCAGCATTGTTGTCTGAATCTATACGCATAACTGTATCTTATGTCTTTAAATCTTTCGTAGTTTCGGATCTTTCCTAAATAAAAGCATAGCTCTTTTGGCTGCTTGTCCAATGAGCTGCTTTCCCAAAGGGTTTCAAGTTTTATGCCTGCATTGGGAGCTGTGCAAGTTTTTGTTGTAGTTACTCAAGCTTTTTATTGTTGTTTCAAGTGTTGCTGCTTTCATGGTTGTTGTTGTTGTTGGTCTACAAATAACTACGTGCTAAGAAATGTGAAGCAAACTACACACACTGAGATACTGGCAAGAAAACAGATACAGATACAGATATAGATAGAAATACAGCGCCAGAGCCAGAGCCAAAACAAGAAGCAGACAATGCCAGGCGCCCACGTCTCCATGGACACATTCTAATAAAAAGGAAGCATTGAGTACGCCATTTTGTGTGCTGCCATTTTTGTGCTGCTTCCTGCCTGGCTGGCAATCCCTAAAACTTTGTCAGTGATGCGAAATATATTGTTAAAGTGTTGCCAAGTCGCACAACAAACAAAAGTCAGTGCAAAATAAAAAGCAACAGCATCCATTTAATTGGGCATAGCTGTGTAATGCTTGAGTATTTTACAGTTGAGTGTCCAGCAAATTGAGCTCACTTGGTGCTTGTTTCAGTCACAGTTACATATGCATGTCCTTCACAGCATTGCACATCACTGATTCTTGAAGTTAGCTACTCTTGGCAAATCCTTTAGCTGCCATACAGCCCTAACTTTAGCTGGCGTCTCCTTTTAGGCATTTACCAGCTTGGGCAACATTTGAGTTATAAATGCCGCACTACTTGAATGAATCTCATGGGCGTAATAGTTTTCAAATGGCTTTTATCTATGTTATGTAGCTCTAATTCTCGTTTGCGTGTGCCACAATAGTGACTCCCCCCTGCCTTCTATTGGCCAACTCAGCTAACAAAACCGCTTGCCAATGCACAAATGCCACAACAAATCTGTGTGTGTGTGTGTGTGTGTAAGTAAGCAGTGTGGAGCAACAAATTGCCATTATATGCAATTTGTGGAACAAAACAGCAAAACACGCGGATTTTACATTGAAAGTTTGGTACGCTTGGCAGGATTCGCATTCATCGCATTCATCGCATTCCTAACAAACCTTCAGTTTCCGCTACTAACAGGCATTGGCTACCAGACAACTGCAGCCAAGCAGGTGTCAATTACACTGTCCAACAAATTGAAATATTATATTCAAGTAGTCGCAGCTCAAGTTGAAATGTTAGATGTCATTCAAACACAAGTTTGAAATTATCTCTTAACAGTTTACGGAATGTAGTTCAATGTACAGTTAGGAAAAATTTGAAAAAAATGTGAAAAAAATAAAATTAAACCATTTCCAAAGAGTACAAAAATTATTATAAAATACAAAATATATTCAGTTCAAAAAGTCAAGTTTCCTTAATGTTTACATTTTGAAGAAATAAGAATGCTCAAGTCGAGTGTGCCCGACTACGAGACTCCCTGCTCCCAACTTGCATTTCAAGCAGTTCAGCGGCAACACAAGCAAGCAGCGCACTTAACTTGTCCAGTGCTTGTCAAACTGTTGTTTCTGCCTGCTGAGATGGAGGAAGTAGTTACTTCCATAACTTTGGTGTTCTTCATCCGATCGTAATGAAATGTTCACAGCTGATCAACATTGATGAAACATATACATATGTGTACCAAAAATCAAAGCTTTATCTTTAAAATTGTGGCTGTGGGAGTTTTTTGCGATTTGCGAGGGTGCGGGGGGGTGCATCCGAAATTTGAAATAAATTTGATCTGCGTATGGTATACAGGAACCTACATGCCAAGTTTGGTGTCTCTAGCTCTTATAGTCTCCGAGATCTGTGTGTTCATACGGACAGACAGACTGACATGGCTAGTTCGTCTTGGCTGTTGATGTTGATCAAGAATATATGTATTTTATATGGTCGGAAATGCCTCCTTCTGCCTGTTAGATACATACAACTCCCTGTTACCGTTTTTTAATGGGAACAGGAAGTAAGAATTGTGCTTGTCTGTCCGCCCATCCGTTTGTCCGTCCGCATGAATTCTAAAATAAGAAAATATGATGTTCACTTTTTTCTTGAGTGCTTCATAATTTATTTTTACTTATTTATATTTAATATAGTAAATAAATATTTTATTCGATATATACTGTCGATAACAACTATGTTTACGACTATCAATTCCGGAAACACCGATGTATTATTATTACTAGTGTGTTTTATTGATTTTTGTATAAGCAGTTGTCTTGAAATCTTTTGATGCACAGTGTTGTGTGGGCGAGTCTAGCACTTCTTCAGCTGAGTTTTAGGTGCAGCCGTTTGGATAGTAATTTGTAAATGTTAAAAATAGTCGTTTCTTAATTGTAGCAAAGTAACTGGATGAAACAATTAGAGTAGCCACTGAGCAGGAATTCGTTTTTCAAGATGAACTTTGCTTGATTTTTTTTTTAAATTTCAGCTAACTAATGGCATTTATATGGCTTAAATATAAGCAACTTGCAATACAAAGTAGACCAACTAAAATTAAGAGCGGCAACGTGACGTATGCGTAATCAGAACTGATGGTGCTAAACAGCGCTATGCTGCTGCTTTGTTCTCTATCGCTTCTGCTTAAATTAAGCAGATTTAATTTGGATTAATGTGTTGCCTGTTTGCTGTTTTGCCTGATAATAGAACTGGCCGTTAGTTCAATGCTAAGCTGTGCACATTTCTTATAGAAAATGCCAATCAAGCTGTAAGCCATGAAAATAAATTTGTTACATTTTCCTACCCCAACTTGCCATACCATCAACATTGACTTTGCAGCCTTGGACTAAATAAACTAATCAATTTTTTTTTTTTTTGCTATTTCCGCTCAATTAGTAGCGTTAAAAATACATGCAACTAATCAGCGATGCACAGTTGGAATGAGCGTATCAATGCATCAGAGCAGCTGGAGTAAATAAATTCATTTTAAATTCATAAATTAATAGTGATTTGTTATTATTCTCTTTTAGTTTTAAATTCTTTGCTGAGGTAGCTCAAGACTGCCATATATAAGATACTTTGTTGATTAAAAAGTAAACTACACCAACACGTGATCTACACGTTCATTGTTAATACTTGCCATAAATACGGACTACAATGCAATGCAAAATTGGTTAGTCTGGGCACTTTTCAACAAACTCTGGCAATATATTGTTAACTTCAAGGAAAAGTTAGCACAATTTATTCTCAAAAATAAGAAAGCAAAGTTGTATTCGTCGTGCCGAAGATAAATTCCCTTGAAGAAAAGTTTTGACAACTATAAGAAATCCTATGGCGTCTATATGTTATGTCCGATCCACTTTTGAGCATCTGTGCCAAGTTTCACCAAGACAGCTATATCTTATAGCTGCCATAGAAACAATCGGTTAAAAAACGATTTGTAGGAATTTAACCAAAGGTTTTTGAGCAAATTTGATCAAAATCAAACGACTATAACTTATCTTAGGAAAAATCTGAAGAAATATGAGTTGTAAAAATAAAAATAACTTATTTTTTTGCACAGATATCTTAACTAATCGCACTCAGTGTTATTATGTTCCACATAGTTAAATATATTTGATTTAAATCAAGCGAATATATCTTATAGCTCTCATAGAAACAATAGTTCGAAAAGTAAGTTTTCATAAGCAAAACTTTTCTACAAGAAGATAACTTTTATTTCATGTTGTCAATTAAGATCAGATATCTATATCGTCGAGCTACCACGAAAAACTTTTGCTAAAATATCAAGTTTTTAAGAGTATTTGATTCTGGGCCTTTCAATGTAACTTGCTTTCTCATTACGCTAATAAAACACTCCTATTTCCTGCTATATCCAGTTATTTGCCAGACATTGCAATTTAATTTGTGTGCTAATGTTGTGCTTTATAAAATCCTTGCATATAAAATCTGCAATAATATTTTTATATTTTAAACATTTCCCCTTCATAAATAAGTGAAACGCAAGCGTATTAGCAATTTTAATGCACTTGGCCTTATGGCACATATTCGCATTAAATGCTAATTTCGCATACGGCATGCGGCATGCGGCACTTGGCGAAAACCTTAAAGCCGGTCTAAGGAAAAATAAGCCAAAGTGAAGCGAAGGACGAGTCGACAGTTTCTACAGCCGGTCCACACACACACTCACACTACATGACATTTACAAGTTATTATTATGCAAAGGACACGCGTTGTCGGCGACTCTTGCCGTTATCCTGTTACAAAAATCTGCACCGGTGTTGGTAAATTTGCATTTATTCATGGCAAAAATAAACCATAGGGTGAATCGCGCATCCCAAATAAAAAAAAAAAGGCAAACAACAAAATGAATCTGTCCCTTGAATAGGTTTTAGCCCGTGGGTGTTTAAAAAGCATCTTTGATGGAAATTTCATCTTTTCATGCACATTTACGCTCGATGCATTTTATTTGTGTTTAAAGTTCATTCAATTCTTAACACCTCTGCCAATATCAACCACAAAAGTGTTACACATTTTGTTTGCCTAAAACTAGCACAAAGCAATTACATTTTATATTTAACATCTGGCTTAGCTATATGTATATATTTTGTCAGCTGTTTGTGGTTTCAGGTTTCAACTCTATGTCTATAGACAGCCATCAGTTGATTTGGATTTTGAGTGGTTATGCTGCGGCTGCGTTTCTGATTTGCATAAAGTCCCCAAATACAAAATGTGTAATTAAGCAACGAATTTTTGATAAGCCAACTGATATACATATAATTATTATTGAAGTGAGCTTAAATAGATAATAGTGCAAATAATATTAGTGAAGAGCAAACCAATGAATTGATAAAACAAAAAGGAAAGGGTCGCTCCAATTCAATCAGACTTGATCAAGCTATATTACGTTTTTACTCCCTGTTCCCATTAAAAATGGGAAAAAGGGAGCTATAAAGTACTGCAAATGTGTTTAACAGGCAGAAGGAGGCATTTCCAACTATATAAACTATATATATTCATGATCAGCATCAACAGCCAATTCAATTTGGCCATGTCCGTCTGTCAACAGTTTGACAGGAACTGCACAAGTTAAGTGCACTGCTTGCTTGTGTTGCCGCTGAACTACTTGAAATGCAAGTTGGGAGGAGGGAGTCTCGTAGTCGGGCACACTCGACTATAGCATTCTTACTTGTTTTACTTGTAACTGCCGAGTTTGGTTAAGATATCTATAGAATCAACCAATTGTTTCTAAGGTGGTTTTAAGCTATTGTGCTCCGATTCTGTTAAAATTTTGTCTAAATGTTTAGATTGTAATACAAATGCCAGAAAGTTTGAAATTCAGAAGAAACAAAAAGTTGTCCAAGCATGATCATTATCGTCATATATAAACAGACAGACCAACAGTCAGGCGGATATCGATAATTTGATTCGGACCAAACAACATTGTGTGAGAATAATAATCCAAGGGCATTTAATTGTCTGTTTAAAACATTTAATTTTTAGACTCAACATATTTCGGATTAATGTAAGAAATCTATTTTATATTACCTAATTGCTATTTTTTTTTTTGAAATTATAAAGGTTAACCCACAATCTTTCTTTAATTAATTTTCATCAAACTATTTTTTATTTTCATGATTTAAAATACAACTTTATCAAAAGCTATGCAAATATGAAAAAAATATACCGCAACAACTGTAACCCCAGCTAATTAATCAATTTAAATTCAAATTAATTTTTTCAAACTTTACTAATTGCCTCATAAATAGCAATAGAACTTAACCTCAAATGAGCTAACCTCAAAATGTCAACAACATTAACCCAAAATATGAAATAATTGTTTGTTGTAAGCCAAAATGTAAGCAACACAACCACAAATTAAATAAAATCCCTACTAAACAGTTAAAATCTTAAAGTGAAACTATATTATATAGGTCTGTGAGTGCCTTAACTCAAAGTATGAGCAACATAACCTCACAAAGCAACCACACATAACCTTAAAACATAAGCAAAACTAACCGCAAGGCATAATACCGCATAATATTGAATTCGAAATGCGTTAAATTAGCCCAAATATTTAGTCAACAAGCGAATATCATGCAAAACAGCTCCCAAGGGCAACTGGCAAAGTTACCCTGCCCCTCCGCTCTTTTCACTAAGGGATATGTCATAATTTTATGCACCACAGGACAGTGTTAAACTTTGCGGCAAATAAAATAAATTAAAATTCAACAGCACAACAAATATGAAAATGCTGTAAAATATCCCTCGAGTCGTCGCGACAAAAGTGGGTTGCAACTTTAAGCCGCATCCCAACACGCAGCAAGGCATTAAATATGGCTAAAAGCAGAAAGCCTAAGCGCGTGCGTGTGTGTGTGTGCCACGCCCACACACACTTATACTGCTAAATCTCGCAGAGATAACTTTGCAAATGGCGCCCACACTAAGGTATGCATATAAAGCACATATGGCATATGGATATAACGCCATGTGGCTACAATAAGCCAAGTCTAACGGTAAACAAGTGGCAAGTACAGCAGCCAAGTAGTTTTTTTTTTCTCCCTTTTTTAAGGGAAGGTGCATACTAGTACAAAGGTAAGCAAACAAAGACGCTCGTTGGGTGCTCTTGCTGAACTTGTTTTTGTTTTTCTAGCCATTAATTTGACTTTATTTTAAGTGTATTTTTGAGCTGTGGAAAGCCGCAAACAATTTTCTTATATTTACAGCCAACTCCTTTGTCCATCTCCTATCCGTTTTTTGACGACTTGGCCGTCGTTTATCCAGGCTTTGTGTACTGCATACTGTGTATTCCTTTTCCATTAGCACTTTAATATTTAATGACTGCTGTTTATCGCACATAATTGAATTCAGTTGGTTCGCCTTTTTGCTCATTATATTATTATCTTTTGTTTGTAATATCCGCAATATTGTTAAGCTGCCGGCATTTTGCTTGGCAGTTTTATGAGGCTTCATTATTTGATTCTTGGCTGGGTTTTTGGGGGTGTTGGTAAATAATGCAAGCATCGACTTTGGTTTGGTTTCGTTTGGTTTTTCATGGTCGTCTTTAATGGGCCGCTCTTCATACATAATTCTCAATCAAATGTTGGTACTACTGGCCCACACATGTCCTGAAACTGAAAGCGCTTGTAATGTGCGGCACGGAACATGATTTTCTTTATGCGCCGCAATGCCCCACGGCTTCACGGCTCAACCGACCTTGCCACCCAACTTTTGGTTTTCTTTGCTGCCGTAAATAAGAGTTACGTTTTTTTTTTGGTTTTCTTTTTTTTCGGGTGCCTTTTGAATTTGCTTTGGTCTCAGAGCCAAAATTTAATTAATGTGTTTCCTTCGTGTTTTCGCATATTCATGTTACCAAATTTTAGGCCATGGCCAAAATCAGAGCCACGACTACGTGTGTGCATGTGTGGCACGTTTTGATCATTAGCCTGTAGGTGTTATAAATATGCGTTAAACTACGCTAATATGCATGGCAATGAGTGAAAACATGGCACTGCCGTATTATGTAGATGTTGGACACAATTTATGTCCATAAGATGAGACAGTCTCTGTGGTCTGGTCAAGTTAAGGAGATCAAGGACAACTGTGAGTAGGCAGTGCAACAGCTTTTTGAATCAAACCTCGGTTTAGACTGTCCAAAAAAAGGTAAGCCTACCCACTTCTAGGCAACTTAAATTTGTTTCAACCTGCATAAATTACGCTACCAAATATCCACAATTATTTATTATGTCACAAGCAAAGAAGAAGGAGTTTTGTGTTGAAAGGATGTCAGCAGACGCAGCCAAGAAAAAGGTTTAAACGTAAACAAGCAGCCCTTGGTAATAATTCAAAGAAATTTATACATTTCGCTTGTAGTCAGAAAAAAAATATTACAAAATATTTGTATATAGCAAAACCACAAACGACCCGTTTAACTTTGCCTTTAAGCATCATTTGTCAAGACAAACAGCAAAGGCATAAGTTTCAAGGATCTTTAAGCAAACCTCAAGTCAAATTTCAGTTATAAAATGTTTCTACCGCAACCTGTCTGTCATATGCGTACCATACTGGTGTTTTGCTTATTAGCCTGCTTCTACCTCATGTGCAGCTCTGGCTCTCCATCAAGCATTCAGCTAACCGACGACTGACGGAGACTGACGGTGACTGACGGTGACTGACGGCGTCTGACGTTGATTGGCCCATGGCAAAGAGCAATCCAAGCCAATTGGACGGACAATGAACGCGCATATTGCTTGGCAAATTTGTCAATTGCTTTTCTTCTCTTTCAGCGAGGTTCTTATAAATTAAATATAAAATATGTATCGTCATGATGAAGGTAGTTTTGATGGTGCAAGCTATATATATAGTAAGTTTAATAGAGGTGGCATACAATCTTGTGTTTTCGATAGTTATAGACAAAATCAAAGATACTATTGATAGAACTATCGAAATATTAGTTATGTTAACATAAATATATTAATAAATTATTCAATAAATAGTTAATTGGATAATTCTTGCAACTTTGTCTTACTATGGTGTATACCAACATGTATGCCAAGTTTGGTTGCTCTAGCTTCAAAACTGTGGAAAAAACCTGCGTTCATACAGACGAACAGACGGACAGACAGACGGACTGACGGACATTTCACAAACACAATATACTCATTTTTCTTTTTTTTTCAAAAAATTAAATGATTTCGGTAGAGAGTAAACACACAAGTAAAACTACATTCACCGTTTTCAAAAACTACGTTCACTTTTTGAAATAATCGAGGCTTTTGTTTTTTTGTGATGTATGACTGTATTTTTACATATATCTTCTGCTATAGCCATCTGATCAAATAAAAAAAGAATACCAAAAAAAGATAATTCAACATGCTATATATGATACCTAGAACGTTTTTAAATATAAACTAAGAAATTTCATCTTTTTTTTGGAAAAAAATTCAATTTCCATTTTCAATCGACTGCAAAAAACAGAAAATGGTAGAAAATATTTTCTTTTATGAACGTTTACATTGTTTATTTATGAAGAACTTATGATATTTTTGAAACAAATAGAATTTAAGAAATCCAATTACACAATATGACAACCACGTTTTGATTTCGATTAAGATTAGATAACATATTTAAAATAACTGCAGCTATAATTTATGTTTGTAACCTTAAATATAGCTAAGCTCTTTTATTAGAATTTTATTGAATTAAAATATGCATGTTCAAAACGGTTAAGCAACTTTATAGTCTATTTAACTAACATATATGCAAGAATATTCAATATTCGGCAGCTACAAAACATAGTTGATAGTGCATATTTTTGTAGTTAGTTGCGGTTGACAGGCGAACGTTTTGTTTCTTCGTTTCCTACTTTCATTGTCCGATTCGTTTTGATTTTCATTTGACAGTCGACAGTCGGCGGCTCAGGCGTCGTATACGTAACGTAGCTGAGCTGAAATGTATGCTATGGATTTTGGTTTGTTTTTTTTTTCTCTAACTGTGTGTGTTGACTTTATCAAAATGCCAGCTGCCACACATGGCATGGATTTTACTTTAGTTTTTGGGCCATAAGGCGCACACGTGCAGTGACTAAACGTGAGTGAGATAGAATAAGAGATAGGTAGAAAGAAAGAGATGGGCGACTTCAAGTCAACTTCAATGTTTAGCATTTTTTAGCACTTTGCATAAATTTGTAGTTTTTTTCAGAGTTGCCAATTCCCAAATTCCCAATTTCTTTTGCTCTGTCAGTGCGTTACTATGTAAAGCTATGGGAAATGTGTTTTTATCACAATTTCTGCTATGACTGCAATTAATGAAAACCACTTACGACATTTCATATATCTTATGTGCTTTAATGAAATTATGCAACTTATATGCAAGCTGACAACTCAATTTATGACCTCACTGTATAGTGTACTCAAAAGGCATTTTCCATAACGTTGCAGCAGTTGCTTTTATATTTAAAGCACCCTAGTCCCCCTCCAATACGCCCCAGCAACCCTTCAGTGGCCAGCTGGCACCATAAATAAGCAGAGCCCATGCAATTATGCGCTTGAGCTGTCATTGCAGTTGCCCGTTGGTGTGAAAATTGCATATTGGCATAAATTAATCAGCAAGCAGAGCGCCAGCTGGCCATGATTGGCCCAATTGGCCAACTATTCAATTGACTGCATACTTCGGGGAGAATGTGTGCAGCTAAGGGCTCAATAAAGTAAGTATTTACCTGTGTTAGAAAATTCCAATTGATTACAAATCAGTTGAAGCCTGAGATTGATGAATTGACTATTTGATGCATGATTTAGTAAAGATTCTCATCGACAGACAAACTGCACTTGTCTTTCTTTTATTTAAGAGGCATAAATAGAATATTCTTAACCACAAATGCACTGTGAGCCATATTTGCTGATCAATTGACTGACAGTTAATTCCGTTTTATCTTTCTATAGATAAAACAAACAACTAGAAGACCACTTTAAACACATTTCTTGAAAAAGCCACATTTTGATGGGTTGTTGTGAGCTTTGTAGCTCTGCTCTTTGCTATCTTTCGTTTACTTGTGGGCTCAGTTTAATTGATTTGCTTTAAGGCTCAACCAAACTTGACGCAATACCCAAGCTGACATTGAGCAAAACAAAATAAAAAAAAAAAAAAAAGTAGAGAAAACTTTGCCAAGCAGCTGAAAAGAAAACTGCAGACAATTAAGCAAAACGTAGCAACCAGCAGGGCAGAGACGATAGATGCTGCCTCAAAGAGTGGCAAGTGGCAATGGGAATTGGTATGAAAACTGCAGCAGCAATTACTTACTCGAAATCTGTTGGCCTGGCAGAGCCTTAGAGCAAAGTCGTCTCCACTCCTGCGGCTGCAGTTGCGGCGTGAAAGTGAAATACTTTTGCCAAGGACTTTCATTGTTGCGGCATGGATTCGGGTTGGTTGTCATCCTTATTGCTGCTGCTCCCAGCTGTTTGTTTGCAAAAGATTGCAAAAGGCACTAAGGCAGCAAGGCAAAAGCCAAAGCGAATTGTGTCAAGCATTTGTTTGCATTTTGATTTGCAATTTTAATAGTCTGCAGATTAAAAGCGAGCCAACAATATTTTGCTTGACATCGATTTTAACGCTTGTAATCGAAACAATACATTAAGCACATTAAATATTAAATAATTAGACAATTAAAATCCATTAAACTACTTATTTACATATTTACTTATTTAAAATGCACAGCAGAGCCGCAAATTAACATTTTTAAGTGGCATTTGCGGAAGTTGTATGCAACAAAGAAGCTGTAAATACGTATATTGCCATCAGTCCAGTTGCAACGACAACAAAAGTCACTTAAAAATGTGTGAGAAATTAATTGCAATTGCAACCAAATTGGATAACCGCAAAATAAATTCGCGTAATGCCAACCTTTTTATTGCTGCCCGCGGCATTAAAATCGTGAGCGCATTTTGTAGGCGTTTTTTAACGCGCTGTTTACGTGACATGCAAGTCAAGTAGAGAACGCAAAGGAATTAAGAAACGAGTAAAAACACAAAATTCAAAAATGAGATGGAGTATGAGAGAAGTGAATAGATGAAAGGCGCAGCAATATTATTGCATTTAGCATATTAATGTGAAATTTAAATGAAAATAATGTTAATTGCTTTTTCTGAGACTTTGTGCCCATACAAATGCCCATGTAGGAACAATTAAGAAGTGATTGATTTGGCTCGCAGCAAAAGAAAGCTAAAACACCTGACAGCCTTCTCTTCACTAACAATTCATACACATTCAACACTAGCCCATAGATAATATACTATCACAACGAAACACATAAGTCTGACTTTCCATTACTCACAGTAAAAACAGTACACACTTTTCACATGTTTTACTTTATACAGATTGATTTTCGATTTAAAAATTTAAATTCTTTCTCTTCAATGAGCAGAGAGTGCAAAGTATTATAAATTATAGAGCAGTCTGGTTCATTTTCTAGATTAAAGCAATCTTATTAGTATTTTTATAAAACGAAGCTTTCATTTATTATAATAGGAATACTTTAACTTTTCATGGTTTAGTTATAATTATGAACGAACTATATTAAAATAATCTAATTGTAAAGCATTGACATTAATTAATTTTATTTTATTAATTAATTTGCTCAAATAACCATCTTCAATTAACAAATCTTGTGTCAAGCAGCTAAAAGGCAAATACGAAACCCTAAACTGTTTGAAATCTGTTTATGTAAACGATTTAGAAGCAATTTTCATTCAGATTTAAATGGCAGCATGCTTAAGGAGCTTCTCTTACGTTGCCGTCGAGTCAACTTCCTGTCTTTCAAGCGTTCGCCGAGCAATCACTCAAAGTTGTCCGCATTTGCATAAACACTTCTAATCCTAATGCCCAGCAGACTGCAGCAGTTGCCTCAATCCTACTCCAAGCTACTTACAGTCAATTGCCCCCGCTGAAGTGACAACGGCTACAAAATGTTGGCTAGACCCAGCCCAAAAGCAACCCATCAAGAACACCACTTGTCAGGAGCAGCAGCTATCCAATTGATGTTGCTTGGGTGGTGCCGTTTGCCTGTCAGGATGGGGTTTCCCATTTCCTTTTCTGCCACTCAGCTACGATTACATCAAACAGCGGATCACACACACACACACAACGAACTTTAGTGTGTCATTCAAGGCGCCAATGATGGTGCTACCATGTGGTCCTGGCTACCATCAGCTACAGCTCCTGCAGCGGCAACCAGCACCACCATCCGCAGCGCTTAGGACGTCAGTCAAAGTGTCAAAGTGGCGTGGCATTTGAACTACCCTGGCACCTTTTTCTTCAATTGCTATACCCTGTACTTATAAAGTTGGGAAATAGCTAGTCAGCTTACATGATCCGAGAAATAAACGCCTGTTGCCTCAATTGCTATACCCTGAATTAATCAAATTGAGTTGTAAGTTAACCAAAAAATATAAAAGGTATATGTATTCCTAGACATAAGCACCTTGTCCTTCAATTTGTATACTCTGTACCTTTAAAAATAGGCTTTAACTAGACAGCTTTTAGCCAAAAATTAATAGAAGTAAATACATTTATCCGAAACATAACAGATAATCCCAAGCAAGATATCTGAGAAAAGTTGTCCAATTCATTTTTGATACCTGTTAAGATCGCTTAATCAATTGACTTGACCAAATGCTATTTAAAAAGTTAATAAAATATTTTTATATATCCAATTTATCACTCTTGCTGCTAAGATAGCAAAGACACTCAATGGAATTGAGTATTTTTCAGTCAAGAACTGTTTTCTCTGACTTATCAAAAAAGTTCGTTGAAATACCTTTATATACTCTTTTTTTAACGTTTTTGAAAAAAAAAAAGGAAAAAAAAGTATATTGGGTTTGTAAAATGTCCGTCCGTCCGTCTGTCCGTCTGTCCGTCTGTCCGTCTGTCTGTCCGTCTGTATGAACGCAGGTTTTTTCCACAGTTTTGAAGCTAGAGCAACCAAACTTGGTATACATGTTGGTATATACCATAGGCAGACAAAGTGTCAAGATTTCCCCCCCACCCCCACCCCTTCCCCCACAAACCGCAAAAAGCTATATCTTCCACAGTTGTATAGCTAGAGTAACCAAATTTGGCACAAGGGCTACTTATCACATTCTTGATTGATCTGACAAACAAAATTCGGCCACGCCCACCCCCGCCCCCACAAATAAGCAAAGTCTGTATCTCCCCCACCCCTTTAACTAGAGTCCCCAAATTTTGCAGGTTGAATTCTATTGTCCTATTAAATAGATGGAATAAAAATAATTTTGCCAAGAACGGGCCCAACCAAACTTAAATTGATGGCAAAACTTGAAAGATGTGAGCAAAAATATAATTGCCACGCCCACTTCTGGCTCCGCAAAGAGGAGAAAAAAAGAGTATATCGCAGTTGGGTCCATCCGACTGCAACGTTCTTACTTGTTAAGAATTCTGTTTATTCATAAACTAAAAATTCGTTTAGTTGCAGCTGCTATTAGTTGTGAATAAAAAAACAAGCGCGATCCTATTAAAACTTTATCCCGACAAAAAAAGAAATGGGATTAACTTTGCCAAACTGCAAGTTATGTAAATTGTAAGGCTCATACCCTTTACTAGAGTTCATTTTGGGTATGCAATGCAGTTCGTGGAACTGTTATTAAAGTACTCTGTCACTCGTATAACAAATTCAAAAAAACATCAGAATTAATTCTAAATGAATCGTAAACTTTAATTCTTAAAATTACCATTATAGCTATACGTTTTGAGGATGCATTACATAAATAAAACAAAATGTTTGCTTTGAGATTCATATTAAGTTTGAATCTTTTGCTGCAAAATTATGCAGAAAGTTTAAGTTATTTCGTCTGTATATATTTTGTTTTATTTTATTACATAATCTCCAAGCTGTGCAATGCATTTCAGCTGCGGTGTCACAAAATTTCTATTTCATTTCTCTTTTTTTTTTTGTTGTTTATCTTCTTGTGTGCTTAAAGTTTGCCGTGTAATTTCAGTTAGTGCTCGAGAATTTGCGCAACTCCATTGAAATTACAATCAAGTTGGAACGCTTAGGGTTCGTACTTGTTCCCGAACTGGCGCACTTTGCATAAATTTGAGTTGAAGCATTGCACTTACTTGACACATTTTGTTTGGCTGACGATGCCAGTTCTCAGTTCACAGTTCTCAATTCTCAGGTCCCTGTTTCAGATTTGCTTGCAGCTTTTGTCCAACTTTGTTGTTGTTGTTCATTTGCAAAAAAAAAAAACGAAGAAAAGTTTTGTCTCTGGTGCAACAATTTACCGTTAAGAGCTCAACATTGTAACACTGGTTTTTCACTTTTCACTAAGTACCGGGTTTGTGTTACACATAAAAACGCAGCCGCAGTGGGCTAAGGGCTTTATAATAGAGCGGGGTGAGAAATAAGAGGCAGCTGGGGGAAAAGGGGCTAAAGCAATCTGCACAAGTTTTGTCGCCGTCTTTTGTGTAACGTACGAAGTTTGTCACTCCGTCAAAGAAATGTTAACGGCAACGGTTGCTCTGTGTCTAAGTAATGCATTCTCCCTGTAATCCTCCATCCACAGTCGGCCAGGTGTGATGGGCTAAAAGGGTGCTGGGAAGGGAGAGAGGGCTTAGGGGGTAGTCTGGCGCCTAGATGTCGTGTCAACACAAGTTTTGCATTTTGCGATGTGTTTTTCTTTTGTTTTCTCACTGTGCACCTCGCACATCCCTTAAGTAGTTAAATTAGTTTTCATACTTTGGCACCATTTGGTAACCCTGCTGCTTCTCCTTCTTTCTTCTCGCAATCCTTTCATGCTGCGTGTAAATTAATTCTCTTTTTGCTTTTTTTGTTTATAAGCTCGCCACTGGGGCGCTTGCGAAGCGCTAAAGTTTTGGCATTCTATGTTGGCTGATTTTATTAAAATTTACAACCAGACACTGTTGCAATTTAGCTGAAGCAAGTTCGTATTATAGTGGGAACAAGAATGCTAAAGTTTGTTTCACTTTCAAATAGGTGAAGACATTGACAGTGGTATGTTCTGATTGAATTAAGGTTTTATAGCTCAATATTTTAGCTGAAAAAAACGTTTGGCTTTAGAGATTATGGTATATTCGGATTCCGTTTGAAATTTGCGGAAACGGAATTGGTTACTGTTCTGAATCTCTCAAAATTTCAACCTTTTTTGTTTCTTAAAGTTTTTTTTTTTGTTTGTGGAACGCAAGTAATTGGCAGATTACAAAAGTTAATTGAAAAATTATTCTTTATCTTATTTAGAAACGAATTAATTAATTTTTTCTTGTCAAGTAACATTTATAATATTCAATTAAAAGGTGTCTATAAAACAGAAAAGGAAACGTGCAAGTAAATGTAGCTGTTCTGGACTTAGCATTTGCGTACTATATGACAACTAAGTAGACTTATAGCTATGAAACTTCAGTTTCGAAAATCAGAAAACGAATAAATTCCGATCGCAAATCAGAAAAGTAATTCAAAAATCGTTTGGAATCCATTCGTTTTTACTTTTCAAAAACGTACTGAATTCGTAGCAGGCCTGATAAATTCGTTAATCGTTCGGAATTCACTCAATTTTACATTTCAAAAATGTTGAAAACTTGGAACTGGTCGAATTATCTTTCTCCATATTATCTTAACATTGAAATACTTCCATAACTTTGAAACAACCTAAATAAATTTCCATGCAGAATTCCGTTTTAGTTAATCTCTTGATTAATTTGACGTCGCTATATAAATGATTTATGCAAAATAAAGTTGTTACTCATAAAATTTCGTTAAATGTTAAAGCCTAAATGCGTTAAATATGTTTTTAAGCCACAAAGCTTTAAAGTCTATAGTACATGATTAAAGCAGTTCTCCAGCCCCTAAACTTTGGTAAACAAAACAAATTTAAATGCTTTATTCAATTTATTTGAATTTATGTTGAATTTAATGTTCGTATTAAGTTTTGTTTAAGTTTTTGGAATTGTCAAATCTAGTGTCGCTCTTTAAATAAAACAATCTCGAGTAAACAATATTCTGACAATTGAATTCAAATCATTCCCTTGAAGTAGCTTTAAAGAGCATTTGATGCGTTTCATAGACATGCAACAATGGCTTTCAAATTTCAAACAATTGTTAGATGCAAAACAGTTATTCATATGCCGTAAACATAGAGCTAAAACATGCATACACATATATAAATCAGACACACACACATTGAAAGCGCGTCATGAAATGCAGTTGCAATTGCATTTGCGCATTTCCGGTCAGCGCACGGATGTTCCGGTGATCAATTTTCAAATGCGCTGTGTCAGTTCACTGGCTGGTCAGTTGCTGTGCTATATGTTGTCTAGTTTTGGATATGTTGGTTGTATACAATACAATGTCCTGCAGTAGCAGGAAGAGGAGCAGCGGCAGCAGCAGTAATCGACCTGTCGCCTGCTCATTCACTTGGCTTCTTTTTGTGGCCTTTTGCAAAATTGAATACAAATTCACAGTTTTTGCATATTTGGTTACAGCTCTCTAGTTCTTCCTTACACATTCACAAATACACACGCACACACACACACACACACACACATACGTGCACTCAGACAGACACATAGTTGTGGTTTTATTCTGTGCATTTTAAGCACCATCTTTTTTTTCAAGTGCTTTCTTCAATTTCTTTTACCTCTCTGTGCGCTCTGTGAATAACAATTTTGGCTGTGCAATTTGTAGCCAACATTTTTATCATTTTTATCCAACATATCCTTCGATTGGTTGCCACAAAACCACACCGCAGACATTAGAGCAGCGTCAGCTTTAAAAAATTTGATACATCAGCGTTGTGTTAGTTTTGCGGTTTCGCAAGCAACACAAGAAAAAAAATTCAAAATCAAATAAATAAATTGATATGTGTGCTGGCTGCATATTTATTGGACACTTGCATTAAATATTTATGCAGCTTGTTCAAGCATACAGCTTTGAAGGCCATTAACAATAGCAATTAGATGCAGGATACAGGCAGGATGTCCATGCTGCCTGCAGGTTTAAGTAGCCAATTTCAGACAATTTCCGCACACAGCTGTCGACAGTTTTTGAACTAACTTTGAGTCGTCTCAATTAATCAGATTAATTAGCACCTAATCAAATTTGCAACTACATTTTGCCAACTGCCATTGATGTGAGCTGTCTAGCGCCCGTTCCCTTAACCCCCCCCCCCCCCACCCACTCTGTACAAAAGTTGGCTACGTTAAGTAACTAAGTATCTGTAGTCCTTAGCAAGACTGCCTGTCAATTTCTTGATGCCAGCAAATTGCTTGACGCAATCTAATTAGCTTCATTTGGTTAGTTGCTCTTAGAATGTTTTTAGCGATTTTGGGGCTGGCATATAAATTGAGAGTCTCAATTGAAGTCACTTGAGCCAAGCAAATGTTGCGTATACGTCATGTTGACTGTTACAACTAGCAGACAAACACTTTTGCAGTGCAATTTTCATTTATATACATTAAAGTGACAGTGAGACCACAAAACAACACATAGCATACAGAGACACCGCTTAGGTGTTTGTTCAATTTGTTTCACACAAATTGCAATTTGCCACTGGGACGGCAACGTTTCCTCGCACTGTGCCTGATTAGTTGCGGCGCCTCTGGCTGTCAAGTAATATAGCCAAGTTAGTCGCAGCTAACTACAGCTGGTCAGTCTCTACACAGCAAAAAATCAAGTCGAAATGATGTCAAGGATATCTGCTTTTCTTCAATTGATACTCATGTTTAGCACGATAAAAAATAAATACGAAAAGATCCAGACAATTTGAGTCCTGATCCCCTAGTAGAAACAGTCTTTAGGTCTCTCAAACAACTCTATAGCACTCTTCATTAGTGAGCTGGTAGAATACCTAGATATTTTGGGCAACCCAGAAAAAGATATAAAGCTTCTACCTTTCTTTTATGAATTATATACGAATATAATGCTTTATTACAACGCTCTAAGACTTAATAGGCTATTTAGTTTTATTTGTTTTAAGTATGGATTCAAGATGATTGATTCGGCAATTAAATTCTGAAAATAAACTTTAAAATGTAAATTACACTTTCGTATAAGTCAAGAAATCTAAACTGGATTTTATAGCTTTAAAAATATAAGTTACACTTTCGGATAAGTCAAGAAATCTAAACTTGAACTTGGTTTTTTTTTCCGTGTACCGCTGTTTACTAACTTATTTACAGAAAAAAGTGCAGAGCAAACAGACATCGTCTCAAATCCTTGTCGTTATACGTGGTCTAATCTATATAATGGAAAATGGTATCGTAGGAAGTTTGGCAAACTTGCCAGTTGTGCGCTTCTTTTGGATTTCGATGGCTCCCTTTGCTACCACAATATTTTCTTAAGTTTTTTTTTTAATATCTATATGTAGAAGGAAGTGCATTTTTGTTGTCGATTTGGAGTTTATGGCATATGACAGCTGCACTTGTGAGTGGACATGGAACTTGCGTGCAAAAGTTCTATATATTTTTCTTTGTACGTTCGGGTTTTTTTTCTCATGTTTAATTGCTTGAAAGTTGCTGGAAAAGTTGGCTGACAGCTGGCAGCAGCTCATCGCAAAAACATTAATTATGTTGGTGTAAATTGCAACTTTCAATAGCCACATCAACAGACAACAAACAAATACATTCAGTCAATGTAATCGATGGTTATAAAAGGTTCATAATTATGTCAAACAGTGTGCAATTAATTATACTCTTTTATTTCAAAATTGTGCAATTGAGGATATTGTTTGCAACTAAACTTGGTATACAGGTTTGTAGGTTATATGAAATTGGAATTTGAGCTTATGATTTCCGTAATTATAAAATTTTTATTTCTACAAACAATAGTTTGTCCGTCTGAATCTACTAAATTTTAAATTGAAGGCCACTAAAGATAATTTTGACAGATTTGTCCAAGAACATTGTTGCTCAGTCCACTCTCAACACCGCGAAGAAGGTACAAAAAAGAGTATATCTCAGTCGATTCTTACTCGTTGACGAAATAATTAAGCTGCATCATTGCTTAGTTGTCGCATTAATAGATACTACACAGACCAAAAGTCAACTTGCACACATACAATATAACGGGCTTATTAACATTTTGCTTTATGGCCACGTTATAATAGAACTGCGTAATTGCCATCAGATATGCATAATTTGATTTAATTGGATATTCAATTTTGAGAAACTGCTTAATTGTTGGCCTGAATTGTAAATGTTTAATCAGTTTCGACAAAGTCAAATGATATTAAGTCCATTGTAATTTGAACTTTCTCCTTATTAGTGTATTTAATGAGCTTAAGTTGCAATCTGATAACTGTTGAATTTCTTCAAACTAACAGCAAAGGTATTGCTGAGCCTCTTGATTTATTAATTTTTACTTCAGCACTTTAAACGGATGAATGACAACATAGTCAGATAACTTTTTTTGACACATTTTTTTTTTTTTTTTTTTTTGCAACAGCAGCAGCAAAACGCTGACAATTCAATTGAAATGCAGCAACGGGCCGAGGATAAATTGTGAGCTGCAATTTTGCAGCGTTGTCATCGAAGCCGCCTCCGTCTCCGCCCGCAACCAAACAACCAACCAAATAACAAAAAACTGCCAACAAAACGAAATTAAAACAAGCCACGGGAATGAAAGAACGAAACTTGAATACGTTGCAAGCGCGAGGGGTGTTTCTGAAGTTGCAAAAAAAAAAAATGCAAATATGCGAATGTAACACAGAAGCTGCAGCCAGCAACCAAACTCATCATCATCCTGTGTTTGTGTGCTTCAGTGGAAGAAAACAATGAAATGGCACAAAAAAAAAAAAGAAAAAGAAATAGACACGGGTAAAGAGCGCGAAAGGATGTGGGGTTTTTGGGTAAGGACTTAAAAAAAGCATAATAAAAAAATGTGGCAGGCGGGCAGTTCGGGCTGTTCGAAGCGGAAATGCTCTGCAGCTGAGGAAGTCTGGAAGATAATGTCATAGAAAAACGAAAACAACAAATTTTGGTTAAATGAAAGTGGTTTAAAATGGATAATATGGATGAGCACAAAATATTCTGAAAATATAACTAGGAATGGCATGATTTAATGTGATAAAAATACATGCACAATGTTTTAAAATTTAAATTATTAATAAATAAATTTAGGCTTAAATAAGTAAAATAAGCTTAAATATTGCAAAAGCATAACGAAAACAGTAAGAATGCTCTAATTGAGTGTGCCCGGCTACGAGACTCCCTGCTCCCAACTAGCATTTCAAGCAGTTCAGCGGCAACACAAGCACGCAGAGCACTTAACTTGTTCAGTTCCTGTCAAACTGTTGTTTCTGCCTGCTGAGACGGGGGAAATAGATTCTTCAATAACTTTGGTGTTTGTTATCCGATCGTAATGAAATTTACGCAGCTGATCAACATTGATTAAACATATAAGTGTACAAAAAATCGAAGCTTTATCTTTAAAATTATGGCTGTGGGAGTTTTTTTCGATTTGCGTTGGTGCGGTGGGGTGCATCCGAAATTTGAAATAAACTTGATCTGCGTATGGTATACATGAACTTGCATGCCAAGTTTGGTGTCTCTAGCTCTTATAGTCTCCGAGTTCGGTGTGTTCATTAGGACAGACGGACAGACAGACGGACAGACAGACGGACATGGCTAGATCGACTCGGCTGTTGATGTTGATCAAGAATATATATACTTTATATACTCGGAAATGCCTCCTTCTGCCTGTTACATACATTTGCAGTACTGTATAACTCCCTTTTCCAGGGAGTAAATGAATGTTTACAGAAATTTGTGGACTTACGATATTAAATATTTTTTATAAATTAAAATTGAATTAGTACAACATTTTAATTTTATCTGGTAAATTATACAATTTTCTGAGAAAAATGCTGGATTTATTTCTTCATTGAGTTAGAAGATATGAACATAAATCAAAAAATATTATATTAATTGTATTATATTAAAATAACTTTATTGAAATATACAAATTACATAAATATGTAAGACAATCAGAGCACAAAACGACAAAAAAAAGAAAGCATAACTGTCTTACTTAGATAAACGTTTTCTGGCTGCTGAGAGAGACCTTGTTTCCAATTAAGTTACATTAAATATTGTTTTACTTAAAACCTCAAATTAATTAAACCATAACATGCAAATAAAGTATATTTAAGCTTAAATAAATTTACTGACTTTTAATTGGAAACGCACAATAATATTATATTTACCTTCATTAAAAGCTTTCTCTTTGAACACATCGCTCATACAAAGTATATTTTACAAATGGTTTAACACATACGAACAGTACACAGTGTTACATTTTGCATTTAAATCAAACTAAAGTTGATCAATAGCAATATATATAGTTGAATCTATTCAATATATCAACCAATGGACTCTCAACATACTCCTATCTCCGCTGCCTTTATGCATCATTGAGCAGCGCGTATTCGCAATAAGCAAGTATACGAAGTGTGTACTATGTATACACATTTTTTTATTGGCTTGGGATAAATTAAATTGTGCATTTGGGAATCTGTGTGAGTCAGTGGCAGTGTCTGTGGCTGTGTGTGTACTATATATGTGACTGCTCACAATGTGAAAAGCGGCCAATAAAATATTGACAGACAGCATGCAGTGCGCGGCGAGTTGTGTCCACATGGGCCAAGCGGCCACAAACACAGTGCGTATGAGTATTATTTTGTGGGGCCAAGCGTATAAAGACTTCCATGGAAGCTGCACTTTTTGCATACATATAAATATAAATATTGGTGGCGGTAACTGTAACTGAAGGCTCATTAGAGCTAAATGGGAGCATAAAGAGAGGAAGGCAGGGACTCTGCCAGCGGATATATTGGATAATTTCAAACTGTGCTACAATATTCTATGTATATATACATTAGCAATAAGCAAATTAATAAATCGCTGGCCAATGCTGCGCACAATCATTATTCATAGCTCAATGTTGACAGGCAGCTGTAGTTGAAGTCTGCCTCAGCTTGTGCAATATTAAGTTGTTAATTGGCAACGAGTCCTAGTTGAAGTTCCATTAAAAATTTTTAATTATTTATCTTACGGTAGCTTTAAAACTTATATTTTTTTTTTGTTTTTGACAAGCTGTGCCAAAGATATGTTCGCTGCTCGCATTTATAAGTTTCAGATGAAATCAGCCTGTAGAGAAGTGGCAGCCAATTCCCTTTACAGGTGATGCGGGCTGTTGGCCACACACCTGCGGCGCAATTTTCTACACTTTGGCGCAATTTTTTTTCTCTGTCAGTCGGTTGGGCCAGGCACCTTATCATTTATCAGACCTTTGGAAGATCAAAAGCAATGCCAGCAAGCCATCAAAAGCAGCGCGAGCTAGTTGTGCAAGAGGGTTGAGAAGGGGGCGGGACGGGGGAAATTGAATAGAAGAGGAGCAGCTCACTGTCACTGGCTACAACGAGCAAGATAAGTAAGCTTAAAGCGCAGTTTGTTATGTGGGTCGATTGGGTGAGTTGACTGGGTAGTCGGGATGGTCTGCTGGCTAAGTGGGTTGTCTGTCATGCCATTTGCTCGAAATGAAACTAATTTTGTTGATTGTGGCATTGCAACCATCGACAGTTGATATATGGGCACACAATGGAGCAGCCACACTGCAGCTTTATATCTTTGTTTGTCACTTGGCAATTGTGTCTATGGTATTAAAGTCACTTGACAATGAAAAAACACGTAAGAACGTTGCAGTCAGGCTCACCCGACTGCGATATACTCTGTTTTCTGTTTACTGGGGCGGGGGTGGGCGTGTCAAAATTTTTTTCTCCAAACTATCGATGAGATCATAAGTATTCATACTGCAAAATTTGGGGTTTCTAGCTATAAGGGTGTAGGAAATACAGATTTTGCTCATTTGCAGGGGCGGTAGTGGGCGTGGCATTTTTTTTTACAGATCGGTCGAGGATGTCATCAGTAGTCTTCATGCCAAATTTGGTGACTCTAGCTGCAAAACTGCAGAAGATATAGGTTTTTGCGGCTTGTGGGGGAAGGGGTGGGGGGCAAATCTTGACACTTTGTCTGCCTATGGTATATACCAACATGTATACCAAGTTTGATTGCTCTAGCTTCAAAACTGTGGAAAAAAACTGCGTTCATACGGACAGACGGACGGACAGACGGACATTTCACAAACCCAATATACTCTTTTTTTCCATTTTGGAAAACAGAGTATAAAAAGAAGAAAGATATGTTATCTTTGGCTTACTGTAAGATATAGTCGCCCGATTTTTATCAAAATTTATTTTAATTAATAAAAAACTAATTTTGAAAATTTTATAAACATGCTAAGTTAAGTTCAAAATTGCTAGGTTTAGTTGAGATATTTTGATAAACAAAATTGTCTACCGATTGTTCTTATGGCAATTATATGATTCTGACATATGTACTGCTTGTAGCGAAAAGAAACATCTGTGTCAAGTTTCATCAAGCTAGCTTTAAACAGAGAGAAAGTATTCATATAAACAGACGGACAGTCGGAGGGACGGACAGATAGACATACGGACATGGCTAGTTTGACTTGACTGTTGTTGTCAATCATGAATACATATACTTACATGGGTTGGACACATCACAAATCGTTACACATCTTCTGCTGTTTAGAGTATATTTTATTCCCTTAAATTACTTGAAAAAGCATTGAAAATATTTAATATACGTATAGGTACTTATATATACTACTGCTTCTTTTACTTCTTTTTGTATTTGATATTCTACAATAATTCTTATAGCAATAAAATAGTCTGTCCTAACCCCATACATATGCATAGAAACCCACATGAGTTTAAGTTAAATAGCAAATACTTTAAGTTCAACTTATTAAATTTAAGTAATTATGTTTAAACTATAAACTAATACCAGCAATAAAGGCATTCGGCTTAAAACTAAAGAAACGCTTTAAGTTTAATGTTGTATACCTAATAGTTGTATGTAACCTTGTCGAACTTTTCCTGCAGTTCTTCCCTAACTGCCTGCAACCAATCAACAATGCCCCTCAGCATTCCTGCTCCCTTCAAAGTTAACCCTCCTCTGTCACATTTCCCGCATTACTCGACTGGCTATTCGCAATGCTCTTTCCTTTTATGACATTTTATTATACCAATTAGACGGGCGCCTTGGGCCTCTCATTGTTCTCATCTAGTTGGGTTCTTTGTTCACTTTGGGTGTGTTTTTTTGTATTATTCACACCTATTTTACCTGCTGACTGCTCGGAATTTACGGCTCTCGATTGTGTGTTTTAGCATTTATTCATACGCTGTCAGCAGGAGCAGCTACCATCGCCAGTTTCGTTGGTTTCCCTGGGTACTCTGGCTGCTCTGGGTGTTCTGGGCACTCTAGTTTGCCTGGCTTGCAGGTAGCACTTCACTTGTAGCACATTTTTCAAATGTGCAACACTTGCTGGCAGTTGTTGTTGCTGCCACTGTTGCTGTTGTTGTTGTTGCTGTTGCTGCTGTTGCACTTGTTGTTGTCGCCATATTGCTGCTGTTGCTTTTGCTCAGCACACAAATGACATTTACATTTTGAGCACATAATGTTGATGTTGTTGTTGTTAGTATTGTTGTTGCCAATGCTGTGTAGCTTCAGGTGATAATTGCACATGGCGTCGAGCACACAACAACAACTGTGACAACAGTCACTTCAATTGCTGTTGAGAATTTTGCCAACTAACAACTTCCTGCACTTGTTGGCAAAACTTGCATTTTATGGCTTTAATTTTCCAGCTGCACAACAAATTTGTAACAAATGGCAAAAGACAATTGCTAAACCAACTGAGTTAAAGCCTAAATCTTAAATACATGACTTCAACTCGCCATAGACTAAGCAGTTTATCAATAGTATTGACCGCTGGACGCGCCCTTCTAACAATCCAATTGGCTGAACAGGCAATAAATTCAATGCAAGTATGAGAATGGGAAAGAGGACGAGAACGAGAATGAAAACAAGGACCACTGCACAGTTGTTACACAATGCAAGAATAGAAATTTAGCAAAGCCTACATCAAAGGTGGAAATAAAGCTCAGTAAAACTGCCATAGCTTATGAAACAAGCCTTAAAAAGGTCAATGGGAGCTAAAGCAAAAGCTGATTTATAGTCAATCAATGATGATGGTGATCAAAGCAAGGAAAACTTTGCTTGATAACTTTGTCAAAAAGTGTATTATTAAAATGACTTGGAATAAGGTGAGTGCATAAAATGGGATGTTTGTTAGCTGAAGCTTAATAGTCATAAATTTAGCAATGTTATAAAAATATATATGTATATTTGTTCATAGTTTGAGGCAAGATGAAATTTTATGCACTTTTATCACATTGACTTATAGATAAAACTAGTTGAAAGCAGGTTCGAGCCCGAAATTGAATACAATTTGTTTAAGATTCTGTGTTCCTTGTTTTCGAATGAAATAGCAACCGTTCTTTCCTTTTCAAGAAAGTCTCGAATACTTTTTATAGCAAATTCTGACGAAGAAATCGTTATAAGCGGAAATCTATCACTATTCGGAATTCAAAACAGTTAACAGTTTCGTTTACAAATCTTTTCAGCGGGGTCGAAAATGAGAGCAGGCCAGAATACCTTTTTTTTTTCAAATTTCTTTTTGATTTGATTTTTGGTATACATATGTTTTAAATCAATGTTGATCGGTTGCGTTAATGTCATTACGATCGGACAAATAGCACCAAAGTTATGGAAAAATCTATTACCTCAGGCAGAAACAACAGTTTTACAAGCACCGCTGAACTGCTTGAAATGCAGGTTGGGAGCAGGGAGTCTCGTAGTCGGGCACACTCGACTTGAGCATTCTTAAATGTTTTATTATTATATCTAGGTTAACCTAAAAAATTGAATAAAAATAGTCATAATAATTATTATAAAATTCGATGTATAATATGAAATTTAATGATGACATTCTATTGTAGTTATGCGTGATCATCATTAGTTACATTGTTTTTGAAAAAATGAATTAATTTCTGAAAGATCGTTTGTATGATAAATAAAATCTGCAATCAAAAATCAATATAATCCACAGGGTATCAAACTTTTAGTAAAATAGAAAAAATATCAGACAATACAAGGAACATTCAATATAATTATTAAGCATAGCTAAAACAAATTGCTACAAAGTGTGTTGAATCTAGAAGCTCTACATATTGAAATCTATATACTTCATACGACGAGCTTTAAGTAGTTTCTTAAATATCGCCATGAGTCGCTTTTCGTTAGCATTGTTTTTGTTGCTGGTCGCACTGTCAATTTGCCACCAGGTGTTTGCAGGTAATTAACAATTAGTTAAAAGAACAAGTGTATTTTTTTAAATATATAGTTCTTAGGCAAAGAATGCAAAACTTGTGGTCACTCGGATGATGGTGATAATACAGAGCCGAACACATGTCCTCGAGAGAAGAATAATGATGAAGAAGAAACTGTGCGACCTGAGTTCGACATGAAATCAATATTTAATTTTGCCTCAATGGCATTTAAGCTGATTAAGTTTCTTTTTCAAACTTTTCTGAAATTCTGAAAATTAAATTACATGGTTGAACATGGCAAGATCGTTTGGTAAAAACTACCTCCAAACGGTATTGAGAATTGCTTTAGAATCATGTGCTTGTCGGACCCAAGTTGGCTGCACTTTGTTATTGTTGTTATGCAGCCTTTTGTGTTGATTTTCCAGTCAGTTGCGCTTTGTGCATTGTGCAATTTGAGTTATGAAAAACCTTTCGTTTCGGTTCGTTTTGTTTTGCTTTTGTTAGACCCTACTATGAGGGATACTGCAGATTTGTTATCAACTTTGCAATAGAAGGAAATACTGTCTTGATAGCTAATTAGACGAGTACAAAATAAATATTTAAGTAGTAAGATTGGCAAATATATCTATTACTTTTTATACTCTTTTTTTAACTTTTTTGAAAAAAAAGGAAAAAAGAGTATATTGGGTTTGTGAAATGTCCGTCTGTCCGTCCGTCTGTCCGTCTGTCCGTCTGTCCGTCTGTCCGTCTGTCTGTATGAACGCAGGTTTTTTCCACAGTTTTGAAGCTAGAGCAACCAAACTTGGTATACATGTTGGTATATACCATAGGCAGACAAAGTGTCAAGATCTCCCCCCCACCCCCACCCCTTCCCCCACAAACCGCAAAAACCTATATCTTCCACAGTTTTATAGCTAGAGTAACCAAATTTGGCACAAGGGCTACTTATCACATCCTTCATTGATCTGGCAAAAAAAAATTCGGCCACGCCCACCCCCGCCCCCACAAATAGGCAAAGTCTGTATCTCCCCCACCCCTTTAGCTAGAATCACCAAATTTTGCAGGTTGAATTCTGTTGCCCTATTTAATAGATTGGATAAAAATATTTTTGCCACGCCCACCCCCGCCCTTGCAATCAAGCAATGTTTGTTTCTCCCAAACCTGTAGAACAGGCCCAACCAAATTTTAATTGATGGCAAAACTTTAAAGATTTGAGCAGAAATTCAATTGCCACGCCCACTGACTCCGCAAAGAGGCGAAAAAAAGAGTATATCGCAGTCGGGTGCATCCGACTGCAACGTTCTTACTTGTTAAAATTCAATATAATGCTATAAGCTTGCATTGAAGTTTTTTTTAAAAAAGAGGGTATCAACTGACTGGTTAAAGTCAACTTTGAACTTTTGCTTTCTGTTGCATTTTTGGTATGATTTGCCTTGTTGCTGTTGTTGTTGTTGATGATGTTGTTGCTGTTGCTGTTGTTGTTACTGTTGCTTTGTTTGGCGTTGCATGCATTTCACATGAGCCGGCAGCAATTCTTCATTTCCATTTCTGGTGCCGCTTTCCATTTGGTTTATTGCGAATTTTATTGTTTTGTGGTGGTTTATGGCACTGCCAACATACAACATAGTGTGTAAATATTTGCTCATCTCCCCATTCCCCCATGCAGCTCTTCTCGTTCGGTCAATTCTTGCAGATGCGCTTAAATATGCAGAAAAGTGCAATATTTGCTTGGTTATTTCAATCAACGTTGATGATGCTCATGAAGGCCATGACACTCTAGAATTTTTCAATTAAAAGCTGAGCTGCATACTTTCGACGGCCACTGTCTGTCAAAGGCGCTTTTCGGACCTTTTGTGTATATATATATATATATATATATATATGTGTGTGTGTAGCTTTGGTAAATTTGTTGGTAGACGGCATGCTTAAATTTTATTCATTTCAAACAAAGCTTAATTACACTACACAAGCTGCGACTGGCCTATTAGGCAAATGGGCTAAAATAAAACTTTGCCAGTCTTGAGCGAGCTCAGGCAGAGCATAGGAATTGGAATAGGATGAAGTTTAGGGTTAGAGTTCGGAACCGAACAAACCAACTGCAGTAAAACAAAGCGTGTAGAAATAATGTGCTAAATGAACAAAGCTTTGGTATGGGCTTTGGCGTTGAGCTGTTGGCGTTTCTAGCAAATACAAATAAAATTAACTAAACTCAAAGCAAATACTCAGCCCAGTGTTCGTAGTCCAGTTTTGTAAAGCGTTCAACAAAAAAAACTGTAAAATAATTAAAAACTAATTAAATGGGCTGACCATGAAAGCTGTGGGGGTGGGGGAGGGCGTAGTTGCTGTAAAACTTAATTAACTAAATGCCAGGCAACCAATAAAAAAACTAAAACAATAACAATAACTACACACAATTTGTCCAGTGTCGCCCACTTCTCGCCCACTTGGCGCGCACGGGGCGTATGAGTAATTTAATCATCTTGTTGGCATGACCAAAGCTTTTGTTGTCATCCGCAAATGCAATTTGTGTCATAAACAAACATAAAACTTACATGACCGAAAGGACTTGAACACAAAGTCAACAAAGTTGAAGGTTTTTAGTGTGTGTGTGTGTGTGTGTGTGTGGGCATGAGATGTGTATGTGGGTGTGTAATTACATGTGTGAGTGCAAGACTTAGGATTTTGAGAATAGCGCATATATGTATGTATGTATATGTAACTGAGTGGCTTAGCTGCCCACCACATATTTTATGCCGCTATATTTCTATTATTGTTATATAACCATAATTAAATTATATAATTATGATTTTTTTATTTATATACATTTTTATTCTCTTTTCTTAATTTTTTGAAAAAAAAAAGAAAAAAAGAGTATATTGGGTTTGAGAAATGTCCGTCCGTCTGTCCGTCCGTTCGTATGAACGCAGGTTTCTTCCACAATTTTGAAGCTAGAGCAATCAAACATGGTATGCATGTTGGTATATACCATAGGCAGACAAAGTGTCAAGATTGAAGTCAAAACTTGAAAGATTTGAGCAAAAATACAATTTTCACGCCCACTTCTGACTCCGCAAAGAGGCGTAAAAAAGAGTATATCGCAGTCGGGTGCATCCGACTGCAACGTTCTTACTTGTTTTTTCTTGTTTCTAATACATTTCCAAATAATTTTAAGGTTATTTCAATCCTTTTTTGATTTGTCGCATTTAGATCAATTCGTTACACAATTTAAGTAAAATGTATTTCAAATTATTATTTTATACAATTCAAGTGTTTAAGACAGCTACTACAAATGTTTCATTGCAATTAAAATCATGACTAGTTGCAGTTGTTTATGTTTTTCGCTTCTGTTGCTGAGTTTTCAATTAACTAATGCAGGTATGCTAATTAAAGAAGTCAGCCAAAATGGATTATCTTAAAATAGTTTTGCTTTTGAAAACTCATTCATGCAGCAAATTGAGGAGTTTATTAAAGTGGGGGATGTAATGCTCTCTAACAAAGGCAAAGCAGAATGAAATATTAACGAATTGGCTACAAATGAGACTCATGTCAACAACATACTAACCTTGCATAATCGTTGAAATTGAAGAAGTTTCAAATGAAATGATATGTTAGTTAAATAAGAGTTGTATAAAAGCATTAAACTGATTTCTGTGTATAACTTTAAGTTTCCCATTTCAATATCTAACTTTTGGCGTTCACTTTTTTAGACACACTTCTGTGGGTAACTTAGCCTCTGGTATTGACTAACCCACGTGTATATTTGCCTTAACACTTCAAGCAACACACACCAGATCCTGTTTCCTTGCACTGTTTTGTTTTAAAACGTTTTCTCCACTATCTGACACCTGCCCGCTCCTGGCGCACATGCTCAAAGAGTTGCAAACAGAAGGCCATTGAGATTGAAAGTTGAGGCAGGTGGCATGCGGCATGTGGCATGTGGCAGGCTTTGCAGGCGGCCAAGCACATTGAATTTTTGCTTGAAGGCTGTGTCTATAAGTTGGCAGCAAAGCTATATATGTGTGTCTATATGTTTGTGTGTTTCTGTGCGTAATATACCAACAGTAAACAACAAAAAAAAGGAAACTTTTCGACGCGATGCCGTTAATGAAAATTGGCAGCTGTGGCAAAAAGGAAGATTAGCAATCAAAACAGGGCAACAGCTTGCCAAAGTCCTTGTGCAATGCACTGCACTGCGCTGCTCCAGGCAACGGGCATATACATATACAAACACACTTGACACTTAGGCTCCGCATCACCCCCTACCCAGTACTGATTGCTGCTTTCCCCAGGTCTATACATACATATATCATTTCCGGCTGCACTGTCTGTCGCACACAAAATGAGGCACAAAAACGCATATTGAAAACGCTTTGGCAGAGACAAATGTGCTGGCTTTGCTGACTACACATTCACATCCACATCCACATGCTGGCTGATTCAATGGCATTACTTTGCCTTTGCCAGCTGACCACGGACAATGGCTGACCCGGACTGATAGCAGCCAATAGCTGCACTGTGGCATTGCCCACTCAATTGTATCCGAGTGCCACATTGTGTGGCAAACGCTGCATTCATATGCTTAATTGAAACCGGCATTGAAAGCAAACGCGATGCGATTTTCAGAGGGCGTTTTCCCATTAATAAAACGATACAGTCTCTTAAACCTTTTCATCAGACTGCTGAGAGCAGAAGCTGTTAATTCTATTGAATACTGAAATTGCTGTTTTTATAGCTAAAGTGCAGCGTATTTATATATATAAATAATCTTATAAAGTTGAGAATAATTTAAACGGTAGATCGTAAAGCGATAATATTGATGAATTTAAAGTTATGAGTATAGGATTCAATTCATGTAAGCTTTTCGAATAAAAATCCTGTAGTAAAAGTGCTCCTATTTCCGAATCCAAGTGAATTGGATTTGAGTACTTTGCTTAGTTATTTAAATATGCTTAATATTAAAATGTAATTTAGAAAGTTAAGATTGAAAAGAATATAAACTAAGGTATTTAATAATTTTTAATAAATTCTATAATTTTTGAAAATTACTTTAAAGTTCTAACTGATTCCGATTTGTTATATCCGATCCGAATACAAATTTGTTGATTCGATATTGTTACAAAATTGAAATTTCAACGTCCAGTGGCGATCAGAATACTATATGTTTCTAGATTTTTCATAATTTTGTTAACTTCAAATTTAAATTTGCAGGCTACCAATTGAATTTTAAGAAACATCAACAACACTTTTTTTTTGTGAATAACAGTTCTAGCTCAGCTGTTTTGGTAATAACAATTTTAATTAAAATTGTTGCTTTCGGACATTTGTTTTTCTTGTGGGTTTTCATTTTTTTGTGTTGGCCATTTTGTGCCGTCCTATGTGGCATGCAATGAATTTTTTGTTGCTGCTTTTGGGTTTAATGTGCAAAAGCCAAATTGCACAATTTACATAATTTCTGGCTGTAGCTTTCAAATGACTTTGGCATTGACTTCAGCTGGCATATTCCCACACCAACAACAATTGAAAATGCAGTAACAGCAACCCAAAATTACAGCTCCTGCTAATGAGAGCCAAGTGCAGGTGAAACACATAACCACCGCCAAAACCCCTTAAGAGTGGTTCAGCTGCAAAGCATTGTCAACATTTCTCTGCATAACTTAAAACTAGTTTACGGGTCAGGTCCACAGATGCATGGCTATGAAGATAACGTACTAGCTTATGCAAAGGACAACTGACAATGGCCAGCTTGGCTCTTGGCTTTAATCGGGTATAATCAGAAGACAGGCAGCACGCACTGAAACAACAATCGTAATAGCAACAAACAGCTTTAATGGGATTTCCACTGCTAATTTGCATTTGTTTTTGGGGGCGATAGTCACAATTGCACATCAATAATGCTTGCTATGTGATCCAAATAACCCATATCAATATTGAAATTAATTAATAATTAGGTCATTTAAATTATAGAAATTAGTTAAGAGTCGCAAGTTAAACACAGCCTAGGTTCAAAAATAAATTATTGTATAACTGTTTAAGTTAAGTCTTTCTACAAAAGCAGAAGCAGGCAGAGTATACAATTTCCGTACTAAATTTAAATTTAAAGTAATTTTTGAAAAATTTACAGTACATCATTTGTCTTTGTAAGCCGTTAATTACAAACCTTGTCATAAATGGATGATTTCGATTATGCTACACCGCCTCCAGAGGAGCGAATAATACGTCAACATACGCTGAGCGCGGACCAGGAAGCTGATCTTACAGAAGCATTCTCATTGTTTGATACCGCAGATACCGGAATAATTCCGATGAAACAGCTGAAGGACATATTGCACTGCGTTGCTCACAATCCACCAGAGCATGAGCTACAGGACTATTACAATGAATATGACCCCGATAGCACCGACGAATTGTATCTCAGTGACTTCTTGCATATTATGTCAATGCGTTACAAGGAACAAATGCCCGAGGATGAAGTTTTATTGGCATTTAAGGTGTTTGACAAGGATGACAGTGGATTTATTCACGAAAAGGAGTTTCGCCACATAATGACAACATTGGGTGATCACATGGAGGAAGATGACATTGATCAGATCATTCTAGATGCCAATTCTAATACTGAGGGCAACATTGTCTATGCGGATTTTGTGGCCATGATGTGCCAGAAATAGAAAGTGACAGGCAATCTGTCAAAGACAATCTGACAGTAAACCATTCCAAATGTGAATATGTTCAACAATTTCAAAGTTCAGTCTGATAGATAAATTTTAACTAAACACTCAAAATTATTTACTGTCGGCTGGTTACTGAAAGATTACAAAATGGTTCACGATTTGACTGATGAACAACTGGCCGAATACAAGGAAGCTTTTTCTCTATTCGATAAGAGTGGAACAGGAAAGATAAGCGCTCGCGAATTGGGAAATTTGATGAGATCTCTGGGACAGAATCCCACTGAGGTAGAGATCAGGGATCTTGTCAATGAGGTGGATGTTAGCGGTGATGGTGAAATAGATTTTGCTGAATTTTGCGGTTTAATGTCAAAGCAGGCCCATGAGGGAGATTCTGAAGAGGAGTTGCGCGAGGCTTTCAAAATCTTTGATAAGGATGAGGATGGTTTCATATCTCCAGCAGAGCTGAAATTCGTTATGGTCAATCTAGGTGAGAAGCTTACTGATGAGGAGATTGATGATATGATACGCGAAGCAGACTTTGATGGCGATGGGCTTATTAACTACGAAGAGTTTGTCTATATGATCACGCAAAAGTAAATTTCGAGCTGCTGCATCAATCTTTTTCCCACAATGTCACCTTGTCATGGTTTAAACTAAAGTTTAACTAACATAAAATTGCAAAATTGTAAATAATAATTAAGTAAATCATTTCTTTTTGTAACCCATTTGTTAAAACTTTGTACAAAATCAATAATTTCGATTATGCTAAATCGCCGTCGGAGGAGTAATACCGCATAAAACAGCTGAAGGATATGTTAAGCTAAGTGCGCAGACTTCGCGGGTACATTAGCTATTGGATGATTGCAATAAATATGACTCAAATGAAGCATAACTGGAACTTAAAGTCTTTTAAATGGCTGACTATGACTGTATTCAGGAAAAGGACTTACACCACATAATGACATCATTGGGTGATCACGTGAAGGATTACGACATTGATCAGACCATTTTAGAGGCTTATTCCAATACTGAGGGCAACATTGCCTATTCCGATTGTGTGGCCATAATGTGCAGGAAATACAAAGTGACACGCAGTCTGTCAAAGACAATCTGACAGATAACTATTCCAATATGTTCAACAATTGAAAAATTCAGTCTGTTAGATAAATTTTAACTAAACACTCAAAATTATTTACTCTCGGCTGGTTATTGAAAGATTACAAAATGGTTCACGATTTGACTGATGAACAGCTGGCCGAATACAAGGAAGCTTTTGCTCTATTCGATAAGAGTGGAACAGGAAAGATAAGCTCTCGCGAATTGGGAAATTTGATGAGATCTCTGGGACAGAATCCCACTGAAGCAGAGATCAGGGATCTTGTCAATGAGGTGGATATCAACGGCGATGGTGAAATAGATTTTCCTGAATTTTGCGGTTTAATGTCCAAGCAGGCGCATGAGGGAGATTCTGAAGAGGAGTTGCGCGAGGCATTCAAAATCTTTGATAAGGATGAGGATGGTTTCATATCTCCAGCCGAGCTGAAATTCGTTATGGTCAATCTAGGTGAGAAGCTTACTGATGAGGAGATTGATGATATGATACGCGAAGCAGACTTTGATGGCGATGGGCTTATTAACTACGAAGAGTTTGTCTATATGATCACGCAAAAGTAAATTTCGAGCTGCTGCATCAATCTTTTTCCCACCATGTCACCTAGCCATAGTTTAAACTAAAGTTTAACTAACATAAAATTGATAAATCCACGGCTTCCTTTACAGCCCACAGATCTTAAATTTCAGTTCCTATAATAGTTTTAGTCACAAACTATTTAAATTTAAAGTTACTTTTGCAAAATTTTCAATAAGCAAGATCCATTTTTACCCCTGTGTTAAAACTTTGTACAAAACCAATAATTTCGATTATGCTAAATCACCGTCGGAGGAGAAATACCGGATAAAACACCTGAAGGATATATTAAACTGTGTGCGCTGAAGTCACCGTAACATGAGTTATTGGATGATCACAATGAATATGACTCAGATGACTTTTTGCAGATAAATCAAGTGCGGTATAAGAATCAGATTTCCAAAAATGAAGCATAACTGGTATATAGAGTATTTTAAATGGCTGACAATGACTAAATCAGGAAAAGGATTTACACCACATAATGGCATCATTGGGTGATCATGTGGAGGAAGATGACATTGATGAAATCATTATACGTGCAAATTTCAATACTGAAGACAGCATTGTGTATACAGAGTTTGTAGCCATTACGAGCCAGAAATAGATAGTAGCAGGCGACTAAAATCTGACAGTAAACTATTCTAAATGAGCTGTTCAAACATTTAAGAAGTCAGTCTCTTAATACATAAACATTCGGTTCAATAATTTTTTACTAAAAAAAACGATAATCTTTTGCAGGCCGGTTACTTAAAGATACCAAAATGATTCCAGATCTGACGGATAAACAACTGGCCGAATACAAGGAAGCTTTTGCTCTATTCGATAAGAGTGGGTCCGAAGTGATAAGCACTCGCGAATTGGGTAATTTGATGAAGTCTCTCGGACAGAATCCCACTGAAGCAGAGCTCAGGGATCTTGTCAATGAGGTGGATATTAGCGGCGATGGTACCATAGATTTTTCCGAATTTTGCAATTTAATGTCGAAAAAGTCGCATGAGGGGGACGCCGAAGAGGAGTTGCGCGAGGCATTCAAAATCTTTGATAAGGATGAGGATGGTTTCATATCTCCAGCAGAGCTGAAATTTGTTATGGTCAATCTGGGTGAGAAGCTTACTGATGAGGAGATTGATGATATGATACGCGAAGCAGACTCTGATAAGGATGGTCGAATTAACTACGAGGAGTTTGTCTATATGATCACGCAAAAATAAATTTCGAACACCATTTCACATAGCAATAGTTCAAATTAAAGTTTAACTAACAAAATATTTCTTTTACGGTTCTCAGTTCTAAGATTTCTGTTACCAGTTAGAGTCGCAATCTCATCATCAGAGCACACAGCTTCAGTATCTTATTAATATAAAATACATACATGAAGTTATTTTTGAAAAATTTACTTTAATTGTTTTTGTTACCCGTTGGTTAAGATCTTGTTTGTTTTTGAATATGCTACACCGCCATCGAAGGAGGAAACTAAGCTATCAGAACCATTGCACTATTGTCAAAAAGTCCGAATTTTCAGAAAAGAAAGTAAATTTGTTCATGTTTGTAAATCTTTAAGTTGAATTTGTTTTAGAAAATTTTTTACAGGTTTGTAATTTTTAATTGGCGCACAGTTAAACTCAACCGAAATACTTCCGTGAACATTGATAAATTTTGCATGTTTGTTGTGGCTCATTCTTAAAAGTTAAAGCAATTTAGAAACATGGAAAATGTTAAATCAAAAGTTAGACAATTTATCTGTCAAGGTTTAAAATTCAGCACGGAAGGTGAAAGCTGTGGAAGAACAGCTCACGGATCCATCTCACTCTAAAATGTGTAGTCCAATTTTAAGCTATTCAGAGACTGAAACACTTTTGAAGAGAAAATTAGCATCCGATCTTGAATCGGATACGGAGTTTTCAATGGAGCACTTATTACATGATGCTTCTGTTTCTACGATGAGGACTAAAGACAATGATTTGATTGTTGCATTAAGAGTCGTCGTCGAAAACAACACAGCTGATATTTTTATAGAGCTATTTTCTGATCCATTAATATCCAGTACATGTTTAAATGAAAGGCAAAACAAAAACAAAAAGAAAACCTTTACCGCAGATGTAATAAATCTTCAAAAATCACCATCTCTCCCGACCTAGCTGACCTAAGTCAGCAATGGAAGCTGTAGATTTTCCCTCCGCTGACGAGTTTGATGAACTATTTGAAATTATGTTAGAAGATGGGGCAATACTAAGGGCAATATTGTCTAAGCAGAGTTTGCTGCCACGATGAGCCAGAAAGAGAGAGTAGAAGGCGTCGACGATCTGACAGTAAACGGATTTAAATCTGGAGTTGTTAAAAAAAGTAAGAATTCAGTTTGTGAATACTTGAACACTCGATTGTACTAAATTTACATAAATCTAAAACTGTTCAAAAATTAAAGAATTCAGTCTGTGAATGCGGTTGGACTTATTTTATCTAAAACAAAAAAAAACATTACTTGCTTAAAGATAACAGAATGGCTAACCGTCTAACTGATGTACAACTGGTCGAATACAAAGAAGCTTTTGCTCAATTCGATAAGAGTGGATCTGGAATAATAAGCACTCATGAATTGGGTAACTTAATGAAATCTCTAGGCCAGAACTACACTGAGGCAAAGCTCAGGGATCTTACTAATGAGGTGCATACTAAAAACGATGGCAAAATAGATTTTACTGAGTTTTGCGTTTTAATGTCAAAGCATGTGCCAGAGGGGGACACAGATAAGGAGTTGAGCGATGCATTCAAACTGTTTGACATGGATGGGGATGGTTTTATATCTCCAGCCGAGCTGAAAGCTGTTATGGAGAAGCTGGGTGAAAATCTAACCGATGAGGAGCTTGATGATATGATACGCGATGCAGACCTCGACGGAGACGGTCTTATCAATTACGAGGAGTTTGTTTATATGAGCACAAAACAAATGTAATTTATAAAAATGTTTTCTTAACATTTGACGTTGCAATAGTTTAAATTAAAGTTTAACTAACGAAAAATTGATACACTCTTGGCTTCCATTACAGATGTGAGTTCTTAGTTTTTAGTTTCCAGTTTCAGTCACAAGCACATCATCAACTATTTACCGCGTCATCATCATTATCAACGTTACCAGCAAGCTGACTTGTCTCTTTTTGCCCATATTTGCGTAAATTTCATGTTTCGGTTTTTGTGGTCGGTTGCTTTGAGAAATTCACTTGAGAGACTTTCAAACAAAACGCTCAACATGCTGCTCCATATGGCTGAAGGGCAGGTGGCAGGTGGGCAGTTGGGCGTGTCAGCTGTGCCAAGTGGCACCTTTGTGGCGTTCAAGCAATTTTCCTGTTGCTTAAATTCAATTTGCTTATGCATTAAAATTAAATTTTTGCTCTTGCCCCAAGGGCGCACGACTCCAACTCTTGCTGCTCTCCGGATGCTCAACGTATATTGCTTTTTGCTTCATTTGGGAATATCATGGATGCCTGGCATTTTTGCATATTACACTGCAATATTTACGATAGCTGCTGCATTTTTCAAAATACCAGCTTTGCTTAATTGAAAGTTCACAAAACATGAAAACCGAAATCGATGCACTTCAAGTGTAAACGATGCAAGCGATTCGAAAACAAAATAAAAACTGCAGATTTCAATTTCAGATGCGACATCAATAAGCACTTGCAATGGCATAAATATAATATGCACGCACATACAGAGAGAACGAGAGAGTGAGTGAGAAAGATAGAGAGAGAGTGAGAGAGAAGGAAACATTAGCAGTTGGTACATGTGACTATATCCTGACTCAGAGTCAGTTTCAGGCTCAGTATGACGATAGATGCTGTTCGTTGGTTCACTGACTGAAAAGGAAATTGAAATGTGTGGCTGGGCATTGTTGTTGTGGTCTGGCATGGCAAAAGGGTGTTAACTGTGCCATTGGAATACAACATTTTGAAATTAATGAGAACAAAGGAAACAATCTAAAAAGTAATTTTATTTTAAGAAGCTTACTTGTTCAGACCAAATGAAAACTGGTAGTTAAGATAGATGTATAAACACAATAGCAATGTTTCAATGTGTATATGTTACTTTAGGGCTTTTCAAATTCAAATGAAACAGCAACCAGTTTTTCATTGTGAGATGCTGGAACTATAGTTCTTATTCTACCTGGCTTGCAGGTAAAACTTTTGTTATTATGCTTTTGTTAGTATGAAAAACTTGAGTATGCAAAGAATATCAAACGAATGTTAAGAAATCGTAAGTGAAGACAAGATTAAATTTGAAGAAATTTTCAAAGTGTATGTCGTATTCGTCTTTGAGTCAATTTGCAGCTTTTTTAGGTGTACAACCAAAAATGTTCATGCACATCGATTTTGTCTACGATTTTTTGCGGTTTTTAATACTCAGGCCAACATCCTCGCCCACAAGAACGCCCACACGGAGTGTCATTTGGGACACTTCTGCACATGTACTTGGATACGCAAAAAGGCGCATGCAAGTGACATGGACGAGGACGAGAGCACGAGAACGAGAGCACGAGGACGAGCACAAGGACGAGCAGGAGCGTCCGACAAGTGTGCACAATGACACACAGTCCCAACAACAAGAAATGCAATCATATGTGTATGGTCTGCGTTGGAAGAATAAAACAAGACCAACCCATTCCAAAATCCAGACAGCTGCGGTTGTTGAGTGTTCATTTGCATTAGCTGAACTGAAATTAATTATGACTGTTTAAGAAATTCTGATATTGAAACGCGTTTACTTTAAACACACTTAAATCCATCTTTTTCACAAAATATCATGTATATTATGGAAAACTAACTTTCGCCTTTTAGTTGAAATTGACTCCAGCAAATTGTGTGCTTTATTTTTTAATTGATAGATGCAGAGAGAAATCGCTTTTAACGCCTATAATTTTTTTTGTCAGATTTCCTTAGCCTATTTGTCATCATGTTTTTGAACAGAAAAACTTTTTGTGGGCGAAGCAACTAATATACAAGTGGATATGGTGTGAGTTCAATTCGAGTTGCCCTTTTATTCCCAATAAAATATAGGCTATACCGTACAAAGTCAGTCAAAAAATAAAAAACGGGAATTTAAACTAATATGTATATGAAGGCGGATGGAACGGTGGCTTGTGCGTAGAAAGGCTTAATACATCAGTCTTGATATTCAACTATCATTTGATCATTGTAGTTGAACTGTTCGGGCATGTAATCTCCAATATTCGAATCCAAGCTATCCATATTCAGCTGCTCCCTCAGTAAATTGTCCTCCAGTTCCTGATTATTCACTAATTCTGAGCAGTAAGGACACGGACCTGAATAGTCAAACATCAGGGCGGCATTTTTAGCATCAGACCGCAATTGATTGAGCCAGCGATACATGGAACAGTAGATTACCAAAAGGGCAACGATTAGGCGACAGTTAAACGTCCAAAACGAGCTGGGCAACCAATTAAACATGGAACTACAATTATCCCAAAGGTAGACAAGTGCCACATGTTGTAGCAATGCAAGCGCAAATGTCATCTTCAACGAGTTCGGCCAGACAAGACGCCAAAAGCCAGAGGAATGCGTACGAATTGTTGGCTGCATCAAAAACAGCAATACACCGAAAATATACAAACCGGAACTGATATCCGGCTGATGGCTGCTCAATGGCTTCCAGATGAGGCCAAAAAAGTGTAGTATCAATCCTAGGACGACTGTCAACACAAAATCATCGGTATTGACTCGCAACATTCTAGAGATGATCATCAAAACAGCCATATCCTGTTGCGATATAAAAATAAAAATTAATAGAATCTGTAAGAATTTATAAAACTTACTGAATCTTAGACAAAGCTACACAGATTGAACTGACAAGTGAACTTCTGATTCCGACTGTCATAAATAAATATGAGTCAACGCTATCTACAACTCAAATCCCCAGAATATTCCGTGTACACTTAACGCTTTAGCTTTTTATAGCCACTATAAACCCAAAAGCCGCAGTTCAATCAAATGGCAAAACCACGTGGCAAACCGGCGTATGCTAGCGAAAACCCTTTTCGGATTAACAGATCAACGCACAAACAACCCAAACAATCGTCTAGGGTCTTGTGTGTTGCCAAGCTACCAACTTGGTCATTTCGATAAGACTAGAAGCTTATCAAGGGTAAGGACTTGAGAAGCGGTCGAGGCCAACCAAAGTCACAAGTCCTTTGATGACCCAATTAGTTTTGCAAAACGCAAAAAATTCAACTTGTTTAAGCAACTATTTTTATTTGTGCTGTAAACATTGTTGGTCTTTTAAATGTGACGATTGATTGCAGTGTTGCAAAGAGTTTTTATAACCATAACTTAGGTGTTTTGCTGATTGCGACAGCTGGTCACTCTAATTATGCAGTGTGATAGAAGCGGACACAATGAAAAGAAGAAAAGAAAGCTATTTTCGGAGTGCCTTTGCAGAAAAAGTCGTGTATAAAAACGTAGTTTTTCAACTATTGATATTAGAGATATAAGATATAGTCACCCGATTTTGATAAAACTTAATCAGCTTTTGTGGAAAACAATAAAATTGAGTATTAGCGAGTTTGTTTGAAATATCTGAATAAACAAAAAAGTTTTTCAAAACATAGCTCATTTTTTAAATATTGTAGCTATGGTAGCTATAAGCTATAGCTATACGATTTTAATAAAATTTGTTCAGTCTGTCAAGAACATTCATAAAACTAAGTTTAAATGAGTTTGGTTAAGACAACTTGGGAATCAAAAGATTTTTTCATATAATAACTTATTTGTTTCTTGGTGTGATTTCAATAAAATTTTTTTAACATGTTTAGAAAAGGAAAACACTTAGAGTTGATACACTTTGGTCGAGTTATTTCGAGAATAATAGAACGAAAAGACGAGTTTAATGTGCTAAAATCCGACATACAATTAAAAGTCTTTTCTTACTTATGTACAAAACATAAATGAAACTAAAGACCAACTAACCGAACAACATATTCAAAATAAGGTAAGGTATTTATATAATTTGAAAACTAAATTGATATCAGTTTGCAATATTTAAAGTAAACTTTTGCCATTATACTTTATTTTTAGTTTTCATTTTGTTTCGTTTAAAGTTACATTTCACTTTCAATATGCATGGCAAGTGCGTCTACTTCAAGAACTTTTTATTTGAGAAACTCTTGTTAATGTAATTGATATATCGTTTCTTTGGGTATCATATGGCTCTTAAAACTCAAGAGTTTCTAGCTCTTCAAAACGTTGCGTTAAATTGCGTGGAAAAGTTATGCGTTTGACCTTTGCCCCGCTGCCTGCTTGTTCGCCTGCTCTTAAAACATTTTGTTTTTATTTTCATGTTTTTTCTACTTTGTAAGTTGACTTAGCAAACTACTTCAAATGTAAAAATGTTCGAGCGGCAACTGAAAACGAAAACTTGCACAAACTTTCAAAGCTTACGTAATTATGCGAATTGCACGGCTGACCCAGGCAAACAATCCGTTCCTCCTGGCACTGATACTACTGCTTCAGCTTATCCCAATGAAAGCTATGAAATTCCAGCAGCTCAGCCCAAATCCGTTACGCAATCACAACCCGCTTCACAAGCGCATGTCCCGAAACCAGTTGGATGACACAGACGACTTTGGTGGTAACGATACAGGAGGCGATTTTGATTGTGGCAAGAACGATACTTCTGCTCCCAAGTGCGGCATGAAGGTCAGCACCAATCCCAAGCAAACTGCCACAAATATTGCCCAAAAGGCTGCCCAGGAGGCTGAGCAGGCATACGGCACGCAGCAGTCAGCAGCAGCGGAGGTAGCACAGAAGGTTAAAATGCAGCTCGCGGATAAGGCATATGCCGCTGCCAAGGCGGCCGAAGCAGCGATGGGTGGCAAGCAACAGATTGTGGAGCAGATAGCGAGTGAACTGTGCGAAGCGGAGAGTTCTATGGAACAGGAGAGAGCATTATTGCCTTCCTACCAAGATAGTGTTAATTTCTCTAGCCTGACAGCGCAACAGGCTCAACAGGTGCTCCTTTCGCTACAGAAATCCATCAAAATGGCCAAACAAACTGTTGACAATGCCCAGCACTCTGCCATTGGTGCACAACAGCAGCTTGGCGAGAAAGTGCAATTAATAGAGGCAGCGCAGCAGCGTGTTGTGGCTCTCAGAAAACAGCTGCTTGAGGCTCGCAAAGATCTTGAAAATATTAAAAAATTCGCCTATAAAGCGGTCTGTGCGGCAACAGAGGCGCGCCAGAAGGCTGAGAGGGAGCAACGAATGAAAAGGAGGCACCCGCGCAAAAAACGACAACAAATCCAAGCTGTCTCATAGTACATACTTTGTTTTATATATTTTTTAATTGATTTGTATAATAAATCTGCCAAAAGAGTCGATAGAATTACCTAGCTACATATTTGCAAATAAATTTTATATTTATACCCTTGCAGAGGGTATTATAATTTTGTCACGAAATGTGTAACGCATTGAAGGAGACGTCTCAGAAAAACATTTGTATATTCGTGATCAGCATCAACAGCCGAGTCATGTCCGTCTGTCCGTCTGTCTGTCTGTCCGTCTGTTTAAATGCATTTTTCGAGACTTTGTTCTAAAGCTATCTTTATGAATCTTGGCACAGTTGCTTCTTCTTATAGCAGGTAGTGCCCATAGTTTAATTGGCCAGATCGGACAACTGTAACATATAGCTGCCCTACGAACGATTGCTTGCAAAATTAGTTTTTGTATGAAAAACCTTTTTTGTTTTTCAAGATAACTCAACCAAACTCAGTAAACCTAAGTTTAAAGACTTAGCTGCCACAGGAACGATCGTTTGAAAAATTAGTTTTTTATGAAAAACTGTTGTGTTTTCAAAATATCTCAACCAAACTCATTATACCTAAATTAAAGCACGTTCTACACATGTTGATCAAATTTCATCAAAATCGGATCACTATATCTTATCGCTGCCATAGGAACAATCGGTTTGAAAAATAGGTTTTCGTATGCAAATGTTTTCTACAAGGGTATATATCTTCGGAACAGCGAAGATAACATTTCTTTCTTGTTATTTGTCATTTCAATCATATTTCCAACTTCATTAACAGTGCAAAATAACCACTTAAAATATTGAAGATACTGAAAAGCATGTGCCATAAATATATCACGCTTATAGCTTTCAAAAACCAAACCATTGACGGAAATCCTTTGAGAGTTTTTAGCGCCAAACAATGTGACACGGGCTAGGAAGTGGTAAGAGAGAACACAAAACGACAATAAAACAATTTTGCCAAAGCTATTTCGTGAAAAGTTTTGACTGACTTTTTGTCAGCTTAAGGGCTTGAGAGTCGTTTTTGGTCATAATGCGAACGGGACTGGGCGTGGCTTAAAAGTTTTTTGCGCACGTTTTCAATAATGATTAGTTTTGGTTTGGTATGATTTGGTGGCAAGAGCCGAGTATTTGTTTTATATAATATATACTTTTTTTTTGCTCAAAGTTTGCGCGTGAAATATTTAATACAATATATAAATTTTGAGTAGCATTAATTGGGTCATCAACGGCAATGTGGCAGAAAAAAGTCTTGGATAAGTTGTCGTAAGGCGGACCCAAAAGTTCTTGGCAGCACTTATTGATAAGCGTGCAGAAACTCTTGAGAATAACTTGGGTCATTTTGAGCCCCTGATCGGCTAATCCCCAGCCATAGAATGTAAAAGGGTTGCTGTAAACGTTTGGATTTGCCATTTGATTGAGGGGCAACTTTTGTTTTGGCCTTGTTTTGCTAGAGAAGGCTTTACGCGTGGCACATTAAGCCGTATGCGGCCTAAATCACTAACGTCTCCAACTGCTTTCACATGGCCGAAATATTTTTGCTGACACTTTAATGCCAACACAGCTGCCAAGTGTTGATCGCTCAATTGCCAGCAGCCACAGCAGCAATAACTAAACCAAAACTACTAAAAGTCAGACCAGACCAAAGTCTATGTGGGCGAGGGGCTGTGTAGTGGCGGTTGTGCGGAGGTGGGGTGTGGGCGGTTACCCCTTGTCAGTCAACAGTATCAACATAAACCGCAACGCCCCTCGTCAACGCCCTGCTCAACGACAATGCTTGAATCTCAACAGTTTGACCAAAAATGTATTCATTTCAGAAATGGCAACACTCCCATTATGTCTGTGGGTGTATTTGTATTTGAGTATGTATTATTGTGTATATATGTGTGTGAATGTGGCTATCGGGTTTTGGTTTCGCATCCAATTTGCGTATTTTGGGAAACAAATCAAAACAAATGAAATCAATTCGATGAAGCAAATCTAATTTCATGCGTATTTCCTCGCTTTTTGCTGGACAATAAAACTTTGGTCGGGAAGTGAAACCCAAACTGAAACTGTGCTATTGTTGTAATTTTTCTTGTTGGCCTCAAATCAAATTGCGGCTAAAACCAAAATACATACTTATTTACGAGTAACGATGAAATTCAAGCAAACTGGCGCCAATTGTTTGGCCTTGTGTGCGTTTAAGCAAACTCATAAAATACCGAGAAAAAGTGGCTGCCTTTTCAAAAATTGCAAGGCTTAAAATTGGATGTGTGCTGTGAGTCAAATGTGTATACTCTTTCTTCAAAAATTTCAAAAAAACATTCGAAAATCGGAATTGTGAAATTTCTGTCATTTTCCACATTTTTATTGGCAGGAGCCACCAAATAGAAACTGATCTATCTGACAGATTTGACTAAATATATCGTTGTTGACTCCGTAAAGCGAGTGAACGAAGAGTATATCGCAGTCGGAACCATCCGACAACACCGTTCTTACTTTTTTTTTGCTTGGCAATAAAAAATATTTATTTTCAATATATATCAATGGTATCAATATTAATAAGGGACTGTAAAACATAAAATATATACATAAAAAAGTTGCAATATTAATAAAATTTCTATAAGATATTTGCGTGATAAAGTATTAAAATTTGATTGGTTTTAATTGATGTACTCTTAGCCGAATAAAAGTTCCTGCAGTACATCTGCTAATGGAGTCTAAAGATCATTATACTGTACTTTAAACGTAGCTCCCATTAAAATAATAATAAAATTGTTGACCAATTCTCCATGTACCAATCCTTTAAGTATGAAGTTATATTCCAAGAATTTAGTATACCGATAAAGTTACTTCATCAAAAATTGTATATGCTTATAAAAATCGAAGAACAAACCTCAAGCTGCCAGAAATGAGGAGATAATTTATATTCCAATATTATGTATACACACAAAAGTTAAAAATTTACCAGTTTCATATAACATGTCGAGTTTACTGCGAAAATTTGTACCACTTGCCCCATCGTATTACCTTTGTCGATGCTGTTTTTGCAATATTTTGAACATACATATGTGCTAAATTAGTCAAAAATTAATACATTTTCAATGAATTCTATGCACAACACTCACTTCTCAAAGTGGTATACATTTTATACATGCATTGAAATGAAGTATACGCACAATAGTCATAAAGCAACTCACTGCGGGCATATGTCATTAGCATGCCACCTGTCGAGTTCAGTGGATAACAGTGAATATCAAATTTCCCTTGCCACATCATTGTTGCGCTGTCGATGATATTTGTGCATTAATTTCATATCATTAAACATTTTGCCCAACAACGTTATTTACAAAGAACAATTCCCACGGCTGGTAAGGATCACAGCCCTGCTATGCTATCAGGCATCCATTTAATTGGCAACATAGCCACTCAGGTAAGAACGGCATAAGGTGGGGGTGGGGGGGGAGTGTGAACTGTTGTATTCGCAGCAATATGGAAATTTATGCGCAACTGCGAATGTCGAACGATGAATTCTGTTTGTTTAGTTTAATGGCGGTTATTACACTGCCGCTAGATTAATTATTGATGTTGTTGTTGATGATGTTAATGATACTGAAGTTGTTGCTATTATGTGGCCATGGTTGCCACTGCTATTAGCCTGATTAAAGGCCAAGTTAGCGAGCCCAAATAGAGTTCAATGGCAATCAAATAAATCTGATATTGCAATGAGCTACTTTTTAAATAGAATTCAGGTTGGTATAATTTTGAAAACAAATAACTCTTGAATACAAGGAATTTATAAAAGTTGACAGGTTAAAACGTACTCGTTGACTGTTACTTTAATTGGCATCCAAAGGTATAAGAGAAGTTATCCTTATACCTTTTGTATGATATCAGTTTCTAAAAGGCGTTGCTTAGCTTGTTTAATCAACTTTAAAATTAAGCGAAATAAGTTTAAAAATATTTATAAATATTTGATTGAATGCTGCTCGTATTTCACATTACTCGATTGCATTTGAACTAAAGCAAAGAAGCGTTCATCACTTAACTATTTTAATCATTTGCTGTTTTCATTTGGGCCAGTGTGGCACTTTCGACGTTGCAAACATTTGCTTGACAATTCTTTAATTATGCAGCACAAACATTAAGCAACTGTTGCCGTTGAGAATCCTATTGTAATGGGAATTTCACAGGACCGAAGCGTCGTTAACTCCAACTGAAATTACCAAAGTAAATGTCCCCAGGCGCTGCCACTGCCAAGGCAAACAAAGACTAAAGGTAAATAACACTTTGGCCAGCCCCGCGTCCCCACAGGCGAGACGCATGCCCCATGCTCCCTATGCCACTGACTGCAGCTGTAGCTTGCCAAAGTTTGCACTAAAGAACTGGCTCAGATTTATTTCAAGGCGCCCAACGCCGTAGGTGCTGTAAGAGCCAAGACTTTGAGAAAAGACAAGCGCCAGGGGAGCGCATTTCAAGCAACTTGGCCAACAACAACAGTTGGCAGCGCAAAATTGTGTCAGTCAGTTGCAGTTGTTGTTGTTATTGTTGTTGTTTTTGCGCAAAGGGAAACACATTATAAGTAAAGTGTTTGTAAGGCTGCAAAAAAAAAAATAAATCAATAAGGGCGCAATGCAAGCGGAAATTTATGTTATTCTGCCAAAGTGGTTGCAAAGTAATATGCAGAAACTACAAAAAAAAATAGATATAACCAACGTAGAAAACTTTGCAGCCAAAGTCAAGTTATTTATTTAGCCAGAAATTAACTTAATATTGTTTGCTGTTGCTGTTGTTGCCTCTGTGCATGGCTGTGGCAAGTCAATCTGCAACTTGCCGCGCGGCATTTGCAGCGTGGCTCATTTACATGCAACAAGACAACAAAGTGAAGCTGCTTTATAAATTATGCTGCTTGTCAACTGTATTATTTGTGTGCGCACTCATTCTCTTTCTCTACCCCTCTCTTTTCCACTGTGTCTCATATTTCACGTGTTGCCTGACAAAAGAATGGACTTATAATCAGGCAACTGTCAACAATTTGAAGCTGTCATCAGTCTCTGCCACACTCAACAAAAATATCTATCAAAATCTCATTAGCAGCATGCATTGTCCCACAACTGTGTTTATTTGTGTGTGAAATGTGCTCGAGTACAGGTGTGTGTGTTTATGTGTGTGTGTGTGTGTGTGTGTGTGTGTGTGTGTGTCATTGTGGCCATCCTTTCACATTTTGACTGTGTATTTATACAGCCAAAGGCGGAGGCAAACAGTTGGGCCGCAAACACTTTTTGTAATTAGTTCACCTGCCATGTTATTGTTTAAGCAAACACACACACTCACACTCAGTTGCACACACACACGCAAGAACCACAAACACACACACACTCGCATGTATGTACGATTTGAAAATACGCGTCTAATTACAGCTACAACAAACACCTGCACTTGCCCCGCAGCTGGCTATAAAATTGAATTTCAGTTACTGTAACTCGAACTTTGGTTTTGTTTTTGTTGTTAATGTTGTTGTTTTGGGGCAGTTTCGGTTTTATTCATTGCTGTTATTATTGTTGTTGCTGCTGCCAAAACTCGTCATGAACTGCAAAGGAAAGCATACATTCATATATAAAAACTGTACAATGTATATATATATGGACTATATAAGAAATTTTGTTCAAGTTGCAACTTAACTTTAAATTGGGCAAAATGAATCCCGTTAAAGCCAATCCAGAATCGGTACTTATCTTAATTGCGGCAATGAATTTATATTGCTTGATTTTGATTCCAAGCTTTATTTCTCTCGCCTGCATACATAATTACTTGATGAATAATTAAAATTTTGATTGTATATTATTCTTATTTTAAAAGTAAAGCCAAGAATGGATTTATTTTTGATCAAGTCCAACATTTGATTTGTTTTCCTCTGCCAAGTTCCATTTTCACTTCTACAGAAGTTTGTATCTTTCTTGTGTTACCTATGTAGTACTCCTATACAATTGATTCGTAATTGATTCATAATAAGCATTTTTATGGCTATGTTTCCTGCTATAGAATTTCAGGACTTTAACTGGTTATACAAACAAGTAAGAATTCTCTGATCGAGTGTGCCCGACTATGAGACTCCCTGCTCAAAACTTGCATTTCAAGCAGTTCAACGACAACACAAGCAAGCAGCGCACTTAACTTGTCCAGTGCCCGTCAAACTGTTGTTTCTGCCTGCTGAGACAGGGGAAATAGATTCTTCAATAACTCTGGTGATGTTTATTCGATCGTAATGAAATTTATGCATCCCATGCATGTTTATGCATGTGTACCAAAAATCAAAGCTTTAACTTTAAAATTGTGGACGTGTGAGTTTTTTGATTTGCGGGGGTGCATTCGAAATTTGAAATAAACATGATATGCGTATGGTATACAGGAACCTGCAAGCCAAGTTTGGTGTCTCTAGCTCTTATAGTCTCCGAGATCTATGTTCATACAGACAGACAGACGGACAGATAGACGGACAGACAGAAGGACAAACAGACGGACAGACAGACGGACAGACAGACGGACAGACAGACGGACAGACAAATAGCCATGGCTAGATCGACTCGACTGTTGATGCTTATCAAGATTATATATACTTTATATAGTCGGAAATGCCGCCTTCTGCCTGTTCCACACATTTGCAGTACTTTATAACTCCCTCTTTCCCTTTTTTAATGGGAACAGGGTGTTAAAAGAATATGCATTACTTGGATAATGATTATGTTCCATTTGCTTCAAATCAAATAAGTGAACATCATTTGAATCAAGTTGCTGTTATCAGTATTATCAGAATATTAAAAAGCGCTATTAGATGGAAATTTAAAATTCAAAATAGATGTCTGTTTAATGTCCATTCGTGTTGCTGTTGTGGCTCTTCTGCAAGACACAATACACGTGCTGCTGATGCCTCAGTCTCAGCCGCAGTGTGTAACAGCATTTTTTATTATGCGCAACGAAATTAAAAATTAAATTTTGCTGTTGGGCTGTGGGAATTGCTGATGCTGATGCTGATCTTGTAGCACGTTGCGAGCCAGGCCTTAACTACAGCAAATAACAGCAACATAAGAGGTGGTGGCATCCCCTCGAGCTCTGCGCAATTTGCGAGCCGCAAAATGCCTAAGGTAATCACTTGCCACAAATTGTTGTTGTTGCTGCTGCTGTTGCTGCTGCTGTTGCTGCACAGTTCAGCTAACACCGCCCACCACCCAACATCTAAATTCAAGTTCAGTTTCAGTGCTGTATGTTCTTCTTTAACTTTTTCGTTTTATTATTGTGCATTATACGGGAAATTGACAAAGAAACTTTTTGGGCTGGAAAATAGCAAAGAAAACAGACTGAAAAAGGCAGCGAACAGTGGGAAATTTGCCTTCGAATGCCACTTGAGAATTTAATAAAAACACACAAAAAAAAGAAAGAAAGAAGAATAAGAGTACAAAAGGGCAGAGTCAGAGTCAGAGGAAGAGAACGAATGGCAACTGGAATTGTTGTGCACAAGTGCCGGTTAAATATTTTAGGCAAATGCCTGTCTCTGTCTTTACCCCTCCGCCCTTCGCCCTTCCTCTTTCTCCGAGCCGCTGCAGCAAAGGACGACTTGCCAGGACAAAAATAAATCAGCTGGGGCGTAGGCACTTGAGTTGATTTATGGGCCAAGGGAACGGCATAGGCAGCGTCAGGTAAGGCCATTCCAGTGACAGTATTTCCTTTTGCATAATACAAAACCAAATTGCTCGAGCAGAGCTCTGGAGACAGGCTCGAGGCGACAGCAATTGACAGTAGTCACAATAGCAGAGCCAGAATCCAAGTTGTTTTCAAGTTTGAGTTCCGAGAATAGCGCAACACGAATCCTAAAACTCTCTGTGACAGCTGCAGTTCATCATTCAGTCAGTTTGTCAGTTACTGCGTCGGTGAGACAGCTTGTCAATGTTACAGTTTGTCAATCGTAGCTCATGAAAGACTTGATGTCAAATTGCGACTAAATCTTTAAAAAATCGAAATATCTGTTTAAACGCTGCTTATACTGAGCTCTACTTTTACCCCCTATCTGCCTAGCTCTTGTCTCATTCCTAAACACCTTGCGCTGTCCGCATTTTAATTACAAAGCCATTCAAAAACAAAATTAAATCCAGCCAGCTTAGCTCACAAACTGCTGTCGGCACGTGGCTACCAACTGAAGCCCAACTACAATCAAGAAATAGAAATTATTTTCCTCATATTGAATATCTTTTACTCTAAAAAATGCGCTAGAGACACCAAACTTGGCATGTATGTTCCTGTTTACCATACGCAGATCAAGTTTATTTCAAATTTTGGATGCATAAAAGGTAATTTTATTAAAAACATATCAAATTCAATGAATCGATGAACCAATTTCATTTTCAAGTTTAAATAAATAAATATTTTTATTTTAAAATTAAGTTTTGGATATTAGTTATAATTGTTTTCTGCCTTTTTTATTAACGGTATTCTCGTTGATATTTACTCCCTGTTCCCATTAAAAATGGGAAAAAGGGAGTTATAAAGTACTAAATATAAACTATATATAAACTATATATATTCTTGATCAGGATCAACAGCCGAGACGAACTAGCCATGTCCGTCTGTCTGTCCGTCCGTCTGTATGAACGAGTCGATCGGATAAAAAGCACCAAAGTTATACAAGAACTTATATCCCATGACTCAGCAGGCAGAAACAACAGTTTGACATGCACTGTGCAAGTTGAGTACGCTGCTTGCTTGTGTTGCCGCTGAACTGCTTGAAATGCAAGTTGGGAGCAGGGAGTCTCGTAGTCGGGCACACTCGAGTAGAGTATTCTTACTTGTTTTATTTAAAATTAAGTTTTGGATATCAGCTTTTATTGTTTTCTTGACTTTATATTAACGGTACTCTCGTTGATATTTATAAAACTTGAACTTGAAGCTGGTAAAAATTATGATTTATTTTACTTTGATATTCATGTTTCATTTTTGTTTGCTTTATCACAAATGTTAAAAATATTAATAACTGTAAAAAAGAGAGAACAATTTAATTTTGAAGCTTTCAAACGCTATATGTAGAAATAAATTATAGCTATTATTTTAAATAAGTTTTTGTGCTAAAAAAAAGTTCTCGAAATTGACTATAGTAGAAAAATGTTCCATGTCTGCAGACATGTTGACAAAAATAGAGTACACGTTTGTTAAGGCAGTGTATACAAAATATTTATGGGTGCAATTAAATTTAAACGTTTGCTGGGGCCACCAAAAAAGTGTGAAAACCATTTTAATGAGTAATGCGGCAGACATGACAATTATAATTAAAGCAGTTGAGACAAGGATAGATGCTTAAATGGCAATGAAATTGATAATGGTATTAGGTAAACTAAGGTGCTTTGTGCAAATCCGCATAAGAGCTGACAAGGATAACCACAATGATTGGCATGGCACAAACACTTTGACGCTGCCTGACAACGAAAAAGAGAAAAAAAATTTCATTAGACTAATGTGTTGCATGTCACATCAACGTCAGGCGCAGTGTAACAAGCAAATGGGAAAATCCCAAAACAAGCAAATGCAGCTGCCCAGTATACACAGAGCTAAAGCCAGGATACACAGCACCCGCACGAACCTTCAGTCTGAGCTCTGAATGTGTGTGCGTGTTGCATGTGTGTGTGTGTGTGTGTGTGACTGGCTTTCTGCTACAGCTTCTCCCAGCGTGTTGTCACTGCAACATGCCTCCATCTTCTTTCTGTTTTGCCAGTCATGCATCTTCGTCATTTCATAGCACTTGTCAGCTTGGCAATACAATGCAAAATGGCTGCCCAGCTTCCAGCTACGAGACCCTGTTAAACATTCCCTCCTCTACCCACCCAGTTCATAAAGTGATGAATTGTTGTGCACTACATTTGCATTGCAATTGTAATCGAATGTTAAATTAGGCACTTGAGCAAATAAAACTTGCACTTTGCTGATACCAGCCTAATCACAAGTATATTCTACGTCATTTGAAAAGGTTCGATGATTTCCTCCTTAGTTTTTCTTTAGATTGCCCTCGAACGTCCCTAAAATCAAATTCAAATCAATTTCATTCTTTGCAGAAGAATTCTTTCGAATGTTTTTGAGAGGATGACCAAAAGTCGGATTGGACTGTAGAAAACGCGAACTGTAGTATATTGCTTTAAGGTAAAAGAATTAAAACGGAATTTATTGCAGCTGAAACTTTGTTAGCTTAAAATATTACTTTTGTTTCAAACTCACTTCAAATATTACAACATACTCTCCACAATACACTCTAGTTGATATGAAAAACAAAGAAATGTGAAATCAAGTCCTTCAGTAATTAGTGCTTGCCTTTTAGCTTAAACTTATCGTTTAACATTTTCAACTAAAACAATTTGTAATGTATATTCGAAGGCAAGTTTAGGCAAAGCAACTTCAATTTCTGTTTAAACTTCTGTTGCTAACCGAAAGACCAACTAAAACTGACCGCAAATAGCCGCCACAACAGCAACAACAACAGCAACTTTGGGGCACGTGGTGCCTTATCACCTGCCCCTGCTGGCAGAAAAGCCTCTTAAAGCGACGTGCACATGTATCTGGTAGGTTCAATTGAAGCTGCTGCTCTGCTGTTCACTGGCTGGCAAATTCATGGCCACTTAAATACTATAAAATAGACCAAACGGCAGGCACTAAAATCCAAAAGTTGCTCCATGCTTTGAAACTTTACTATAGCTCTCGTCTACTCTTTCTATGCCTTGTCTTTTAAACGCACATACATACATACATGGATACATGGATACATGGATACCTTGTGCGCTTTTATGGTTCATCATTTTTGGGTCAGTCATAAAAAGCATCAAAGTTAAAGTTGAACTCTTTTTTTTGTTGAGCAACGTTGCGAGCGGTAAATCAGTTTTTATTATGCATAAATTAAAAATGTTCAATTAAAAGGGTTGCAGCGGGTAAAAAGACTGAGTTTTGGGCGAATATTTTGTGGTATAGTCTCATCTGCACGTAAAACTCCTTTTTTTTGTAGCTCAATTTTGCGTTGTTTACTGCAAAATATAAAATTTTTAATTAAAGCAATCGAATATGGCTCAAGTTTACTTGTTTTTTTGTTACTATGCATAACAACTATGCATTTTTTAATAATTTTGTTGGCTGAACTTTCTATAAAAAGTATTAAATTCAATTAATTTTGTTTGGGTTAGCTCAGCTGGCGTATACGTAATATGTTTCAAACAAATGCAGCGACATGTACGAACGTGTATGCAATTATTTATGCGTTTGCTGCACATTAATGAATAATTATTGTTAATTAATATTGAAATGAAAGTAAAATAAAAGCTATGGAAGCATTTATATTTTCCATGTTGTTTTGGATGTTTTTAAGTGCTTATAAACAACAATTGAATGCAACAATTGAAATATACATATTCATGAAACATATTCATTATTAATTTGTGGGTGTTGTTCAACTTCAGCAAATTATTTTAAATTTTTTATAATATTTTTTTTTATTGATTGTTGTTTTTGTCTGTCTGTTTATTAAATACGGCAAGTGTGTGAAGTAAAAATATTGATGTTATTTATATATTAACAAGAGCGTTAACTGAAAAACTGAACAGGATATGTGCTTTATTAATTTTCAATGTTATAAGTGACGTGGGTAAATAAAATGTCTCCATGAATTGTTAACAGATTGTTGTAATTCAAAGGCGACCTGTGTGTGAAAATCCATACAAAAGCGCTATAAATACAATTAATGTTTTCTTCTAAAATGTGGTTAACATGCAAAACCAAATTATATGCATGCATAATGAATAACAATTAAGGAAAGCATTGTATAAATTAACTGACTTTAATTTGAACCGTGATATAAATATCTATTATTCGCTTATTTCGTTAGACTTGACACAAAAATTTAAAAAAATATTTTGTAATATTTAATATTTAAACCTCAGCTCGAAATTTGAGTCGAAAACAGGCTACTTCATTGCCTTTTTGACTTCTCATCCCGATTAAATTTCTCTATTAAATATATTTGAAAAATAAAGAAAGAAAAGCTTTCTTTGAAGTGCCAAAGATTAATACCCTTGCTGAAAATCACTTTACTAAAAAGATTCTTACACAAAAAATAAACTTTCGACCGAACAGATAAAATTAAGACAAAGTCTTTCGCTCTTCAACAAATTTAACCAAACTTTAAAAGTATAATAAAATATTTAATAATTGAGTTTGACAAAACAAAATAGTTTGTCATGAAAAATGTATCTAACATGGTACTTTTCGTCAAATATTATTCGTGACACAAGAGTATGGAAATAATTATTTATTTCGAATTGAGAAACTTGAAAAACTCTTTAACTTTCTACTTTGCAAAGTCAAAGATATCTGCTTTAGGCAGCTGTGTACGCTTTGTACTTACTTCAGAAACTAAAAACCAAATAGTCTCTATATATGTATGTGTATAACAAAGTTTTGACACTTGTCTGACAACGGCAACAACAACAACGAAAACTACAACAACAACATGAAGAAGAACTACAAAGTACAAGCGGAAAGGCAGCGAACGTCAGTCAAACGCATGTCCCAAGGCGATAAAAATCAATTTCCCTACCCAGACATGCAATGACAACAGCGACAGCATCTGGGTGGAGAGAAGGATGACTCTGAAAAATTAAGAGACACATGCCAAGGCGCACGCAAAGTGCAGCGATGCGAGAACTACGACATCGACATGATAGGATCAAGGAGGCGTGTAGCAGTAGCAGGAGAGGTAGCAGTAGCAGAACAAACAGGAGGAGCCACCTTAGTTGCAGGAATGCAATGCAAATAGCTCTAAATGCATTTGACGATGCTGTGATTTGATTTCGATATCCCTGTACCTCTTTTCAATCCCCTCCCTGCCTGATGTTGACTTTCAATTTCTGTTTGCGCGCAGTTTTCTGATTATAATTCCAACGTCGACGACGTTGTTGGCGCCAGCGAATATTCGTCGCTGCATTTTTGATCATCTTTCTTCTTATTTTTTTTTCGGATTTTTCAATTCTATTTTTATGTGCACAATTTTGATGTGGAGTTGGCAAAATGCTTGACAGAAATGGAGGCATTGGCGCTATCAGCTTTGCATGCAATTTCCCGTTATCCTTGACAGTCGTAAAACTGTTTTGCTATTTGCTGATTGCAGCGACCAATGCATCGTATGCGTAATGTTGTCTTGTTGATAGATGCACTGCATTCTATCTTAAACATCTTAATGCTCACATACATATTTGTCAGCCAGGAATTGTGTCACTGCAAAAAAAATATATATATAAAATGGAAATAGGTGGAAAAAGGAACTTTGTTAATTTTCGCCAGTGCACGCAATAAAGCAACGCAGGCAGCGTCACGTGCGCATTTAAGTTGCAAGTTACAACGGCAACGTGCGGCACACAAACACACACACACAAACACACATCGACACACCGACATACACAGCTAGTTAGCGCATGTCAGCGTAAATTTAACACACAACGAAACCTGATGCCGCATACAAACTAAGCGGAGTGTGGTCGTCCCAGCGTGGAGGGAACAGAGAGAGACAGAGAGAGAGAGAGAGCGGGGAAAGCAGACAGTGTCTCTTCCCACTGTCAGCTCATTTTGTGGTTTATTTCTGAGCGAAAGTGCAATAAAAAGATATACCTTGGCGAAAAACGGAAGTCGAGGCAAGTTTTTGGCATCCACATTGCGCTACGGCATAACTAACTCTGGCAGCGACGTCGACGGCAACTGTAGCGCTGGCAGCGCTGCATAATCAGCGACGCGACTGCGGCAAAGGCGACAACGACAATGACAACGACACCGATGCCGTCACCGACACCAACACCAACACCAACACCAACAACGACACCGCCAACATTTATCATATGAAATGCACGTGCCAAGCGTTTGCCTCGGCTGCTTCCGTGCCAGCATGAGCTGGATGCTCGATAAGTCAGCTAGAGTACAGATAAGTATGTATATTCACCAGCTTATACTATACATACATACACGAGGGTGGTACGATAACAAGTTGAAAGCAAATGTCAAATTTGACTTTGACTTGCAATAGATACGATGTTAATTAAAAATACATTTTTTTGTTTTCCCAAAGTTTTAATTTTACTTTTAAAATAAAAAAATATTTAATAAAACAAAACTTAATATCAAAACAAACCATTAAGTCTTAATGGTAAATTCCTCAATCTGATATCTATGTATGATATACTTTCATACTTAAGTGTACGTTCAAGCTCTTACGATCTACAAACGAAAATAAATAATACTAAAACCTGAATCCGATCACACCGAACTTACACTTTCTCGTATACAACATTAACATGAAATTTGTACGCAAAGTGGGCAAATTTTTCCAAAATTTGTTAATATGTTTCGAATGATATTTCGTACAGATCTTTGAAAAGGTGTTTGAACAGAAAAGTTGTATACCACAGATTATCGAATATTTTTCGACTTTGGAGGCAAACTTTCAAAAATTGAAAAATCTCTTTATTCAAATTTTTGCAAGTTGAGTTTTCGAAGCCAATCTGGCGTAAATTGAAACTTGACTATCCCAAGTTCATTTCCAATATATTTAAAAATTGCATTGTTAAAATAATCCTATTCAAACCCGATATGTAAGTGTTTTAAAGGATGTTATAATATTTTTTCAAAAATGCAGATTTGAAAAAAAAAACGATTTGGCTATTCTAAGTATGTCTTTTAAAAACATCTAGCTATTTTCGTTTGGCTCGAAAATGGTACCGAAAAAATTGTTCAGTATGTTTTATGTTGCAACTCATACAAAGAATTTTCTACTTTGATTGTGTTAGTACCACCCTCGCATATATTCACACGTATTTGAAATACAGTTGCAGCTGCCAATGCATAATTAAAATGAATAAACTTGATGCTTTTCAATGAAATAACTAGCGCAGCACTTGACGAGTTGTGTTCAGCTATGTTCAGTTATGCATATGAATAGATAGATGAAAGCATTGTCCAAATAGTTCTTAAGCTGCTTGCCAATAGTGACTCTCTCCTTTTCACTCTCTCTCTCTCTCGCTGTCTTTGACTGATTGCACAAATACTTGCAATCCGGTGGCAACAGACGGTGGCAAGTAAATGCTGCATAAACTTTGGCGCACACACAAATTGCATTTTGCTGTCATGGAAGTTTCTGCACCTTCAACCAAATGCTAGCAGCCAAGTGGCGCATTGTTGTTGTTGTTATTGTTATTGCAGCTTTTGTTATTGTTGTTTTTGTTGTTGTTTGAGCTGCTTAAGTGCCATGCATTGAGTTGTTTTCCTTAGACTCACAGAGTACGCTCCTCTCCTTCTCGCCTTCTGTTCTCCTTTATTCACTTGAGAAAATCGATGCCTCAGGCGCATTGTTTTTGCAGCCGCACTTCAACTTGAAAATGTTTTGATAAACTAGCTGGCTATGCAAAGCAGCAAATAGTAAAAAAAAAAATAAAGTGAACCCAAGGCGAACTTTAAGCCAAATGCCATTCAGCTTCAACAATAGCAACATTTGCGAAAAGCAGTTGTCAAATTGTTGCACACAACAAAAATTCAACAAAAAACTGGGAATTTAAATACATATATGTACATACCTTTGGTAAGCCGATGATTAAATACTCTTGGCAAAAATATATTCCATAAAAAAAGTTATTGTTGTTGGAGCTGTACTCTATTGATTTAAGAAATAAGTGTATCGAAATCAATCAACAATCACTAATCAAAATTCTTATATAAATGAGTCAAATGTGTAATATTTTTAGTGCCTTCTTCCATTCGATGCACATTCGATGATAAAATAAAAGTACTCAATGCTGACTAGGGTACAATCAACAGAGAAGCATCCTTAGAAAACTTGTGCCACTTGTGCAGCGGACAACTGTTGAAAAAACAACTGAAATGAAATTGGTAAAACAATTGTCAATGCGTCAATTTAAATGGATTTAGTTGTACCAGCGAGAACAACAAGGAAATAAAGTACACCGAAAAGAATCAGCGACAAGTGTCGAAAGTTCTTTGAAAAACTTTTACAAATTTTATAAAAAACTTATGAGCAACAACCTAACAGAGTAGTGCTTAAATAATCAGTCAACATTAACGAGTGCTCAAAAAACTCTGAGTAGCAAAATTTAGAAATTCTAGAAGTAAAACTAGAAATTGGCTTACGATGAAACTGAAACTTTGTATTTGCATTTGTTGGCTGAGCAGCTGTTTGGGTAAGTGTTGCAATGCACATGGCCAAGTTAGCTAATATGCTGTTTGCCACTTAACAGTGATGCAGGTACGCAGTCATTGCCTTAGAGCGCTGCCTCAAGCTACAGTTGACGCGGCAGAGAATGAGTCAACAGTGAGCACGCGCCACATGTGGCAGCCACGGCAAGCCACTGGCCCGCTGGCTGACACAGCCAGTTGCAATCGACCGACAACATTGCGGCCGGCAACTGACAGCAATGTGGCTACCTCCCAGCTCAAAGGCAATGCAACAATCCCAACAATCCAGGCAGCAGTAGCTGCATCACCCGCGGTAACTCTGGCCAATTATGTCTATCAATGTGCCGCCAAGCGTGAGGCAACTCCAACTACTGATTTTGCCACAACCAATGAGCAATTGCCATTGAAGCAAATGGGCCATGAGCAACAGATGACATTACCAGCCATTTTTCTACATTTAGCCAAAAGTTGGCAATGGGCTTGAGTTCTTAGCCCGGCAGTTATTTTTTGCTTATGCAACTATATTTTCTATGTATATGTATTTATATTTTATAAGCAATGTTGTTGATCTTAAATACAGCTACACTTAAGCTCTAAAAGGCTTAAGTAAGAATACTTCAGTTTTTTATTCGGTCTCTCGAGCTTTAATATATTTATTGAAAGTTTCATGATTACCTGCGCATCTACTCAGTTACTTTGTTGCATTTTAATTAAGAAATATAAATTTAAGAAATTTAGCTTTAGGAATACCCGTATAATTTCCTATACTATTGATTATTTAAGTTTTGACAACTGAATATACTCATTAAGCATCGGTAGCTTTAGAAATATGGACAAGTTTCTAATTGCGCTTGAACAGAGTGAAGTTTTTATTCAAAGTATATGTAAAACTTATTGAAATTTTCAGATGCTGATAGATTGCTTAAAATGATATATTTCTTAAATATGCTTACTTATAGATTGCTACAAAAGAATGATTCTTTTTTATTTTTAATTCCCAAAGAATTATAGATTGGTGAATCATTCTTTTTTTTAAATTATAAAGAATTGACTTGAAATTTGATTTAATTCCTTACGAATTAAGGATAAAAGAATCATTCTTTACAGCTCTGTTAAAGAATTCAATTGAAATAGAATCAATTTGAGAATTTGGTATTTCTAGAATCATTCTTTTTCTTATGATAAAGAATTGAATGGAAATTGAATAGATTCTATGAGAATTAGGCATTTCGAGAATCATTCTTTTTCTTATGATAAAGAATTGAATATGAATTAATTCTTTGAGAATAAGGCATTTCGGAAACCATTCTTTTGCTTTTGAAAATGACTTAATTCTTGGAGAATTGGGATACGAAAATTGCAATTAAATTCTCATAAAGTAGGCTGTGGCTTAAACATTTTCATTGGTTGTGTAAGTAGAAGTGTTGTAAACAGCTCGATTTGATCGGATTTTCGTAGCAAATCTTGCATTCTATATGTATCCTTCGTGATGCTTCGTCACTAGCGTGGACTGTAGCTAACACTTTTGTTATATTTGAGAGCAAACTGTGTCAATTTACGACTGTTCTTGCTCAATCCGTTTATCAAAATCGATATCAATCTTTAGCAACCTTTAAAAAAATTGAAATATTACAATTGCTTAACTCTGATAAAACTTAGAAGCTAAGCCTGCAATACATTATATTTGAATACTTTTCCATTTGCTGTGCACGAGTTGAATGATAACGTTAGATGTCTGTTCTCGGCATACCCACAATGAGGCCATTTATTCAGTCAAGTTAAGAAACTGCTGCTGAATGTTGAGCTAAAGAGTCAAGAGGTTTTTTAATGGACCCCAAAAGCATTTGACTTAATTATTTCGAAAGATGCGTAGCCAAATAACCTTCTAATGAACTGAGTTTTGTTTAAAACGCGGCGCAATTTTTTCATAAGCATCACATAACGTGCATATTTCAATTAGACAAGCTAATAAAACATAAAAGATGTCTGGCTGCCAGGCCGCAGGCATTTAGAACTCACAGTAAACCGCAATAGCAGCTGCCACAGCAGCAACACGAACAGCAGCAGCAGCAGCAACAAAAGCAACAGCAGCAACACCAACAGCAGCAACATCAGCAGCAGCAACTGCTCTTTTGAATTATTAACAGAGCAAAGCGTGGTGCAAAATAATTCCGCAACACATTCAGCGGGCAAACAAAAGCGCAACACATTTAACCAACATGCCTTTTGACCCAGCTAACACACAGAGAGAGATAGAGAGAGAGAGTGAGACAGAGACAGACAGATAGGGCGAGAGAAAGAGAGAAAATAGTAACACATTTTTTGAATTGTTTGGCATTTTGAATGAATGAAAAGGCAACTGGGAGCTTGGAATGAATAGAAAAATTGCTGACGTGTTGCTGCTATAGCTAAAGTATGTGTGGCGTGTGTGTGTGTGTGTGTGTGTGTGTGTGTGTGTGTGTGTGTGTGTGTGTACGTCTGTTGTGCACACACTCTAACGGGCTTTTGGCTTTAGCTTAATTAAAACTTTGGCGTGCGCGAAATGCGCGCAAAACAGTTGGAAAATTAACAAAATTGCTGGCCGGGGAGTTGGCAGCTGGCAGCCAGTTTTCTGCATTGAAATTGCAGCTAAAGTCGTAACGCCATTAGGGTTAAGCTGTGCCCTTATTTTCGAAATGCCTGCCTTCCGCACCTGAAAGTAGGCAACACTTATAGGCAGTGTAATCAACGAGAGAGCCAGAGAGAGAGAGAGAGAGAGGTAGAGACGAGCAGCGGAAAACCATAACATAACATTTTGCAAATCGCAACTAAGCTTAATGCATGCCATTTAATGGCAGCCACTCAATGTGTATGTGTGTGTGCGTGTGTGCGTAGCTGTCCTCCCTCCTCCCTTGTCTCAATGCGACAAAAGTGTCTTATGCTAAAGCCAGCCCAACATTTTATTGTCTGTCAGCTGTATTTATGCAGTACTCTTCCGCTTTACACACATTGCGTGTGTGTGAGTGTGTGCGATGTCCTTGAGGCAGACAATACATAGCACAACAATAGCACTTGAACAAACAAGCTCACACATGTTAGCTTCTCTTTAAATAAATACATTTTTGAACATTTAGTTATTTTTTGCACGTATATAGTTTTACCTGTGGTCAAATTTTCCAGAATACACAGCATGTATTTTGCAATGCAATTTTTGTCGATTTTATTGTCGAATAAATTGGTAAAATACAAACATAAGCCGTTCTGTGCATGGCAGAGATAAATAATATGATACAACACATGAGAATAGAGCAACTTTTAATTATGCAAAATACGCATAACATCAGCTTCTATGAACCTTAAAATGGACTTAATGGGTATATCAAAGCTATGAAAATGTATGTTAGAGGCATCACAAGGCATTGTCGATACACATATAAAGATGATAAATAGATCAGCATCGAAGATTGAGTTAATCTAGCTTTGTATGTATGTCCACGATCTTAGGACAGCAGACTTCGTATGTAGGTTCTATTTAGGCTCTACTTACTTAACAGATTAAGATTAATAACTTGTATCAAACCTATTCGTATTATATCACGATGGGAATAACTACAAGGCAAAAAATTAGATGTTTTTTATATAATAAATGCTCAAGAAATAGTAGAGCAAAATAATTCTTACAGAAACTGAAAATTTTAATTAAAATTTTATAGCGTTCAATGCATCTCAATTTTCAAAACTAATTACTGTGAAATGCCAATGTGAAGAGGTTAAATATGCAAATATAGTTATTGGCATGTTTTAAATGTAAATTAGAAATCAGTGTCAGGCAAATACTTACGCGTACATTTATAAGCTATAAGAAAAATACTTTAAGAATTTATTGCAAGATCGAATTCGCTAGTCGTCTTTATAAACCGCAACAGCAGAGAGTTTCATATTCAGTCTGAAATCGTGATTCGTATTGTGCAAAAGTACTGCTTCAAAATGATCCTAATTAAAGTTATATGTGTTCTAGGACTAGTCGTGTCATTAAATTCAACACTTATCGGTTTTCTTTTTTCAAGTAATTTGGATTTTTAAGCTCTGGTTTTCAATAAAGAGAAAATCTGTCTGTTTTTCCGGCTAAAAAAAATGATATGTAGGTTTAGTATATTTTAATAACTCAGATAAACTAAAAGTACAGAACTGAAAGAAGCCAACGCTGAAATGCATTTACTGCAGGCAGTGCACTGATTAAAAATTGTGTGTTTACATATTTACGTACATATAGAAAATATGTACAATGTACATAAACATTTGTATATTCGTCTGAACATGAATCAAATCAGAAAATTAGTTTCAGATTTCATGCTGATTGATGCATTGAAATTGGCAAATCCAATATCTGAACAATTCAAATGTGAAGAGCTTACATTTTCCAACCCACCAATCTGCATGCATATTTATATGTTTCCATGTATAATCCACATCAGCAAAGAGTTTGAGATTTACTCTGAAATCGTACTTTGTATTGTGCAGAAGGAATTTTTAAAAATGCTCTTAATTACAATTATATGCGCTCTAGCATTGGTCCTGTCAATTGATTCTGCTCAGGTAAGTGGCAATATAAAAGATAATACATTCTAAAGTATTATTGTTCGTAGGCTTGGCGTATAATAGAAAATAATGCAAACGAACTGAAGGGCCTTAATCGGAATATGGCTGAGCAGAAACTGCTCTACTCTCTGGAGAAATTAGCCAGTGGCGATGGACCTCACTACAAGTGAGTGCAATACAACTAAGATGATCACGGAAAGATATTGTAGGTTAATGTTCGTAATTAATCTTAATAATTTCTGTAGATTGGGCCAAATACATTCGGTTACGAGCCATACTTTAGGGGGTCTAACATATTTTTACGAAGTGCAGCTCATTGAGGAAGAAGATATGAAGAGATGTCGCGTTGAAATCTGGTCGAGGTACTGGATCAAGGAGAATGGTGTCAGTGTCACCTTCAACTGTCCCGATGGTAAAGTTGTGAAAACATACAGTGCCTAGAAACTACCATTGTATTTCATGTAGGCAAATACATTATATCAGCAAAAGAAACTTGGCACAAATTGAAAAAAAAAAGTATGTGTTTTATAGTTTTACAATATATGGTTTTTAAAAGTAGACGTGTCTTTTCAAAATTACACTAAGCACATGAAACAAAAAAATTGTATTATTAAAATCGAAAAAAAATACCAGCCATTGAACTAAAAACATAGGCTGTACAACCCATTCAACCATTACGGAGCGCTCCAAAAACGGAGTGGAAAAGGACTCCCGTTGCAACTTCTCAAAGCGCTCCGAAAATAGAGTGCGAAGGGACTCCCATACAAACTCCTTAAAGGATCGTTTCTGGAGCGCTTCGAATTGGAGTGAAAAGGAGCTCCTACACCAACTCCTCAACGGAGTGATTTTGGAGCGCTCCGAATTTGAGTCAAAAAGGAGTCCGAAAGAGGAGGGAGTTTAGAATCAATAAAATTCCCAACTTTTTATTTTGTCATCTTATGCCTTGACAGAGTAGGCTGGGAGCTACATTTTTTTATTGGATTGTACTAAAATTCTCAAACATAAATTCTATCAGCTCAGTACTAAAAAGAAACATAACACTAGTGTATTTGATTTGGTCGGTAGCTTAGGTGTCTAACAGACCGACTGTTTGTGCAGGGATCTAGAGTTCGAATCTGAGGGTTAACACTTCGCACAGGGAGTCCCAACGGTGCACCTTTGGGACTTTTATGGTTGACTGGGTATCCACAAAACTCAGTTAAAGATTTCAAATAAGTATATTTTTGCTACATTTTGTTATTTAAAATCAGTTAGCTATAAATCTTATATTATTTTTACAAATTGCATAGCGAACTTGACATGGGAAGTACAAGAAAATCATAGCTAAATATACAGGGTATCTTCAAGTCAAATACTCTAAACATTTGTTATTTTTGTATTTAATTTGCTCTCTAGACACATAGCGTTTCTTGTTTTCAATTAAACTTGTAGATTGCAAGCTCTTGTGTATTTTCATAAACAAATGATATAACTGCATCAGTCTAACCGAATAAGCCCTAAGGGCATTTTGGACCAACGATTTGTGAGCACTCAAATTTTGATAGGAAATTTTGTGAATGAACAAAAAGAAATATTAAAAAAGTTCAGTGGACTAGCAAAGTCATGAGTAAGATTTATTTTCTTAATCCAAATAATGTCAAAAAGCCACAAACAAGCGACAGGCGCATAAAACAACTTAGCAAATGAGCACACACATAAACACATATCCATACATTTACACAGCAAAGTCTAACAGCAAAAACCGAAGAAAAATGTTATTTATTGTTATTACGAAAATAAATAAGCAGCACTAGCTGAGCAGGGGGCGTGCCACATCCATCCACCCAAAAATGCAGCACAAAAATGTGGCAAAATAAAAGCGTAGAAATTAAACAACTGGATAGTGGCAAATAAACCAACAACAACAAACAAACTCACACACACACACACACACACACACAAACACCAAATGACTACGGCAGCCATTTTATATGCCATTACAGTGTAAATAAAGTATTACTTATGGGAGAATGTGTGTGCGTGTGTGTGTGTGTGTGTGTTTTTGCTGGCAAGCTGTGCCAGTTACATTTACTTAATAACCTGTGTCAAACTTGTACTTTTATAGGTCATGAGTGAGGCACACCACCAAATGACATTAAGTATTGTTCGAACTGCCCAATGGCCTACAATAAAACTGTCCTCAAATTATTTATCGACTTGATTTTGTGAGCATACGAAACCTGAAATGACATTTGAAACCACCTACAACTAATTAGGAGTTACTCACAGCTCGTAAGTGAACAAAAACTGTGTATATGTTTTTGTTTTTCTGTTGTAGTCTTTAATCCATTGAGATTGTGCTGGCATAGTAAAGTAATGAAGTAAGGGAAATTTGTTAAGCTGATCCAAAAGGTTGTTTAATTGTCAACCGATAGCTAAAACTATTTTTGTGCAAGTTGAAATTAAAAAATTAGCTATGTACTATATAAGCCATATTAATAAGAAAATGTAATACAAAAAGTCTAAAACTTTATTAAATAACAAAAAAGCACAGGTAACAAAATTATCTTCACACCAACAGATGTCCACACTTTTATTTGCATAAGTTTACACTTTTACACTTGAAGTGTGTTTAAAAGCTGAAAATGTAATTTTTGTTGTTTACCCTACATATAAAATTGAAATATAAACAATAAATTGTTGGCAAAATGTTATTTGCTCAATTAACAAAGGTTAACCTAACCCAAAGTGCAGTATAACCCACAAAGGACAAGCAAAATGAATATACAAATATTTAAAAATGTTAGCCCAAAAGTATGCAACACTTTTGTTAAAATTTCAATTTTACAAATTTTTGCTGCATACTTTTCCGGGCTGAGTTGATGGCTGAACTGTGTGCTTATGCGCTCAATTGGCAGTCAAGCTGCTAAAATTGCAATTTATCTGGCCAGCAGCAGGCCGTGCCACAGGGCAGGTTATCAAGCCGAGGCCTCGGTCAAGTGTGAGTAATTGCGGCAGTTAGAGAACTGGAAACCTGAGCTCCACTCTGGCATCCCAGCAGGTCTATAAAATTTCCATGAGCGTAGTGCCCAGATTCAATGGTTACTCTAAAAATAGCATTCATACGAGCTTTAATTTTTGTTGTGGCTATTGCTGTAGCTGTGTTTTTCTCCCTGCCACTTCTACAGCTACTGCTTAGCTAAATAACAGAGAAGCGTCGGGGAGGTAAGCACCAAACTGGCACAGAGCTGCCGGCGGCGTTTGGTGAGGTCAGCTACAGTTGACTAAACATTTTCATTTCGGTTAAGTGTGAGAGTTTGTTTATAAACATATATATGTGTATGAGTGTGTGTGTGTGTGTGTGTGTGTGTGTGTGTGTGTGTGTGTGTGTGTGTGTGTGTGTGTGTGTGTGTGTGTGTGTGTGTGTTGTGTGTGCGTTTGGACTGCCAGAAGTCAATGAGTTTTGCCACATGGCGTATACTTGATGCCAGCTAAGCGGGTTGCGTGCATGCCGCAACATTTGCCAAATGATTTCTTTAAGTGCACGCTCAACACTGCCAAACAATCGATAAACTTATCGAAAACTTTTTAATCAGGCCACTTGCCACGCCGTTGCCACGCCCAAAACAGAAAGCCAATAAGGGCATAATTAGCTGTTGCTTTGATGAGTTATTTGCGCCCATATTATTCGCATTAAGTTCTAATTGAAAACAGATATTTGCATTTTAATTAATGCCAGAAGCCGGTCAAAGTCTTAGAAACTTGCGCCTCTGGGCCAAAGTCAAAGTCAGAGTCAGCAGTCAAACAATGTTATAACCTCTGCCAGCTGCTGACGTCAATGACATGACCAGAGAAATACAATTTCATATAATAAAACAGAATTATATGCATTGGCAGACAATGGCAGGGGAAATTGCTAAACAAAAGCAAGCAAAATACAGCTAAGGCTCAAGTGTGAGAGGGAAACGAAGTCGGAGCGGAGGTCAAGTATTCTGCTCGCTGTCGCCTAATGAAAAGCAAACAAAGCATTCTTTTAGGCGTTGTCTGAGTGTGTGCTTCGTGTGTGTTAAAGACGGTTTACACACACTTGCAGCACGTCGAACAGACAAATTTTATGGACTGTCTGATGCTCTGCCAGTTTCGCAGCAGAGTTTATTTAACTTTGTATAAACTGTACAAATATTTAAAAAATAATAATTAAAAATTATATGTAAAATAATTTGTATTTAATAACTGTTTATAAAAACCAAAAGTCATCAAATAATCGTAATGCTGTCAGTGTGTGTTAGCAGGCCTTAAGTGTGTTGGCGTGTGTGCAAATGATAAGCTGCCATGAACTATGTTCGTATGTGTCAACATACGTCCAACAGCTGCAAAGTTCAAAGAACGCGCCACAAAATTAAAACGAATTGGTCTAGGGACAAGAGGCAAGTCGCAAGTGGCAGCTGTCATGTACTACATGTTGCAAAAGGGTAGTTGCCAATCAATTTAAGGAAGCATGGCATAGAAATGAGCATTAGATAAAACCATTTGATGCGCCTAACAAGCGTTTATTGAACACTTATTGCTGTTAATATGAAAGAAAATTGCTCTAAATATATTATATATACATATGTACACTGTACATACATGCCTAAGTATGTTTGTGTTTGTTTGCAAGTCAATTAAGTGGCACTTTAATCAAGTTAGAAGGCAATTGAAAATGAACTTAAGTTAGTTACATTAATCAATTGCTTTTCAATATAACTAATCAGTGATGACAGTTTATATATAATAGGCAATAATTAATACTTATGTTAACAGAATTATAAAGAAAAGAGCAAACATGAGAGAAGATTTTGTAGAGCAAAGGAATGGAATTATTTATTACACGGGAAAACAATTATTAAGTTTACTAAAACCTAATTTTTTGATTAAATTGTATATATGACGGGATACCTAAAACAAGACTTATGTTTGAATATTAAGTTGGACTTGTAACCTTTACCGTTGGCCTAACCAAATCAAGCTGTTTCTTTTTTCCTCCTGCCAAGTCGATGGATAAACTATTGTTGTAAGTACTTAATTATAACTTATGTATAGCAAAAATTTCAATGTAATTCGCACAAAGAAATAATTGTCCAAAAAACTTAATATTTTCAATTTTTACGCACAATCACTTATTTGAGTTTTTTAAAACTCAAAAAAATAGCAACAGCAATCGCAATTAAGAGAAAAGCAGCCCCCATAATGCAACAAAGAGCACAGAAAAGTGCCTTGCGCTCTCTGCAGCAGCACATTGCTCTCAGAGCAGCATCATAAAAGCTGCACAAAGCTTTGACGTGAGCTTTCCGCTCAGCACTCAAAAAAAGGATGCTGAGCGGCTGCTCTCAGCACATTGTGCTCAATTTCACTCACAATTGCACGCTCAACATTGAGTTCGAGTGAGAGTTTGAGATGAAGGAAAGTTTGTCGCATTGAGTGGCCATTGAGTCAAGTGTTCGCACTTGATTTACCATGGCCTGTACTTTGCCAGCTGCTCTTGCTCCTTGCTGCTTGCTCCTTTCTGCTTGCTGGCAGCCTTTTTGCTTTTGTTTGTGCAATTCCACTTGTTCCTGCAGCGTATGGCGGCCCTGTGTCCATAATATTAGCTCACACATTTCCCTTTTCTTTTATTTTCCTTTTTTTATTTTGTCGCCACTTCATTTTGCTTTGTTTTTATCATTTGGCATTACTTCGTTTGCCTTGCCTTGAGTTCGCCATTTCTTGCTTATCTGAGCCTTATTTCTTCTCGTTTTTTTTTTTATTGAACACCATTTTCTTTGTTTGATTTTTGTCAACGCTTCTTGCAGTGCTTTTCTTTCGTTTTTATTTATTTTTTGTCGCTTCTAGTGCGCTCCCCTTTGTTGTTCTTTGTTTGGTTGGTCGCTTCATCTTACTTACATAAGTGGTTTAGGGACTGGAGAACAGGCAAAAGCTTCGCCATTTGTTTCTGCATTTTGCGTGTTTGATTTTTATTTGGCATTGTTCATTTTTCGGTTAGTTGGTCTTTTAATCGGCTTTCCTTACTTTTCTTTCTCTCTCTCTCTCTCTCCCTCCACTCTTTAATGATTTTGTTGATTCTATTGTTGTTGTTGCTGCCTTGGCTTTTCAGCTTTGCCTTGGCTCTCAGTTTCAATTAGTTGAACATTGTTTAAGTGGCTTCAAAGCTCAAACTCTTTGTAGTCCCTGATCTATTGGATAGCTATTTAATTGACATTTTGCAATCGAAAGTGAGTACGATTCTCAGCAACTACAAGGTTATCCTTGTCTATTAAATGCTTTTCTATGCTCTTCTCAAGCTGCCTTTCTACTTTGGAAAAGATTGCCTCCAACTTAAGCATACAACTTTCTAAGCGATTCTTTGAAAACTATCTATTTGTAGCTCTTATTTTTATCATATATATTTCCCCAAGCAACCTTTGTAATTAAACACGCTGCTTTTCTTTACTTTCATTAACCGCCTTCTCAAAACTTTTTCCAACAACTATTCTACTCATCATGTAAAACTTTTCAACCGCTTTGCCTTTCAAAATATTTTTACAACAAATCTGTTTAATTTATCAACTCTTCCCCCAACTTACACCCACTGCCCAGCTGCATGTGCCTTTGTTGAACGCTATTGATACGCTAATTAGTTGCGATAATTTATCAAATGAACACACACACACAGGCACTTACACACGTGTCGTCAACTACTAAAAATTCTGCTGCAGTAGCAAAAATTGCTACTTAATTACACGACATGGGCATCCAGTGGCAACACCACCCCCCCCAACCCATCCGCATTCTCATGCGGCGCGTCGTCAATGTCACAAGTGCTGCAGCGTGGCAACTTCCATTTCCTGGCACCGCCTCAGGTAACTTCACAATTAACTACTAATTGCTCATACGCGACGTTGACTGGCGACACTAGAACAAAGTCATGTCTTCTTTGCTCCTACTCTCTCTTCAGGTCCTTCTCTTGCTCCGCAAGTTCTTTTTGTCCCTCGTTCTCCCTCTCTCTCTCTCTCTCTCTCTCTCTCTCTCTCTCTCTCTCTCTCTCTCTCTCTCTCTTCTCACTGCTTTGGATTTTGCTCTAATTATCTGCGTTGTCACCCATCTGGCGCTGCTGCTTTCCACGCCAGGTATTTACTGAATTGAGTTTTAAATTTTTATTAAATGCTTTGCGCATTTTTGTGCTCACGCTTTTTTTTTTTTTTTTTTTCTGCCGCTGCCACTGCCACTGGCACAGCCACTGATGGTGCTGCTTATGTGGAGGCTACTGTAATTAGTTTTTAATTGCTTTTCAGTTGGCAACTATGCGACTCGAGTCCTGTAAATAGTTCTGACGCCTTTGTGAGCTTTCCACTTTCCACTTGCCACTTTCCATTTTCAATTCGAACTTTTATGCTTTTTAAAGGCCGCAGCTGTGCCTTGTATCAGCAATAGCATCCTGCCAACATCAGCGTCATGTTAAATGTGCCCAGCCATTCACACAAAAAGTAATCACAAAACTTTTGCAATAAATCTATGAATATTGTAAAAACAAAAACAAGAAAAACCAATACATTTTGACGGCCTTTAAGTGCCATGCTCACTACGTCCCTACAGTCACTATTCCAATTTCAATATCGCACATATACCATACATTTATATAAAACTGCAGAGCTAGCATATGCAAAATATGAACAAGTGCGACGTTTAAATGTTTTGTGTTCGACGGGTGAGCTGTCTGAATAGGGAAATATAGCAAAATTCCAATAGTACGCCCGAAAGTATTTTATTGATAAAATGTCAATGGGCAAATACTCTACGTAACATTACTTAAAGATAACTTGATAACACGTACTGAATTTTAATGACAAACAATTTCCATTCACACTAAAATATAATTTTAAATAATTTTGCACAGCCGTTTTCTTGTTTAATTACCTACTAAATGATTAACGAAATCAATCAGCTCTGGTGAACAACATGTATATATATGTATATATATATAATGTCAAAAAATTAGTGTTCATCACCCAAATTCAAATCGATAAAATGAGCAAAAATCGTAAACGGTCGGATATATAAATATAAATAAATAAAATATATTTCATTTAGGTTATCAATAAGATAAAACCACATGTTAAATGACTCTCAAACAAGTGAGTAGAATATATTGTTGCCTACATTTTTATAAATATTTTTTTTTTGTAAATCTATAATACCAGCCAACCTTCCATGAAATTTCTTAACACATGCGAGTCTTTTTCGAGTCTGATTAAAATAGTCATAGCCACTCTTTTACAATGCGTTTTTACTCCCTGTTCCCATTAAAAATGGGAAAAAGGGAGTTATAAAGTACTGCAAATGTGTGTAACACGCAGAAGGAGGCATTTCCGACCATATAAACTATATATATATTCTTGATCAGGATCAACAGCCGAGACGAACTAGCCATGTCCGTCTGTCTGTCCGTCTGTCTGTCTGTCTGTCCGTCTGTCTGTCTGTCCGTCTGTCCGTCTGTATGAACGCGTCGATCTCAGAGACTATAAGAGCTAGAGACACCAAACTTGGCATGCAGGTATCCTGTATACCATACGCAGATCAACTTTATTTCAAATTTCGTATATCTATTACGCCCGTCTCAGCTGTCAGCAACAACAGTTTGACAAGCAGCTTACGAGTTAAGTGCACTGCTTGCTTGAGTTGCCGCTAAACTGCTTGAAGTGCAAAGTGGGAGCAGGGAGTCTCGTAGTCGGGCACACTCGACTAGAGCATTCTTACTTGTTTCTGTTCAGTTTTGAATCATTTTGGAAACATATTTTCAATCATTGCTCCACATTTTGTTATTGTACTTTCAATAAATAACATTTTGAGCATATGCACGAGTAATTTTCTTGTCTAATAATAATAATCTCTTTTTAATCATCACAAGGGTTCGAAAAAGACTCAACAAGGTAATTTTTGGTTAACATGATATTCCAACTTCTAGACGGCAAAGCTACTGAATTAGGAAACAAATAAACCCGTAAAATACACTTCATATTTCAGGGTATCAATCAACTGCAGTCAACCGTCCACACTTGTCCCTTCGACAAATGCTTCCGTTAGCTCGCACACCTCATGCAAATGCCAAACACATGTCGTAGCCATAAAACATTGACAAGTAAAATGAAAAATTTATGAAAAACAAAAATGCTGCCATATAAGAAATATGTCGCGTATCGTGAAAAATATGTCACTCCCTTAAAAGAAAAAAAAAAAAAACAAAAGATTGCTTTGTAGAGCGGCAAACTTTCAACTCATTTTGCACAAATGACAAAACATTTTGTGTGAAGTGGCAAATATTTAACATGCCTAAAATATTTTGTTGGAGTTGTTTGGCTTTGGAGCAGCTGCAGATGGTTGCTTTTGCGAATTGCTCATACGCAACGTTGATGCTGTTGTCTGTTTGCCGTTTGATGGTTCATTAAAATATTGTGCTATGCTGCTTGAATCGACAGCATTAAGGATTAGTTGAGCACTATAAATCGAAAACAGGTGCCGATTATTGAGATACATATTGCAGGCAGCTGTTGCTAAGGCTTCTGGGTCGTGGTCTTTGTTAAACTAATGTCTGGCGCAAGCTCAAATGAATGGCATTATTAACTTAAGCTTTAAGTTGTATTAAGCTACGGCTTTAGCTTCAATTTAATTGCCTTCTGCCTTGGCCATGTCTCAAGTAGCCTAACCTAAGAAATAATAATAATAATACTAATAACAGCAACTGACAGGCAACTGAAGCATTTCATTTTAGAGCTCATTCAAGTCTTGTTTTAATACCGTGTACACATTCAAACAGATAAGGGTATTATACAGTTGTGTATCTTTGACATTTTCAAAAAAATATTGTGAATATAAATAGTCTATATCAAATTTTATTTTGTTTAACTACAGCAAAACTTCATGATATTAAATTAATTGCTAATTTTTAAGTTTATTCAATAGTAAGGTTTCTTTTCACTCCAAAATATTTATATACCGAGTTCAAGGTATATCTAAGTCGAGTACTCTTAGCTGGAGCATTCCTTAGTTGTTTTTACTGCCTGTTCCCATTAAAAATCGGAAAAAAAACAGTTATAAAGTACTACAAATGTATGTAACAGCCAGAAGGAGGCATTTCCGGCTATAGAAACTATATATATTCGTGATCAGCATCATCAGCCGAGACGAACTAGCCATGTCCGTCTGTCTGTCTGTCCGTCCGTCTGTCTGTATGAACGCGTCGATCTCGGAGACTATAAGAGCTAGAGACACCAAACTTGGCATGCATGTTCCTGTATACCATACGCAGATCAAGTTTATTTCAAATTTCGGATTTACCCCTCCGCATCATTGCAATTCGCAAAAAGCTCCCACAACCACAATTTCAAAGATTTTTTGTTCACATATTTCTTATATCAATGTTAAACAGTTGCGTAAGTTTCATTGCGATCGGGTAAGAAACATTAAAGTTATTGTCGAATCTATTTCCCCCGTCTCAGCAGGCAGAAACTACAGTTTGACAGGCACTGCACAAGTTAAGTGTTGGGAACAGGGAAACTCGTAGTCGGGCACACCCGAACAGAGCATTCTTACTTGTTTTTATTAATTTACTTGCCGCACACACAGCAACGGCGCTTGCTACAAATTTTTTGCTTGATATCTAAATTTGAACATTTTTCAAACTCAATTACATGAGGAGCAGTTGGCGCCCGGGGGGGCCAGTACTCGCCAGGTAATTGCTTGAAAATGCGAGAGACAGAGCGAGATCTGATAAAATGAAAACTTTCAGCTTTGGCATGCTTTCGTCTCACATTACGCTGGATAATGAAATCAAACAAAGACAGGACCAAGAAGGAGTCGCCAAAGTCGTCCTAAATTAGTAAGAAACTCTCTAATTATGCAAGAAGTTGGCCAAAAGCAGCTGCCAAGTTTTTTGAGTAAATGTTAATGACTTGAAGTGGCACACAAAGTCAAGTCAGAAGAATGCAAAGGCAAGCCACAGGTTGACAAACATGGCGCCAAATTGCGACTTTCAACTCAATTTGAGTGCCAGCTACTCTCAACCGCCGGAAATGGTGAAACAGCGTACAAGGCGCCAGCTAAAATGGCTGTTTGTTTGCATCCGGTGTGTGCAAAGAACGCAAACACATTACGCATCAAGTGGGCCTTCCTTCACTCCCAAGCAACCCACCAGACCCACTTACTACCCCTACAAATATATAATACTTTATGCAAAAGCAAAAACGCACTCTCTGTAGCAGCAGGTGAAAGCCACACTTACCCGGACATCGCAAGGAGAAAACGAGGGGAGGAGGTGACGGCACCGCAATGTCAAATGGCAAACCGCGTGCCGCATTCCGAGTGCTTAGTTCACCTTAATAATTCATAAAAATTTATGCGAAATAGACAACACTTGTGTCGGTGTCGCTTTCTCCGTGTCAGTTCTCCAGATTTCTCAAACCTCTGCCGTCTCTTTGGCATCGAGTCGCTGACTTGCTTCATATTGTCTGCACCGCCAGCTGTTCTGCTTACATTTTTTGTATTTTGTTTTTCTTTTTGCAAAATAGAAAGCAGCGTATTTATAATGACACGAACATGCAGCTCTTATATGCTTTAAGGTATTTCATTTATTTATTATGTATGTTGCGATGCACTATTTTCATAAGCGGCTTGAATGATTTTTTTGTTGAAGTTCACTTATCTGTTTTATATAGTTTAAGTACTATAAATTTATTTCGATGAATTATGCAATTATAACACCAAAAAATCATGGCAATGGAAAGCTAATCAATTAATAGTCTGTAGTATATCTACATCAATTATTTTGTATACTCTGCAGAAATACATGTTTATTTATTTATATTCCGCTTAATAAAATATAATTGTGTTTAAGTGAATTGAGAAATTATATTGCACATTTTTTAAATTACTAAATTATTTTTGTTAGATGGCAACTCATTTTGTTATCGATATGTGTTGGTGCAGGCAACAGAGTTGTCCTACAGATAATTTAAATTTGGCGGGCATCAAATTTAAAAAATATTGTGCTGTAACATGTAAACTTAAGTTCCAATAAGAAAATTTATAACATTTGAACTTTCTTTTTTAATTTAACAAAACTTATAATAAAACCGAAGAAAAAAATTAACAGAATTACTTTGGTGTGCTGACAACCCTATGGAGGCAATCATGTTGCTTTCGAACACAGAACTTCGAATAAATGAAATCTCTCAAACTCCTGTGACACTTACGGTTTTTCCAAGAGATTGACAAACCAACCAAAGCCAAAATCTCTAGCGATTTCCGTGCCACCCCCGTATGAGATACCTGCACCCAATCAACATTGATAAAAGAGACTGGTGCTTCAAGGATGTGTCTTTCAAATTGTGGATTTATTGTTTTCAAATCTAAAATTTGAATAAACTTTATTTTCGTATGGTATACAGGTATCTACTTGCCCTGAGATCGACGCGTTAGTACAGACGGACAGACAGACGGACAGACGAGCGGATAAATAGACAGGCCCAAATCGGATATGCCTCCTTATACCGTTTACATACATATGTAATATTTTATTGATTCCTTTTAGCCATTCTGAATTAGTAAATATGTATTTGATGAAATTGTTCTTGGAAAATAGATATTTATTTATTCTATTCAATATGCGTGTTATTTCAGCAACCCTTATATAAATATTAATTCCAATATTTACTTCTGCTTAGCTTGCACATTTAATCTTATTAATTTATATTGTTTACAACTTTAAAGAGCGTAAATCAATTTCATTTCAATGGCTGGCTGAAACAAAAGATTACTATTTTTTCATATTTAATTTAGTGTATTATACATTTATTTGTGCAGAACTTAAACGTTTGCCAAGCTTTGCACAATTTTAAAAGTAATTTCATGTTAAGCCGCTTAAAACTAATAGAAAATTGAAACCATATGCAGTAGACAGAACGTCAAATTCATTTGCAATATGGTACTTTCATACAAACAGACTGATGCGATTACTAAAGCAACCCTTGTGATTCAATCAAATTCCAAGCAACCCTTCAAAAGAAAAAGAAACACAACAGTCATACAAATAATTTAAGTTTTAATTTTAACGAATACATTTTCTGGCTGAATAAATGGCGAAATTTCTGGTTTTATTTCAAAGAACAATGCGACGGTGTTTCATTGCGGTGGAGGCTTGTTCATTAAACTGTATCAAGCGACATCGTTTGACAATAATCCGTTGTCTTCATCCATTATCCACTGCTTTGTTGCTATGTTTCGTGGCATTCTTTACGATCTACGAGCTGTTCTATATACTGCCAGATCTATGTGACACAAATGGAATATATTATAAAATGAATTGGCTGCTGGCAGTATACTTGCTGCACAACATATTTGGCAATATCATACTCAGCTGGCAAACAAATACAAGTTTTTTGGCTTTACCCAAGGAGCGACTACAACCGACTGCTGCGGATGCGCATCTTTGGCATTTGTGCACCCACTGCCAGATATTGGTGCCACCACGGGCGTGGCATTGTCGTTTATGCAACTGTTGCATGCTGAAGCGAGATCATCACTGTAATGTTACAGGTAACTGTGTGGGCCATGCCAATCAACGTTATTTCATTGGCCTGATGTTCAATTTGATGCTGAGCAGCATCATCGCATTTCTATATAATTTGTTTCATCTGTATAGCAAACATTTAATCGTTAGCACTCCGCTCCTGTTTATATACTCGGTGTTAGGTTTTAACCCGAAGTATTTTATTGATAATTTCGAGGTGTTGAAAGCGAATTTTAACATGCTGGTCATCAGTGGTGGTATTCTCAAGCTCAATATTATCGCCATGGTACTTGCGTCCGGACATTTCTTCTTGCAACTCGTGATGGCCACTCGCGGCAGTTGCTTCTACTCCATCTGGGATCGTAGCTACGACTATGGCTTATATTATAATCTACGACTGGTGTTGGGTAAGCGACTGTTTTGGACAATGCTCTCACCATTTATAAACAGCCCATTGCCCCATGATGGCACCCAGTGGCGGCCGCCAATCGACACCAAGGCCAGCAAGAAGCCCGCATAATTTGGATTACGTGCTTTCCTTTATCCTTCATCAAATATACTAAATATATACATATGCACGCTTATTTTACGTATTGACCGAAATCGAGTTTAACGCTTCATTTAATCAGGCAATTCCTGTTCCTATTGCCTAGACTAATTACCACCACGGTGGTTGGTGGCTGATAAAGCGAGTGCTGCAGCCACGCGTCAACATTTTATCTGCTAGCTGTCTGGAATAGGCAATTTTATATACTCTACCTTACAATTCGAGTCTCTAAAGCAACTGAGCAATGATGTTACCGCTTTGAATCTCTAACTATTGGTTTATAAGGTTCAGTTAAGTATTTAAGTTGATAACTGTAGTCTGTAACACACAGTTATAGTCGTTCACCAAAGCTTCACTGGCTAAATAGCTTAAGATAAAACACATTTGATTTTTTTTAAAATTTAGTTTAGGATAATAAAATAGATGCAAGAAAGAAATGTTATCTTCGGCACGCCGAAGATATATACCCTTGCAGAAAAGATTTCCGTAAGAAAACTTATTTTTCAAACGATCGTTCCTATGGCAGCTATATGTTGTAGTAATCCGATCTGGCCGATTCTGCTAATGTACTGCTTTCAAAAAGAATAAGCATCTGTGCCAAGTTTCATCACGATAGCTCTAAAACTGAGGGACTTGTTCGCATATGCAAAGACGGACAGACGGACATGACTCGGCTGTTGATGCTGATCCCAAATATGATAAAAATCAACTTTTGCCAAATGTTGTGATAATAAAGCGAATTGAATCTTAATAGTATTTTCTTCGAAAACATTACAAGTGTAAAAAGTGTATGCGAACTTCGGGTTTGTATTAAAATGTGGTAACGTTAAATGCTTTCATCTGCATAAAATTTGCCTTAGTGAAAGCGAAAAAGTGGAGACAGATTGGTGAAGGACCTTTTGCCTGATACTGCTACCATAGCCCATGGGCTGACTGCACCTTTTGCCACCTTTTTGCCGCAGTCAGAAACACTTGTCAAATGTCAAAAAATCCCAAAAACGGTTGAAAAATGACAACGCCAGTTGGAAGTTGGAGTTGGGCATTGGGAAAGCGGATGAACAGAATTAATGACGCTCCATGTCACTGACAAGCCTCGAAACATGAAATCAAAGTCCTTAGTGGGCGGCCTTTTGGGGGCGTCTGCCATTGCATGAAAAATGTTCGAGGTGTGAAATCTGTGCAAGCTCTTAACAACATAATTGCCAAATAAAAAAGTCGCTGCCGGCGGCTGTGGTGTCCATGCGGCTTAAAGCTAAGCCATTAATCAAAATTTCGGTCAGCAGCCAGCGGAAAATGTGCCGCAAAAAATTTTAAAAACAAAGCAGCAGCTGCCGTCAGTTCAAGCCGAACTTCAAGCTCCCTTAAAAAAACAAAAGTCTGCTGAGAAATGCGATGTCAACACTTTTGGCCAATCAGCTGTTAGCTTCTGGGAGTGTCTGTCTCTCTTCCTACGATTTCCCGGATTGGCGAAGCAGCGTTTAACTTTCATTACCGGCATATACTCGCATACCTTCTCGTCCCTATTCCGCCCCTGGACTGCCAAAAAGGCATTCATTGATTGCAGCGCTGTCAATTGAACGACTTCCGCTCGCCGTTCAATGCTGACATTTCCGCTGAATCTGAAGGCTGCTACGTGTGCTTAAAAAGCATTCCTTGCCACAATCTTTAAAATGGAAACAATTGTCCATTCATACACTTACTAAAGCAGAAGAAAGAGCAAAGGGTTGACCAGTTCCTAGAAATACACGTAACCACAAACCGCTCGAGAACTGCCCTCACATTAACAACCAAATAATCATACGCCGCATTGTTCCAGGCCTTCCAAAAGGGAGCAGAGAGTGCAGAGTGCAGAGGGTCTGGCGGGGCATCTGTTGTGTGTATTTGAATGTGCCGTCAACATCATCCACGTTCAAAAAGGAAAACGTTGCATATCAGAAATGAAAATGGGAACGAGAACGAGAACGAGAATGCGAACTTTAAACTGCGGGTCTTTTGCTGGTGGCAAGGAGAGGAGCACAGTGCGTCCCACCATACACAGATAGCAACCTTAGGATGAAGTGAGGCATGGAGATGCATGGATGACTGCCTGGTCGGTTTGTTGGTTTGTTGGCTGCTTCAGCAGGAGGCAGACAAAAGCCTCCTTTGGGTTTGCTTTGGTTTGCAGTACAAAATTTACCGCTAAGCATTTGCCAACAGCGGCGACTGCTGCACAAAGGACATGACAAACAGACTGAGACTGTGATGCTGGCCGGGATCATGGGGGTCATTGTAATCATAACGGTAATGTTGAAGTTGCTTCGTACTGTGCATGTATGTTGGTTTTGTGTGTAGCAGTGCTCACGCAAAAATACAAAAAGTGCGCTGAAATGTTGCCAAATTAGTCAAATCGTGTTATAACCGTATAGGGTGCCCACAGCTCGACTGCTTCTCGAGAAATTCATAGCAATTGTCAACTATTACGAATACGAAGTCAACTCTTTGCCCCACACTTTAAATCCAAGCCAGCAATTTTGGCATCCAAACAAAAGCAATTGACTGAAGTTGCTTATATTTCCGTTGCTGCTGCTGTTGGTCCATCTAAGAAGCAGCGACGTCAACTGCGCTGCTGCGTCTCTGCTGCCTGCCTTGTCTCTGTCGACAGCTGCCGCTGCTGCAAAACTGTGGGACTGTGTTGATGTCCTGATGGACAAATGACAATCCAAAAGGAAGCAAATAAGCAGCTCGCGACAGTTTTTATGATTTTTCGCTCGGCTTTTGTTTGTTTTGCAATTATTTCCCCTGTTTGTGGATTGTGGACTGTGGCAGCAACAGAGGACTTAACAGTTGGTGGATTTGTTGCTGTTAAGTGAAACCCAACCCAATTGACGTCCTTCTATACTTCGCACTTTGCACACTCATTTGGCATTCGCTCAGTTGTCAGTTTTGTTTTTAGCCAAATTCTTTTACATTTCCTCTTTGAAATTCAATACATTTTATATGCCAGGAAATTTGCATATATATTTATGTACCAGTTAGCTTTGAGTAAGTCAGCTCTTTTCTTAGCAAGTGTTGGGGCTGGGACTGTGAGAAGACGTAGCATAATTTCATTTGGCCCATATGTTGCACCTTTAAGGCAATAAGCATCAAAGTATATTTGCCCATGTTTGTATGTGCAAACGTGTGTGTCTGCGAGTGTGTGTGTGTTACACCCCTTAAGTGCCTGCCCTTTTTCAGCTGCCATCAGTGTTATTTGCATGGCACTTCACACCCCACCGCACTTAGCATGCCCCACTCCACACTTCACCTCAACTGACTCTCACCCTCAAAACTCACCCTTCGCCAAGTTGCCTGTCTTTGCGGTCATTTAACTGATGTTTCTATCTATCTGAAGTCCTTGCTCAGCAGGTCCTGTGTGTGTCCCTTGACTGGCCAACGGCAAATGTTGAAATCGTGCGAAAAATTAAATAAATGTCCAGCTCCTGCTCCTTTACATTGCTTGCAACACTTTCCATTCGATTTTCCATTTTCCCATTTTATTTATGCCTTTAATGTGCTATAATTTTTGCATTGATTTCGTTCCGTTTTTGTACCTTCTGATATTTTGTATTCCTTCGTGAAGCAAATTTGCCCGCTTGCTGCCTGAAAATGCCTTTCATAACGTCAATTCCATTCGCAATTTCCGCGCCAATTAAAAAATGTCTGGATTGAGGGCATTTGCAATGCGCGGCACGCATAACAAAAAGCGTTGAGAGAATGCGGAGTGGAGGGAGAGGATCTGGGTCTGTGGACTTGGTGAACAATGCATCATAAATAAATACTGTTAATTTTTCAATTGTCCGCTGAGCGTTTAACGTCCTTGCTGTGTGTCCTAGAAGGGCGGTTGGGGGGTGCAGATAGCACGTACAGTGGCATGTCAGGGACGAGGTCATCAAGAATCGCGTTAAGGCCATGCCAAATTGATTGACAGAGGATTGGGAAATGGATGCACGTACTCCATATGCTGGTAAAAGTATAAAAATATGTTATGCTGAACTTTTGGGTTATACTCGTTTGTCTGAATGTATGTATGCTTGTATGTATGTATGTACGTGGCAAAGATTGACAGCCGAACGGCAGCAGCCGCCGGGCCAATAAAGTTGACAGAATTCCAGCGAACGGCGAACGTGACAGTTGCGTGTCTGGAACTGGAACTGGGTCTGAGGCTTGGTCTGGATCTGGGCTTGGTTGAGTCTGGTTTCTCAATACTTGATACTGGATGCGCACGTGTCGTTGTCTAGTCGACAAACTTGGCACCGGCGTCGCACCGGATATCAAACTGTTGGCAGTTTGTTAGTAGCAAAAAGCCGGCAGCGCCTAATATACAAATATAAATGGATGGCTGTAGCGCGACTTTGCCACATGCCACATGCCACACAGCAGAGGCCAACAGCTGCTGTCATTGTCTGTGGCGGAACTTGATGAGCAGCAGCCATTTTAATTTTGGGTCCTCTTCAGTTGACTTCTATAAATCTGTCAAGCGTGACAGAGCCAATGCCAGGGTTACCACTGCCAATTGGAATTTCTAATCGAAGCAAATTGAATGACATGTCCTTTGGACGCGATAAGGCGCAACGGGAAGCACCAAACAATGACAGCAGCACTAGCAGCAGGATATCATCCGGAAAAGGATCTGTTGTGCGTGGTAAGGCGGCATATGAAAATCAAGCAGCCAGCGAAGCATAAATCAGCTTTTGGCAAAGTGGCTGCCTAAAAGGACTTTCGAGCCTTACGTTTTCGGCAGATGGAGCAGATGGGAAAGATAAACGATTTCCGAGCCCTTATTTACAAAGTGTTCAGCTTAAAATGAGTTAAATGCTTTCACTAGACAAAACAAAGATTTTAGATTTATTTTCTGTTTATTTTTTTACTAAATGCTTAAATGATATCTAAGTTGTCCTATCCAAACACCTCACTTTCGCTTTGTTATAATAACAATTAATTCTAAAATTTAAAGAGCATTCCAAAATTTTAAAGTGGAAAATAGTTAGATAAAGCTAAATTAAAATAATTTATTATTCCCTTGCAGAAGAAGGTATTATAATTTTGTCACGAAATGTGTAACGCATTGAAGGAGACGTCTCAATAAATCAACAGCCGAGTCATTTCCGTCATGTCCGTCTGTCCGTCTGTTTATATGCGAACAAGTCCCTCAGTTTTAGAGCTATCGTGATGAAACTTGGCATAGATGCTTATTTTTTCTGCAAGCAGTACATATGTCAGAATCGGCCAGGTCGGACCACTATAACATATAGCTGCCATAGGAACGATCGGTTGAAAAATTAGTTTTTGTATAAAAAACTTTTCTGTTTTTTTTAAAATAACTCAACCAAACTCACTATGTCTAAGTCTTAGCACTTTTCACACATGTTGTCGAAATTTGATCGAAATCGGACCACTATATCTTATAGCTACCATAGGAACGATCGATTGAAAAATAAGTTTTTGTAGGACAAACTTTTTTGTTTTTCAAAAGAACTCAACCAAACTCACTATATCTAAATTAAAGCACGTTCTACATATGTTGACAAAATTTGTTCACAATCGGATCACTATATCTTATAGCTGCCATAGGAACAATCAGTTGAAAAATAAGTTCTCAGTTTTTGTTTTACGTGAATTAAACGAATTAACTAAATGGATAAAAACAAAATTATGTTCATTTTATTTGAAAAGCAGAAAACTTTTAGGTATCTTAAAAAAATGTATCTTATTGGTAAAACTTGAACGCTGTTTCAGTTTGTTCTACATATTGTATTTTATCTCTTTCTTGTTACATAAATATTTTAAACGTTTTATAAATACTTATTTGAACAGTATTAAATTTTGTTGATTTTGCGCATGTGTCTATTAAATTCATTGTTAAGCTTTAATTTCAATTCAATTGTAAAAAAAATGTACTGCAATATAATAATAAATCAATGGGATTACCGCCACGCAATCAACGGTTGTTAAGCCGCCGAAATGTAAAGTCAATAATTTATTGCACTTATTGCAATACGCAAATGAAAATTAGTTTGCAATTTCAATGGCCAAATAAATATTATTAATGCGTCCACAAAAAACCAAAGCAAAGTGTTTAACAATTTATAGAGCCGGCTGCAATGCATTTAAAATTAAATAATCAATTTTAATTTTAAAATAATTCTGGTTTTCATTTGCGGCCATTTTATTTGCAATGCGAAATTGTCGGAATTAATGAAAATCAGGCAAATTTCTAAAGCTGCCAAGGCCAGGACCTTTAAGCAAAACCTTTGGCCTTTGAGTGCTGCTCTACTCGTCGTCCTGTTGTATGTCTTGAGCAGACAGACAGACATTCTCTGCTCAGCCCCTGCTTGATACTTGTAATTTGTATTCGCTGTGTTTTTGGGCGAGTGAAATTAATTTACGAGGTGAAACTTATTTGCGCAGAACCCTTTTGCGCTCCGTCAGGTCGAGTCCATTGAAGCGTTTAAATTGCTGTCAACAAAAGGCAAACAAATAAATAAAAGCCAAAGCGTATTGGTGTGGGACATACAACAAATGTGTCTACAAATGTAGCAAGGAGTGTGGCCAAGCAGCCATCAAATGACCCATGGCAACCAGGATGAAACGTGCGCCAAGGACAAATGATTAACACGTTTTTGGGGACTGGGTGGAGAAACTGGTAGCGAAACTTAAACGGAGTCTGGGACTGGATCTGCTTAAGATAACTCGACAAATATGCATAACACAAGCTTGCAAGGATACCAAGTAGCACTTTAATTATTATAGTTTGCCAGGCCCAAGGACAGTCAACAATTTAGACAGAAATCCCCAGGATGCTGACGTGGCAGGCACACAAATGGCACACAAGCAGCCCTATCTCTGCAAGGATAACCGCTAAAAATAAAAGGTAACACACGAAAACACCTGAAAATGGCAAAAGCTGTTTGCAAACTGAAGGCCAAAAAAGCGTAGGCAGTTCAATGAAGTAAGCCCTGGTTATAAATAGCTGACCTTCCTATGCATGCAAATGGCTAATAAAGCAAATGACGGTCAGTTCTGCCTGTCATCATTTATAATGCATTCAAAAGCCACAGGCACAAAAACAGATTGAGTTTCAGAAACAGATACAGATATAGCTATAGATACATCTATAGATACAGCTATAGATACAGCTACAGCCACATCTATAGATAGCTATTGAAATGGCAGCTAATCCGTCAGCACTTTGCTGGTGGACCAAGCTCACCCCTCACGCCCAACCCTCAACACCAGTGCGACAATTGAGTGGCAGCAGGACGTAATCGCTTGTTGATCCTTTATAAATACTTGAGAGCGCAAGGCAAAGCAAATTCTTTTGGCCAACAGCTGCTGGCCGAGCCACACGGGTGACATAATCAAATCAATAATTTATGAGTTCACTTTGCTTTAAGCGGATTTACATCGCCTGCACTTCAGCATCAGCTTATTGGGGGGGGGGGAGCTGTGGAGTAGCAAAGCGACAGCAAAGTTTCTGCAACTGAAACAGAAACTGAAACTGATATCAATTAGGTGGAAAGTGATAAGTTGCTCTTGGGACTGTCAGTTGTTTATCTAACTTTCGAGTCACATGACTGGTATGAGTTGTATTTTGCTGGAAAAGGACTTGTATGTGGCAGGGGGAAGGGAAGGAGCATTCTTAACGACGCGCACACTCCACTCGCTGTGGAAGCCGTTCGTCCTGTGGATGATAATGCTCGTGACTAATGCGATTCAGCCAAGCGTGGAATGTGCGAAATTCTCAGAGCAAAAAGGGGATGAGTTAGCTAACAGAATTGCCACAGTTAACAGCAACCCTCGAAAAGCACTACACACTAAACTGCCTCTGTTACTTTTGCCCCTCAACAGCAGGGGAAATAATTGCAAACCAAACAAAAGAAACAAAACCACGAAACATCATAAAAACTGTCGCGAGCTGCTTAGTTGCTTTGCTTTTGTATTGCCATTTGTCCATCAGCCCCGCAGCAGATGCAGACGTCGACAGAGACCAGGCAGGCAGCAGAGACGCAGCAGCGCAGTTGACGTCGATGCTTCTTAGATGGACCAACAGCAGCAGCAATAGAAGTAACTTCAGTCGATTGCTTTTGTTTCGATGCCAAAACTGCTAGCTTGGACTTAAACAAGAGGCAATTGCACTCAGAAAAAAATAACTTTATATTCGAGCGGTTTTCCTCAGAAAACTTAAGCCAATGTCGGCACCCTGTATGCTACTGGCCATAACATAATTTGACTAATTTGGCGAGCTTTCAGCGCACTTTTGTATGTATTTATTTTTAGTTTTTCAAATGCGTGTACTCTGTCACTCACAAACATACACTCAAACTCTAAAACACACACATGCACAGTACGATGCAACGTCAACATTACCGTTATGATTACAATGACCCCCATGATCCCGGCCAGCATCACAGTCTCAGTCTGTTTGTCATGTCCTTTGTGCAGCAGTCGCCGCTGTTGGCAAATGCTTAGCGGTAAATTTTGTACTGCAAACCAAAGCAAAACCAAAGGAGGCTTTTGCCTGCCTCCTGCTGAAGCAGCCAACAAACCAACAAACCGACCAGGCAGTCATCCATGCATCTCCATGCCTCACTTCATCCTAAGGTTGCTATCTGTGGATGGTGGGACGCACTGTGCTCCTCTCTTTGCCACCAGCAAAAGACCCGCAGTTTAAAGTTCGCATTCTCGTTCTCGTTCTCGTTCCCATTTTCATTTCTGATATGCAACGTTTTCCTTTTTGAACGTGGATGATGTTGACGGCACATTCAAATACACACAACAGATGCCCCGCCAGACCCTCTGCACTCTGCACTCTCTGCTCCCTTTTGGAAGGCCTGGAACAATGCGGCGTATGATTATTTGGTTGTTAATGTGAGGGCAGTTCTCGAGCGGTTTGTGGTTACGTGTATTTCTAGGAACTGGTCAACCCTTTGCTCTTTCTTCTGCTTTAGTAAGTGTATGAATGGACAATTGTTTCCATTTTAAAGATTGTGGCAAGGAATGCTTTTTAAGCACACGTAGCAGCCTTCAGATTCAACGGAAATGTCAGCATTGAACGGCGAGCGGATGTCGTTCAATTGACAGCGCTGCAATCAATGAATGCCTTTTTGGCATTCCAGGGGCGGAATAGGGACGAGAAGGTATGCGAGTATATACCGGTAATGAAAGTTAAACGCTGCTTAAAAATGTTATAACCAATCCGGGAACTTGGAGGAAGAGAGACAGCCGCTCCCAGAAGCAGAGTGCTGATTGGCCAAAAGTGTTGACATCGCATTACTCAGAAGGCGGTAAGACAATAGCGGACTGAACGACAGATGCCTAAAAAGGGAGTGAAGGCGGGTATTTGTGTTTCAATATTTCATGCCATGGCTGCGGGGCCTATCCACAAATTGTTGATTAATGGACCGTCCTTATGCCGACGGCGAATTTGGTTTATTGTGTGATGACATAAGTCAATTTACCATTTATTTTAACACACTTTTTATGTACTTTATTTTAAGATTAACTTTGCTAAAGGAGCAAATGTAAATGCATTTAGTTGTGTTCCATTGAATATGCTCGCCTTGAAAGTACCCTTTACTGGACACTAAGTTCAAAAATACGTGAATATTTTTTTTAAAAATGGGAGAATATATTTTATCGATGCTGTTTTCCAAATCTTTAAAGCATTTCACATGAAAATCGTTCCAGTTTCAACAAAGTTGTACAAGAGCAGATTTTTGCCTTTAATTTTTAACAAATATTCAAAGCTGTTTCAATAGCTTTTTTCAAATTAAAATACAAAAAAAAAAAACTGTTTTAAAAATAAAGAAATTTTGTAATTTAAAAATTATTTAATTCCTAAACATAAATCTTAAAAAATGTTTCAAAGATTTTAGTATCAAAATCAATTGATTTTGAAAGGATCAAAAAACAATGCTTATTTCAAGGAGCCTGTCCTTTTGTCCGCCTTATAAAAGTACAATAAAAGCATGTTTCATTCAGAGGATACCGTATCCAAGATAATTATCCATCACACATGACTATCAAGACATACAGGGTATATAGGGTTCACAATTGAATAGAGTATTCTAGCTTATTTATAAATTAACAACTATTTTTATGAGACGGAAAACAAAAAACGTTCAAATTACAAAAGAAATTAAAAATTAAAATTACAAATCGGAAACCTAAAGTCTGTAAAGTCCAAGTAAGGAATTCAATTTAGCTGAATTAACTCCCTCACACACCTACACACACACACACACACACATGCAAACATATACTGCAAATAGAAATCACAGTGAGAAAGAGTTGAACTGGGAAAATACAGAAATTCATCATACGCCGCATTGGCCGCAGTCGGCGGCAATCCCCCAAAAGGCGAATTCTGTCGGCGCGGCATGTGAGGTATGGATATGGTTGTGGTATGTGGAGCACTTGGGACGCAGCATGCCACAGACGACAGCTGAGTAACAGTGTTTGTAGTTGTTGTTACAGCAGTTGTAGTTGTTTTGTTGCTTTTTAGTTGCTGCTGCTCCTTTTTGTGCACAATTGGCGATGTGGCCAGGCGCGTTTTATTTTCGGGCGATTTATTGTTGAGAATATTTGGTATGCTGCTTATTGAAATGCAGGCAAAGCAAACCAGAAAACCCCTTTGGCTGCTGCCCCAACCCCAAATCCCATAATCATATAGCAAATAAGAGCAGCAGTCACCGCCGTTGGGCAAAACAAATACCAGCACTTGGCGCAGCTTCGTCTTCGGCTTCAACACTCCGCTGCCCCGCTTCATTCGGCGTCAGCTTCTGTTGCCCTGCAGCGACCGCAACGCCTCCTGCTACAGTTTTGGCTGCCACACTATAAATATAACATTAATTTTTATGTTTTCATATTTAGCAACGCTTCAGTAAACACTCACATACACACACACACTTGCACACAAACAGACAGACACACGCACACACACACACACACTGAAGCAGCCGCCTTATTGCTGTAGTTAGATAGAGCCATTGAATGACGTTTATGAGCGATATCGCTGACGCTGACGTCGACGTTTGCGTTGACGTTGACGTCTCATGTTGCGCAGCTACATTTGCGCTGTAATAGTTGTTAACAGCGCTGTTAACGGCAGCATCCACAACTGTTAATGCGACGCTGCTGCTGCGACCGCGACGGCGATGCCAGCGACGACGTCAACGACGACGACGACTGCGTTGTCTGCCTTCTATTGTCATTTGCCACATGTGAAATTTACCGTTACTTCTTGGCCGGCGCTTCATTCATTCATTCGCTGTTTACATTTCGTTTGTGACCGTGCACATTTTTTGGAATAACGGTTTTTGTCTTTCGATTAAAATATTCCCACTGCATTTTTAATTCCAATTATAATAGTGTTATACCATCTAATCTTGTTGTTGTTTTTAAAGAAACTGTGGAAGTTGTAAAGCCGAATATGTAATATGTTAACTAAAGTGATAAGAAATATACAAATTAAGAAGAGACAAATATATAAAACACGTGTGTTTTCTTAAGCTAACTAACAAAATAAATAAAAAAGTATTACGAAATAAAAACTAAACAAATGCTTTTCATAATAAGTAAACAGAAAGTTTTTTTAGAACAATTTAAAAAACTTTACAGGCGAACAATACAGATTAAAGATTGCATAACATGACGTGATCTAAAAGAACGCTCAATAACATTACTTTTAAATAAATTATAATGTTATAAAAATAAATTTTTTAACTCTCTTTGATATTTTTCTATAAATATCAAATTACTCAGGTTATGATCAACATGTACATGTACATTTGTGAAACAAAACAAAATATTATAAACAGATCTTGTAAAATAGGGGAAAACAAAAAAATAGTAATGTGAAAGTGACTGTCTGGTTAAGATGGTATTCGAAAAATTCGAATTTATTCAAATAATCAAAATATAAATCAAAATCAAATCAAATCTGTAATAAATAATAAGTTCTAAGAAACCAAATCAAAAACCTGATGACAAATTCAGTTTAATTTGAGTTTGTACTTACGGCATAGGTAAAACCCTTAAAGCTGACTTCCGGCCTTGATCATAACCCAAGCAGTTATAGCAGACTTGATTTTGATTACGATCTTCAATTAATAATAATTACGACTGCATTTAACAGACACTTGGGCCTTAGGGCCTGTCCAATTGTTAGCTATCTGTATATAGTTATAGTTATGGTTATCAATCTGGTCATAGATAGATGTCATATGGCCGATAACCCTCAATGGCTGTCAAAGCCAAACCTCATTCAAACGGTGGGCCACTCAACTAACGATATCAATGGGGATGAGTTTTCAACTTGAACACACGCCCGCAGCCATAAACTGCAGTTAAATAAAGTGCGGGCAATCAGGAGGAGGAGTTGGAGACTCATTAATATGATTGGGCGCGATTTGGTAGCGATTTTTAACGCCTGCAATTAGAAACGCCTGCAAATTGAAAACTAAACAAAGACATGGGGGGGGGGGAGGAGGAGTCGGAGGATGTGCGTCTGTCAACAGCAAACATGCTCCGTTGCGGTGCTTCAAAAGTGATTTATACACGTAAATCATAAATTATGCTTTTCAAGTGGCCGCCACCGACAAATGCAGATGACGATGACAATCATGATGATGATGACAATGATGATGTTGATGATGACAGCGATTGACGATGGGCAGAACGATTACGACAATCGGTATAATCGGTGTCCGTAAACTCTTTGTCTGCTTTGGCTGCAGTTCTCCACCTGTCTCTCTTTTGGCCACTTGACGTCTTATCAGTGTCATATTTTAGTTTTCAGTTTTCAGATTTCACATTTTCAATCAATTGGCCCAATTGACAGCGTCGGACGCTACTTTCAATGCTAATCATTTGAGAACGATTCAGTTCACGTCGGTCGTTGTTGGGCATCGCACATAAAAAACCTATTCGCAAATAACCAGACGGGAATTCAATATCTTAAAAAAAAAGATTATCGCGTCCGGTAAAAATGTGTTCTATTTAATTAAAAAAGTTTGCAAACTGACAAAAACAAGGCACGCGTTAGATAAATTTTCTATATTTGGATATTATACTTACGTTATTTGATATTTTGCTTATCGTTTACAATGCACTTAAGTGATTTTAATATGCTGAAATTAATTTTTGTTATATTTTGCTATACTTTGCGGTATTCTCAAGGTTGGTATTAATACAATTGATCATACGATCAATCAGGTTATTCACTCTGAGCACTTAAGATACCAAAGGGATTGTGTGCATATAAACATATACAAACTAAGTTTCCTGTCTTAAAAGCATTATATACAATTTTCCGTAAATTATTTTACAACATTTAACCTTTTATTTTTATAAATCAACTAAGTTTTTATATTTTTATTGCACTATTCTGTAGTCAAGAGCATTTCTAAATCGCTCCGAAAACAAATTGTAAGTGCATTATAATTTCATTCTATCAACCCATTCAAAATATTATTATCAACACTTCATTTATAAATTGATAATGTACTTACTTGTTAATAACTTTTCATTTTCGATTTTCCCACTTCATAGATAGTTTTGTCAGAAATCCCCTTTGTGTTCTTTTGTTACAGTTCTGCCACCTGTTAACCTTAACTTGAACAATTGTTATTTACAAATGATCTTTCTTTGTTATATTTATATTATAACAAGAAAAAAATTTTATCTTCGGCGTGTCGAAGATATATACCTTTGCAGAAAAGATTTCCATATGAAACTTATTTTTCAACTGATTGTTCCTATGGCAGCTACAAGATATAGTTAACCGATTTTGATCAAATTTGGTCATCATGTGTAAGACATGCTTTAATTTAGATTAATTGAGTTTGGCCGAGATATTTTGAAAAACACAAAAGTTTTTCCTACAAAAACTAATTTTTCATCCGATCGTTCCTACGGTAGCTTTAAGATATAGTAGTCCGATTAGTTGTGTTATCTTGAAAAGCAAAAAAGTTTTTCATACAAAAACTTATTTTTCATCCGATCGTTCCTATGACAGCTATATGTTATAGTGGTCCGATCTGGCCAATTCAACTATAAGTACTACCTGCAATTAGAAGAAGCATCTGTGCCAAGTTTCACCAAGATATTTCTAGAACAAAGTCTTGAAAAACGCATATAAAAAGACAGACAGACAGACAGACGGAAAGACGGACATGACTCGGCTGTTGATGCTGATCACGAGTATAGAAATTTTTTTTTCTGAGACTTCTACTTGACAACATTTTAATACCGTCTGCAAAGGTATAAAAAAAAACCATTATTTTTAAATTTATTTGGAATACAGTCTGCTTGTTGCACTGATCAACAAGCTTGTGCAGATCTACCTCCACCTCGACCACAAACTCACCACACTTAAGAGCTTTTAGATAAAGTGATCTTCAAAGAGCAATTGAAAGCATCGCAATAAGAAAGAGAAAGTTATCGTGTGCTCTTTTTAAAGATCTTTTCATTCCGTTCCGTTCAGTTGAATTCTTGGGGCTTTGATAAGCCACCTTGAAGTTGGCACAAAATATCAAAATGAGCACCTACTGAACAGCATGCGCTGCTCTCTCACACGATCCGGTCAGACAAATCGGAGCAATCGTTGGATAGGTGGAAGGGGGTAGAGGGTGGGGCCGGTTTTTTTGTTGACTGGCAATTTGCTTAAATATGCTGGCGAATTCTCAAGACGGTTTAGTTGAAAAACGCGCGTTGTACGAGGCGGCAGCGTTTTGGCGACTATCACAAAACTAAAATCTTTATAGATACTATATAGAAATAGAACTCAAAACTTGAAGTGTAAATATAGCAGCAAGAAAAACGACAACAACAATAACAACAACAACAACAACAACAACTGTTGCCATACTGAATGTGTGAACAGCACGTGCCAAAAGAAATTGTGTGACGTCTGCCTTGAAATTGCGCAAAATATTGATAAGGCAATCAACGGGTTGGTTTTTTTCGTGTTCCGATTTATATTTTATCACACACTGAAACGCGTGCCAAAAAATTTAATAAAATTTAATTAATTAATACGCGATAAAAATTTGATTCCCCTCTCGACGCAGCAATTTGAATAATTGCTACGTCAACAAAATTGTTTTGTTTTTGTGTCCACCTTCTTTCGGTTATTTCAATCTTCTTTTCATTTTTGTTGTTTATGTGTTTGTTGTCGTTTCGTTGTTTTCGACTTGTGTGCGTGGATCGTATGATTTTTAACCAGTTTGCGTTTATTTTTGTTGCATTTTATTTGAAATTTTTCGGCTTTTCGGCCATTCACAGAGTGCGCGACGCGTTTTTTTTTTTTTGTACTCTCGCGCGCGTTTTTAGTCGCTCTCATTTTGTGTGTGCCTGCATATACAATTTGTATGTGTTTTTAAATGTGTTTATTTAATTTGGCAACAATTTTCAATGTTGTCGCCGCGGATTTTCTAGCTGTTTTTGTTGAATTTGAAGCATCGCTGGCGCCGTCTGACTGATTAGATAATGACACCAGATTCGTTGTTTCCTACTTGTATAAAATCTAAATGAATTTTCTATTCCTTAGGTTCATTAGTGTGAAAAATAAAAAACCATTAAAATCAAACTAAAGTGCAAGCTGCAACAAAACTAAAGCAATTCAAATACTGTGCAAAATCAGAGAGCAATCACAAATAAACTGTAAAAACTAGACAAAGTTCATACCATGGCCATAGAGTTACGCTCTACGAGCACTGTAAGTGATAGCAAAACAACAACTAAAACAACAACAGCAACTGGTTACAACAATAACAACAACAACAACAACTGTCAACGTCGCGCTCAACAGCTGATCAGTTGCGTCTGCGCAAATGCAAATCTACTGCTGTTCACATTGATGCTTACGCTGAGCAAATGTTGCACTGCCACGCCCATAACAGCTCCTCTAACACCTAATCAACAGCTGTTGCCGGAAGGTGGCGCCACTTTGACCAAACTGCTCGATGGCAAAGGCATCCTGAACATGGGCTTCAAGTTCCTCAACGTATCTGGCAAAATCGGCACACCGTTGGGCATAGGTGAGAAAACAGGCTGAAAAGCGAGCAAAAGAAAATGATTGAAGCTATGCTGGTATTTGGTAGGGGGTGTGGGGGAACTGGGAGAAGTGCTGTTTGTTTTTAGCCACGCTGTGCTAATTTTAGACTGCATTCAAGTCCAACAACGACATGCAGCTTAGCAGTTGTTGTAACTCCAGCTGAACTTACAACCTGCTGTGATCAGTATGCAAGTCTATCGTTGCCACTATTGGTGTTATCGATAATGTGCAATCGACTATCAGCATGCCCTCTATTGAGAATTTTAAATTGAAAACTTAAAAATTATAGCTAAAATGCATATATGTATTTTCAAAACAAAATCAACTTTCTTATCGAAATCTTATTATCAAAATCTTTGCAAAATTCTTTCCAATAAATATTTCATATTCCCAAAAAAAAACAAGTAAGAACGTTGCAGTCGGGCTCACCCGACTGCGATATACTCTGTTTTCTGTTTACTGGGGCGGGGGTGGGCGTGTCAAATTTTTTTCTCAAAACTATCGATGAGATCAAAAGTATTCATACTGCAAAATTTGGGGTTTCTAGCTATAAGGGTGTAGGAGATACAGATTTTGCTCATTTGCAGGGGCGGTAGTGGGCGTGGCATTTTTTTTTTTTACAGATCGGTCGAGAATGTCATCAGTAGTCTTCATGCCAAATTTGGTGACTCTAGCTGCAAAACTGCAGAAGATATAGATTTTTGCGGTTTGTGGGGGAAGGGGTGGGGGTGGGGGGGAAATCTTGACACTTTGTCTGCCTATGGTATATACCAACATGTACACCAAGTTTGGTTGCTCTAGCTTCAAAACTGTGGAAAAAACCTGCGTTCATACGGACAGACGGACAGACGGACGGACAGACGGACAGACGGACATTTCACAAACCCAATATACTCTTTTTTTCCATTTTGGAAAACAGAGTATAAACATTATCTAACAAGATATAAAAACTTTACGCACAACACAATTGTATCTTAAACTTGTTCTATACAAATTTGAAACTGATTTGCGAATTTTGTTTGGTCAAACTTTTATATTGATTTCCGGTATTGAATTTCATTTAATTTTCACGAAATCGTAAATTTCATTTGGACTGTCTATTTGCTGCGTATCTGTATCTGATTGATAAGGAATTTATTTAGACAACTTTACGTCTTTATTGCATTGTCTATTACCTTGGGGGTATTCCGCGTCGTAAATTTCTTTAAATCAACCCACCTGCTTGTTATGGATTTGCGATATTGAGATTATCTTATCGCTTTCGTTTTGTTTGCGTCGTTTTATGATTTGTTTTTATGACATTTTTGCAGGGATTTAATAATTGAATATTTTCATTCAATCAATGTCGCTTAGCTTAAGTTCGTGGCAATAGAAAAAATTGAAATTTTTTTAAAAATTTTTTAGATAAATTATGTTTTACAGTTAATAAAGAATAGGTTAATAGTAATTGACCTATATTCGATGAACATAGAAGGAATTGGTGTTATTAGCTGTTCTAAATTTGCAAAGTTAAGACTAGCTTAAAATGTTTTGCTTTTGGCACAGTGAAATGACAAGTATTCTCATTTTTCGAATTCATCTTTAAAAAGCAAAATCGATTGCTACTTTATTGGAAAACAGAAACATAAAATTGATAACAATTTGAAATGAAAAGCTTTCCAAAATGGTAACCAGCCTGATATTCTCAATTTCTATATATAGATATCTGTTCAATTATGTATGATAACAATACCATAATAAAAACCCCGAAAACAATTATAATACAAGACGAAAAGACTTTAAAGAGTTGAAGAGTAGAACTGCATAGCAACATAAATTTCCCTATAAATTTTTCTCTATAAAGCTCTTCTTAAACTACTCAAAGTGAAAATTAAAAAGTGACAACAGGAAAAATCATATTTTTTAAGCGCAGTTTCTTTTGGGTAGTTGCACTTAATGACTTATTTTTAGCACTGAGCGATATATTTTTAGCTAAGAAAACATAAAAAACAAGAGTTTTTCTTTGCACTTTGTTCCTTGTATTTTGGACTTTGCTCAATTGAATATCGTAAATAAAATTCTTGACATATATCCAAATGGCGCATTTCAGAGATATTTATCTACTCTCAGAGCACAGCACACAGTATAACCATTGACGTATTCCCGTATAAAAATCTAAATGGGTCAACAAGTCTATGAACTTAAATGTACAAAGCAATTCCCAATCAAAATTATGGAAAAACTTGAAATATATGTATACCCAAGCATAAGTAAGAGCAGACGAGCCCCTTTTTTTTATTATCATAGTATATGTTGCACCTTCTTACACAAGCTCTTTCAACATTTTCTTTTACACATTCGTCTTTTACATTTATCGCAGAATGTCTTTCATTTTATGGCACATTGCCTTTTCCGTTTCTTTATAATATATTTTATATAAATATATTTATAAGCAATATGTAAATTCTTGATACACAACGTCAAATAAATTAACATATGCTTTGTGAAGCCTGTTGCAAGGTCGTCAAAGCAAAAATACTTTTCTTTATTTATTTTTTTTTTATTTGGTGTATTTTATATACATTTTTTAATCTGTTGCCTCATTTGTTTTTCATGCTATTTCATTTTAATTTTAATTTATGCACAGTGCCAACAGATTTTTCTAGCAATTATTCAACTAGTTTCTGTCAACAAAAACAACAACAACATTGACAAATGGTGGGCGTGTTTGTTGTTTCTTATATAAGAATAAAAAAGAAAATGACGCTGTCGCCTTAAATTGTTTTGTTTTCATGCAACAATTAGAAAAACAATAACAATAACAATAACAACAACAATAACAACAACATCTATCAATTAACATATATTGATTGAGTTTGACCCTTGCCTCTCATTTCCAATTGAGTTCACATTACTTGCATCATTTGAAACGATCCCCCCTGCGAATCCAAAGCTAACACTACAAAATAAAAATCACAATCATTTTATTGAAATTGACATTGACATTGAACTTGAATACAGCAGCGATAAGCAGCGCAATATAAAACATTAATATTAATTATCACATCATGCCATAGATTACAAATTTTCCCAGCACCTCAAAAGCCATGTCAAGTGATAATCCCCCTATATATATATATATATGTAGACATGCTAATATTATCGACATTATATGCTTATCACACGCTCACAATATTATGCTATTTTATTGTTATATTATTCTGCTACGCAGTATTTAGATTTATATGGCTAGTACTTTAAGTTACTTAACTGACCATGGGCTCATGCTTATCTTGACCGTCTGGCGTCGTTGTAGTACATCGCTTATCACCTGTTGGAATTTTTACAAAAACCATTGTCTAAAAATTTGCCACATTAGGCAATTGTTTTTTTTTTATTATCTACAGCTTATCAAAACTAAAACAAGAAGGAAATGTTATCTGTGGCGTGCAGAAGATATAGATTTGCATAAGAAAACTTATTTTTCAACGGATTGTTCCTATGGCAGCTATAAGATATGGTGATCCGATTTTGATAAAATTTGTTCAACTTGTATAAATTATCTTTAAACTTAGGTAAAGTGAGTTTGGTTGAGTTATCTTGAAAAACAAAAAAGTTTTTCATACAAAAACTAATTTGTCAACCGATCGTTCCTATGGCAGCTATAAGATATAGTGATCTTATTTTGAAAAAATTTGGTCAACTTGTATAAATTGTCTTTAAACTAAGGTTTAGAGAGTTTGGTTGAGTTATCTTAAAAAACCAAAAAGTTTTTCATACAAAAACTAATTTGTCAGCCGATGGTTCCTATGGCAGCTATAAGATATAGTGATCTTATTTTGAAAAAATTTGGTCAACTTGTATAAATTGTCTTTAAACTTAGGTTTAGAGAGTTTGGTTGAGTTATCTTGAAAAACAAAAAAGTTTTTCATACAAGAACTTATTTTTTACCCGATCTTTTCTATAGCAGCTATATGTTATAGCTGTCCGATATGGCCGATCTTGACACTTTGTATGCCTATATTTTATATCAACATTTATACCAAGTTTGGTTACTCTAGCTTCAAAACTGTGGAAAAAAACTGCGTTCATACGGACGGACAGACGGACGGACAGACGGAAATTTCACAAACCCAATGTACTCTATTTTCCCATTTTGGAAAACCGAGTATAATGATGTTAAGAGGGTGTCTAAATTTGTTTTCTAGCGTCATACACAAAGCTGATCAAATGAATATATATTTAATAATCCAACCAGTTTTTGCATGGAACACGTTTTAAACAACGCTTAACTACTATTTTATATAAATAAATTGTTGTTGTTTTTATGCTGACAGACAAAGAGTAGACAAATAACCTGATTTAGTTAATACTGATTAAATCTTAAAATGCTTTTATTCAGGAAGAGCTGCTGCATCATTAATAATAAATATTTTATTGAAACTGTACATAAAATTAGGTCAAGCACAAGCTTATTAATGATTGAGTAATTAATAAATATTATAATACTATAATACTAGAGTTGTCTATTAAAATAAGCTTTTGATTTCAATGCACAATCAAAATTGAACGCCATAGTGCAAGTTATTTATGCTCTGCTTAAGTTAAGCATGATACGGCATACAAACATATATCAAAATAATTTATATGTACTTATAAGATTATGGCTTAATGCGTTTTTCAAGATTTGACTATATTTTAAAATTTAAACAATCTTGTAAGAGTTTAGGCATCAAATTACAAAATACACTCTCAAGTTTTCATCTTTAAAATGCAAGAAAAATGTTTAGCAAATTAATTTTCTGGCACTTTAATATCTTCTCTCAGTTGAATCATCTAAATTATTTACCAAAATACAATTCCTGCATATTCACATATTTATATTTATATATTTAGTTGATGAGTGTTCTGTTGTTTCGCCGTGCCTGCATCCATTCCAGAATTGAAAACATCTCAGCCGGAGCGATGAAATGCACAAATTGATTTGACCTTATTGATTGACGGCATTTGGTTAAATATTTTAGTCCATCAGACGCACGCGACATTTGCTGTTTCAATTTCAATTACAACAATTACAAAATGCAATGCCTCTTGTTAAATTATTTATGGCAAAGTTTTGATTAAGCGCCAAATTATTGGTTTGGGTATTGAAACAGCTGTCAGCTGCAGCGAACGGAACCCTGCTCAAAAACGGACTGCCCATGAGTTTGTATCTGTGTGTGTAGGTGTGTATGTGTATGTGTGTGTGTATGTGTGTGTAAATGAGATTGTTTACCCAGCACATTGGCAATCCATAACTTTTCACTTGTCAAGAGTTGTTGACATTTTGGGACCCATTTTATTTCTATTATAATATCTATGTATTATATATGTATGTGTTTTTCCGTGTGCTGCATGTGGCAAGGCGGCTAGAAGAAAATTGTCAAGTTTTTGGGGTATCGTCAAAAAGTTTTGCGGCATTCAACTCCATATTGTTGATGTATCTTATTTGTAAGCATTTTTGTTGATTAAACCCCCATGACGGAGTGAGCTGCCTCATATTGTGTTTGTGTTGTATGCAAATGATTAGGACACACACACACACACACGTACAGATGTTAATGTATGTGTGTATTATGCATATGTGTCTGCTCTTGATTGTTCTGAAGTTTTAAGCCCTAATCAATTTGGGCTTCTGTGCCACCTTCAAAAGACACTTTATCTGCCTGCTTTTCAGCTCGGCTCGGTTTGGTTCGGTTTCATTTTTTTTTTATAATGAGAAAACTTTTAACAGCTTAAGTTGAAACTCTCTAAATAATGACAACAACAACAACAAACCATAATTAGCTTTAATCATTTGTTTACTGTCATCTGTTTTACCCACAGCTCAATCCCTATATTCCAAGTGCGATGAGAAGCAATTTCAATGCCAAAATGGGGATTGTATTCCCATTAGGTTCGTTTGCGATGGTGATGCCGACTGCAAGGATCACAGTGACGAGCAGGTTACGGAGTGCAAATTTCGCGGTAAGTTACACAAATTTCATGCTGCATACTTTTAGGTGGCAGGCCAAATACGCCGCTTACACTCGCGTCCATCAACATTGAGCGACGCGTAATTTTTGCAGCTTTTCGAATCAATCAGAAAGCGAAACTAGTTTGTAACAATTACGCATGAACTTTGGGTGAAGCGGGGACTTTGATAGGGGGTGAGGGAACAGGGGCAATGAGAGCTGACCAAAACTGTGCCAGGGCAGTGCGCTCATTAAGTCGCTAAACATTCGTCGCCAACTGTAAATGCAACGCAATTTTGCTGACTGTGGCATGCAACGTTGTTGCATCAGCAATTTATCAACGCGTATTCGTCGCACGAGACTTTTGCGTCGCTATTCGACATAAAAGGAAACTATGTGAGGTCGTCTGCTTTATTTTATCACAATATTTGTGCCAGCCACCAAAAAAAAACATCATAAAAATAAAGTGCAGATAATAAAAAAAAACTCTTCGTGGAAATGCGCACACTGCAGTTGCCTTTGTTATAGTTTCTTTATATATCTTTTTTTTTATATTTTGGTGCTGCTACTGTGCATAACGTTATTTTTATGTAATCTTACTGAAGGGTAAATTTCAAGCAGTGAAATTGATAATGAGCCGCCCGAGGTAACAAAAAACCTGCAGCTGAACTTTGCAAAAAAGAGTTGCAGGTAAAAATGCTGCTACTCAAGTAATGAGCAAAATATAGAATATGAAAAGATAAAGATGCTCGACGGGTATCGTAGCATGTAACAAAGCATATAAAAAAAGAATACAAAGCTTATTTAAATTAGTAACAAGATTATAAGAAAGTCTTTTGCATGCTGCTTTGCAAAGAAAATTATAATTTAAGCTTTTACTTTCGGGTGAATCATATGATATAAGTATATAACTTAAGTAATTTTTCAGTTTCTGTTTAGTTTAGTTTATAGTTGAATGTCTTAAGTTAAATTTAATTTAATTTGAGAATGTGTTTGAGAATTTGAATCAAAAATTGTAAATACTATTATATATTAGAAATTTAAAAAAATTTATATCGGAATGAAAATCATAAATAATATTTTGTATTAAATTTAATAATTAGCTTATAAAATGATAAAATTTAGTTGAACTTTACATTTTGTGCATGCTTTGAATTATGCTTAAATAAGCTTCATTTTTATAGAGCACTCCTTTGAAATATTTTAAATTATAGCTTAGGAGCAACTTTAACAATTTATAAAAAAAAAAGGTATCTTTGATCTACTTCTTGTAGACACTAAAGCATTTAGAAGCCACTTGATTTCGTACCATTAGCAAAAACAAAAATCAGACCAACGCTCACTAAAATATCACCCACAACCCCTCAGCCTCTTGACTTTAGCACTCACAACAAAGCTCAGTTTGAATCGAAACCAAATATACAAAATACACTCAAATTTGAGCTCATTTTGCGCAACACTCGTTGTTGGAGTCAAAGCTTTTCATTGAGTTTGAGAGATTCCGAGATGCTGCAAAGCAGCTCTTGGCACTTGTTTTTAAGGATTGATGCTCCGCAGCTGTCCAGTTAGTTGGCGGCGAACTTTTCAAGCGAATGGACGGTCAAGATATATACGTAAACGCGAGTTGAGTGTTATATCTAATAACAGTTAAAGCAACTACATATAGATAATTTAAAGGCGAGCCAACTAGAAACAAAACAGAAACAGTGTGAAAAGTAAGCAAAAGCGGAAAGTGTGCCAAGTGAAAGAGTTTTTTGACAGGCTATTCAGCGCCAGTGCTTTAGGGAAATGAAAGCCATAAATAAATTGCCAGAGAAAATTATATTATAATATGCCCTCGAAATGCTGACTGCAAAACTAGCACCAGCGAGAATTGCTTCTAGTCAAAAACGTCCTTTGAAGTTATGCAAAGTGCTTTGACAAAATGCCAGCGCCAGGACAAGGAACCCAAAAGCTTACTCGGTACGCCGTGTGCCACAAAAGATATGCTATAGAAATTTGTGTGTGTTCCTTTGCTTTTTTTCTTTTTTTTGAGATATTTTTTGTGGTCCTTTTTTACGCTGTGTGAGACATTTTGAAAAGTCGACGTTGTCGGGGCTAATCGGCAATGTCCATCTGTGTCATTTTGTGGGCCAGGCTATTAAGTATTCAGAGTTTCGTCTGATTTGCCGTTTCACTTATCATTTATCATTTAGTTCTTCACATTAAATGTGTTTCCTCAATTTCCCACAGAATTCTACAAATGTTGTCTGCGTCTGGATGCCAATCATTTATGTTCCACTTACAGTTCTGTCCATGTTTTCCTATTAAATTCGTTGACTTTTGACAGTTGTTGTTGTTATCCTTATTACTGTTGACCATGATGAACTTGAAAATTATGCCTAACATTTTTGTCTGTTGTCGAAACGGAAATTATGCAATCAATTTGTGCAACTTGGCTGCTTCAAATATGTCACAAAAGGCGTCGCAATTGAGCTGACATCATGCAAATAGTCTTCAAGCTGAATGATTAGACGCAATTCAAGGGCATATCAAGTGAAAAGTGCTTAAAATAAAAATAAACATTTAAATCAATACAAATTATAATCAAATCAATAGATTATTCCTTCAAAGTTAAACCAAGACAGTTGTGTTATCATCGCAATATGAGACATATTTGGTGTTTATTATTTGTGACCAGTTTGCTGCAAACTCCATGTCACAGTTTGGGCGTAGTGGCTCCTGCAAAGGGTATGTTATAAATACACCTCTTAATTCAATATTACAATATCTATATAATTACTATGCAAAACAGAACACAAGCTGAACTTTAAATGGTTCATAAAATATATCATATTTTCAGTTAAATTGTTATTCTGAAATACATTAAGTTGAAGAATTCCTTTAAACTTTATAATTTAAAGATTTTGAAAGTTTTACAAAGAAATGTAAAGATTTTATATTTTATTTTATTAGAGATAGTACACTAGAACTGAATTTTAGTTTAATTCAAACTAACTTTTATACTCATGTTATTATAATTTATATATTATATATATTATCCTTGTAGGTATTCTTTAGATTTCTATTTTATAAAATTACACTATAACTTAATTAAAGTTTGACATAAATCATTGAATTTCACTTATATTAGCTGGACTTAGACTTTTTGTTGTCAAGGATCTCTCCAATTAAGTCCTGTTAAGTGATCTGACTGATGCGAATTGAGTTTTGCCTTTTATCAGCACAAAATACTATTATGAAAAGATATACTTTATTAAGTATTTTAACTATATAACTGTAGCTTTACTTTATACAGCTTAACTTTCAAAAATGTACTTGAGTATACATACCTACTTATCATACTATCCTAATTTTTGCTCTGAAGTTATGAAACTATTAATATAATTTTGTAAAATTTTAAAATGAGTTCAACTATGATTATGACCTAAAAGTTCAACCCTTAAACTTTTAACTCCATTAAGTCACTCAATTTATCCTTTCAACAACTTACAAAATGCTCACAGTTCAGCGTGTTTGTTGCTACACAACAGCATTAAACTTGAATTAAACATGCCAAAATCCCAATCATGGCATACACAATGCCACTATAAAGCGTACTCTTCATACACTCTAATCCACTTGCACTCAGACTTTCTACAACGAGCCGACGAGCTTCGCGTTGCATGCAACAAAATATTTTGCATACGCTGTTTGACATTTGCATACAAATTGCCAGACGCTGCTGTGCCAAAGGCCAAAGTTTTTTAATCAACTGAAAAGCCGTTTAAACTTAAGTTAAAAAAAAAACTACATATTATGCTGAAATGCAGCTGGCTAATGTCCACACTTTTATCAATTGCAATATGTGTGTTAGTACAATCAATATAGCAAGCATGTTTTATTATTTTCTATTTTAGTTCATTTGCCACAGACAATAAATTTAATTTGATTTTTAATTTCTGCCCAAAGTGACATTGAATTTAATGTTTACTCATAAAAAAAAGAAGTTCACAATTTACATACATAAGTATTTAATTCATATATATATATATACCCATGTAATGCCCCATATTAACAACAACAGAGAGTCAAATGTATACTTATACGATACTCGTAACAAATTGAAATTGAATCCAGCAGCGAAGCTTTTCCAAACATTGAACAGAAAAAGGTAGAAAAAATATTTTAAAAAATAAATAAGATTTTATTGATTCAGTATAAATACCCTACATATTTAAATAAATAAATAAATTGATATTAGCCATAAACATATAAAATGTTGCCAGAAAAGCAAAGATATTAGATTTTCTAAAGAAATCTATATAGTTCAAAAAAAGATTTTAAATTGTTCCATTGTGATTATCTAGTTTCGTCCGACGTTTTTTGATTATAGTAATTTTTATAAATAAAAATAAAAAAACTCAAATAAAAGCTAGTCCTAGAAACATATAGTTCGATCCGAATAAAATACGAAATTGCACAATAAAAGTGTTATATATTTGAACACAGAAATATAATACCCCACTTTAGCATGAGTATAAAAATAAGTGTTTGTTGGGTTGCACATGTGACCATTTTTTATTGTTCAACGGATGTGAACTCGTATTTATATTTGTTATTTTACTTTCTTTTTTTTTGAGCAAATATTGGCACACACTGGTTTTTGTTTCGATTTTGTTTTTGTTTTCCCTTCATTTTAAAAAATAGATTCATGTTGAACACAAGTTGTACTGTGCTTTTCTGTTTTTTCATGCTACATTTCATTTGACTGAATCGACAAAATGCCCACTGAGGCATTGAAGCAGAGAGTTCTACCCATAAAAAGTTTAGAAAAGTAATCATATAAAATGTTATTGATATGGCAACTTGTGACTGGAGCGCATATTGCAGCAGCCTTCAGTTCTATGCCACATTAAAATTGATTAAAATTAATGTATTTTTAAATTTTAAAATGTGAAGTTGATTTGCAAAAAACAAAAGCTTGAACATATAAAGTTTTTTTGAAGCTTTATTTTAAATCAGTAACTTATCTAGATTTAAATATGGCTTTAAAATAGGCAGTTTTTAAGCTTTTGGTTGTACAACTAGCAAATAATCTAGATTTAAATATGGCTTATAAATTTTTTAATTTAGTTAATTTTACAAAAAATTATAGCTTAATGTTAAATTCAATATTTCATACTTCGATGTCTATACAATTTATAATTTTAATATATTTCTCATATAGGCTCTCCAAAGTTAGTTTGCCCACATATATCCCGTTTAACACTGAAAAATCTCAATTTATCAGTATTATCCAGTTTAAGGCGCATATATATTCTATCTTCACAAAGTTCAACGTCAAATGTTTTTTAAATTTAACAAAAAAAAAGTTGCTTTTTAATATTTTCCCCCTATCATTTTCTTTCAACTTATTTATGTTAGGGAAAGTAAGCTTACAATGCAACCAAAATCAATATTATTTTATTAAAGGGGCTCTAATTAGTTTCACTTGCCCAACAGCGATCTCGAATAGCATCTTTTTTGACCTTTTTTCAAATTTCTTTAAATACTGTTATAATTAAAGCATTGAAAGCAAACATACATAGCTAAACAAGAAAGCAAAAGCATTTGTACTTAAATAAAAACATTTGTTGCCCTCCGAGTGGCATTGAAAAGCAATTGGACATTCAGCGCCCACGCGTATGCAACGATTTATTTTTTGCTTTATATTTTCTTTGCACAGCACGTGCTCAAGTGAGTGTAAATAAACACACTCATCTACACACGCTCTAGCAAACATATATATGTATATACATACTGTACATGCTATACATATGTGTATATAAGTACAACTGAGCATAAAACTCGATGGCAGCTTTTGTTGGCTTTTGTTTTTGATACGGGTCCAAAGCAAAGTTCAAAGGCAGTCACCACAAAACAAACACAAACACTCACACATGCAAACCATGCACATACATAGACGAAAGGACACTTGATTAAACATGTTTGGTTTCATGCTCTTTACAGAGGCCACTTGTTCATCAGACCATTTCCGGTGCTCCAATGGCAACTGCATACCCAACAAATGGCGCTGCGATCAGGAAAACGACTGCTCCGATGGCTCCGATGAGGCAAACTCGCTGTGCAGTAAGTCAAACATAAATAAAATAACAAATCTAGATATAAGTTAATACGTATAAATATATATACAATATATACTATATATGAGCTGTATTGTCGATACACAGTGAATGCCTGTCCCAACAATGAGTTCAAATGCAAGACCGTCGACCAGTGCATACCACGGAGTTGGCTCTGTGATGGTAGCAACGATTGCCGGGACAAGTCCGATGAGGCACAATGCAGTAAGCAACAACAATAACAACAACAACAACAACAACAATGAATACAAAACACTTTCCCTCTCACCTAACCTCACTGTCTGTGCTCATAACTCAACTCTTCACTTGCATTTAATAATGTGTTGCGCATAATTTGAAAACTATGTCCCATACGCAGTTTAATCAAGTCGTTGAGCATCGTTGCATTCGAGTATACATTAAAGCCATACATAAATGCATAGCTCAACACAATGGGGACACACAACGCAAAATACGCATACGCAGCGTTGGCTGGCAACAGCGCATAAAGTGCTTAACCCATAATACGCACTCACACAAGCATGCGAGTATTACACGCCCTCTCGCACACACTAACACACTAACTAACTTATACACACGCACACTAACAGCAACCCTTGGCCTTGGCTGGCTTTTCGATAGGATTATATAATGGCATTCTGGCCACAAAAAAAAAAATACAAAAAAAAGGCAGCTGCTTTTCAGCTTATTTGGCAACAGCTGAATGTAAATATATTTAATATGCCCGATGAAATTTATTAGCTGCAGCTATAATCTCTCTACCCCCCAACTCCTTTCTCTCTGTCTCTTGTTCTGTGTCCTTTCATCAAAATTCTTAGAGGCACGCACCTGTTCACCGGATGAATACAGCTGCAAGAGCGGCGAGGGCGAATGTGTTCCTTTGGCCTGGATGTGCGATCAGAGCAAGGATTGCACTGATGGCTCCGATGAGCATTCCTGCAGTAAGCAACTTCTGCAAACATTCAAATTCAATACCCTTTTTGATTTGTAGTAAATGTTCAATTCCCTTTGATTTATCGAGATGAAACTCATCCGTTTAGAATTGCATATTATGCCAATAAAGCTTTAGTTATTTATGTACTTGTTAATGCATATGAATGAGTTTCAACTGAAATATTACTTATAATCTAAATTCTTAGGTAAACTAAATTGTTTACTTAACTTTAAAACACTATGTAGACTTTAGTTCTTGTGTTCAACACGAAATAAACATTATAAATAACTGCCTTTAAGCAGTTATTTATTACTTTAATATATTATAGATTGCAATATTAAATAACCAGGGTTGGTTTGGCAATTAAAACGTTAATTTGGCTTCATTTAAAATTCTTTCAAGTGGCATGAATTTATTTGTTTATTGTTGGGTTCTTCTAAACAAGTATTTTATTCCTTTTATTTATTTCAATATTTAAGTTTTTTTTTAATATTATACGTCATTTTATATGATAGAATTACAGTTTAGTTTTTTAACGAGTTTATTTGTCTATCAAGATATTTGTCACGTTTTGAGAAAGGATTGCAATAAAGGAAAAAAGAATTTAATTGATATTTAATAAATACAAAACTTGATGAAAGTTCTTAGTAGTTCGATTGTAGACTTTTATATTCATCATAATCGGATCCTAAAAAATAATTTTATATAAATAAAATAAAAACAAGTAAGAATGCTCTTGTCGAGTGTGCCCGACTACAAGACTCCCTGCTCCCAACTTGCATTTCAAGCAGTTCAGCGACAACACAAGCAAGCAGAGCACTAAACTTGTCCAGTGCTTGTCAAACTGTTGTTCCTGCTTGCTGAGATGGGGGTTAAAGATTCTTCCATAACTTTGGTGCTATTTATCCGATCGTAATGAAATTTACGCAGCTTTACATTGGTTAAACATATATGTATGTGTACCCAAAATCAAAGATATGACTTCAAAACTGTGGCTGTGGGAGTTTTTTTCGATTTGCGCGGGTACGGGGAGTGCATCCGAAATTTGAAATAAACTTGATCTGCGTATGGTATTCAGGAACCTGCATGCCAAGTTTGGTGTCTCTAGCTTTTATAGTCTCCGAGAGCTGTGTTCATACGGACAGACGGGCAGACAGAAAGACAGACAGACAGACGGACGGACAGACGGCTGTTGATTAAGAATATGTATACTATATATAGTCGGAAACGCCTCCTTCTGTCTGTTACACACATTTGCAGTACTTTATAACTCCCTTTTTCACATTTTTAATAGGAACAGTTGTAATTAGGTAAAAAAAAAACACATAAACATTTTCGTAATGAAAGTCGGTTATCCTTGTACTGAGATTTAGTCGATTTATATATTAAAGCTTCACAATCAGAGGATATACTTATGACATAAATAACAATGTTGATTACATCTGAAAAACAATACCAAAGACTGAAAAATAACTTGGTAGGTCAAGTTTGTATAGTTTTCTAGACAAGTTTTACTATATTAACAGCTACAGTTTGTGCCTGTAAAAGTACTTAATACTTAAATACCTTAATAGGTCTTATCTAAGATTATCTCAAACATTTTGCCAAGTGTAATAAATTGTTCTTGTTAGCTTAGAATTTTATCACAACTAAAGATAAGAAGCATGTAAGTAAATTTATAAAAGTACTTACAACGCACTTAATTTAGCTTATTCCACACTTTCTACCAAGAGTTTGATAAACAATTCTTAAGACGGTTAGACTCAGTTTGTGTTAGAGCTTAGTTGAGCAGCGCAGTTTATATGTTTTTGATTTTTAAATATTTTTTTGGTTTAATATAAAGCTTCCAAATAACTTTCACACTTACAAACTTAAGTTGCATTTTATTAGCTATTATAGCTATTATTGCTTTTGCACAGCCACTATGCACATAATTCATCAACTACCCGCTTTATACCTCATTTCCCTTTGGTTTATGTCGCTCTTTGGCCATCGTTTTTTATGGCCAGCTTCCTAATCCTCTGTCCTGCACTCGTTTTGCTTTCGCAGACCAAACCTGCCGCTCCGATGAGTACACCTGCGGTAATGGGCGCTGCATCCAAAAGCGTTGGGTCTGCGATCACGACAACGACTGCGGCGATGGCAGCGATGAGCATGACTGCCCCGTGGTTCCCTGTGATGAAGTCGCGGAGCATACCTGCACCAATGGCGCCTGCATTGCCAAGCGTTGGGTGTGCGATGGCGATCCGGATTGTGCAGATGCCTCCGATGAGCGGGTAAGTAATGCTGCTGCAGCAGCAGCAGTAGCTGCGGGGGAGGAAGTGAAATGCTTCATAAATTTAAATTTTGTTTGGTTTGTTTGTGCGATTCCCATTCTTGTATAGGGCCAAGTTTTGAATGCAGCGCTGTCATATTTTTGTGTGTGTGTCTTTTGGCCAAAAGGCAGCAGGCATATAAATTACAGCCAAGTTGCGCATAACTCAACGTTGCCAGCTTTGCCAGCTTTTGTTGTCAACGCATAGTACGCATAAAATTGCATTTTGGCCCGACTTGTTAGACTGAGTAGTGGGTGGGAGTGGGGTTTGTGAGGCAGGGGTGGCTACATAATTTTGTGTGTAAGCAACTAAAAGTATGCAACGAAAAGTTTCGCCAAACTTCTAACAAGCAACCTCGCAAAACTTTTTGTCAATCCTCCATCCATTCACAGTTCTGTGCCAATGCCACTAAGCTGCTAACACCCTGCCTGCCACATGAGTATCAGTGCAAGGATCGCATCACCTGCCTGCATCATAGCTGGCTCTGCGACGGCGACCGCGACTGCCCCGACGGCGACGATGAACATACTACAAACTGCAAGAATATCACCTGCAGACCAGATCAGTTCCAATGTGGCGATCGCAGCTGCATTGCCGGCCATCTCACCTGCAATGGGGAAACAGATTGTGCCGATGGCAGCGATGAACGCGACTGCAGACTGGCCGCACAGCCCAAGAGTTGCAATTCCACCAGCCAATTCAACTGCGGAGGTGGACAGTGCATTCCACTGTCCAAGGTGTGCGATAAGCACAAGGACTGCCCTGATGGCGAGGATGAACCCGCAGGCAAATGTGGAGTGCACGAATGTGCCTCCAAGAATGGCGGCTGCATGCACCAATGCATTGATCGACTGGTGGGTTACGTTTGCGAGTGCCATCGAGGCTACAAGCTGTCTACCGATGGTCATACCTGTGTGGATGTCAATGAGTGCGATAATCCTGGCATCTGCTCGCAGCTGTGCGTCAATGAAGTTGGCGGATTCAAGTGTGAGTGCGAGGCAGGCTACATGCGAGACCCTCGCAATCATACGCGCTGCAAGGCCACTGAGGGGCATGCCTCACTGCTGCTGGCACGACGTCATGATATACGCAAGATTGCACTGGACCACATGGAGATGACGTCAATTGTGAATAGCACCAAATCAGCGACGGCGTTGGACTTTGTCTTTCGCACGGGCATGATTTTCTGGAGCGATGTTACCACACAGAGCATCTACAAGGCGCCCATCGATGAGGGCAATGACAAGACTGTCGTGCTGAAGCAGTCCTCGGTCACATCCGATGGACTGGCTGTCGACTGGATCTACAACCATGTGTACTACACGGACACGCACAAGTGCACCATTGAGTTGACCAACTTTGATGGCAACATGGGCAAGGTGCTGATTGAGGATGCACTTGACATACCACGTTCCATAGCGCTCGATCCGATTGAAGGCTGGATGTACTGGTCCGACTGGGGCGCCTCTCCGCGCATCGAGCGTGCTGGCATGGATGGCTCCCATCGCACCACTATAATCAACTACGATGTGAAGTGGCCCAATGGCATTACCCTGGATCTGGTACGCAAGCGTATCTACTGGGTGGATGGCAAGCTGAACGTCATCTCGTCGGCCAACTATGACGGTTCACAGCGCAGACAGATCTTGTACTCCACAGAATATCTGCGTCATCCCTTCTCGATAACTACCTTTGAGGATTACATCTACTGGACCGACTGGGACAAGCAGACAGTCTTCAAGGCAAACAAGTTCACAGGCGAAGGTGTTGAACCGATTACAGCTGTGCATATGGTGGGTGTTCAGACAGATCGTAATATATTTGATATGTTAATTTATATTTTTATCTTATACAGCTCCAACATCCCATGGTCATTCACGTATATCACCCCTATCGCCAGCCTGATGGCATTAATCACTGCCAATCGGTTAATGGTCACTGCTCTCACCTCTGCCTGCCGGCGCCGCGCATCAATGAACGCAGTCCGCGCATCTCCTGCGCCTGTCCTACGGGTCTGAAGCTGATTGCCGATGGTCTCATGTGTGTCGAAGATCGTAAGTGGCTAAGAGTTCTGATATAACTTCTCTTCTATTTCTTTTGCATGCATTCAAAATTAACAATCTATTTTCTTGACTAACCTTTTTTTTAACTATGCATGATTTTGCATGCAGCCCTTTATAGAGTAACTTCCAAACCGATTCTCCGAGCACCTCCGCGTGCTCACAGATTTAAACCACAAACGAAGCCTCACCAGCGACTAACGAAATATAATAATACGCTTAGCAATAATCCTAACGAAACCAATCAGGCAATCAAATTGCAACCAAAGCTGCAACTAACGCATGAAACTCTTGGTATGCCTGACAACTCTGTTCTGTGTGATGTTTGTTTTTGATGTTCTCATGTTTTGTGTGTAAATATATATATTTATAATATATATGTCTCTAAATTGTGTCTCTCTCTCTCTCTTCATATTTATGATGTAAATGTGGGATTAAATTAAACCTGCGGTTTTTGCATAATACTTTGACACATTTTTTTTAATTTGTTTTGTTGTTACCTTTCTTGTTCGTAATTGTATACTGGCCATAAAAGTTATCTATGAGGTGTGTCACGGAAGCCTCTTCGAACCGAATTCCAATACTTTGGTATAACAGAAATCTCTAAAGATATTGTTGTATATGTTTGTCAACTTTGTTATTATTTTTTAATTTTAAACTTATAGTTAAAATACTTTTAACCATTCAATTTCAAGCAAGTTGGCAAGTCCATGAGATTTCCGTGACACCACTGTATAAGTCTAAAGGTTACTTTATTAAACTTGAATACTTGATTAATCTTAAAATGTGTGCTGTATTTGGCTTCTTTTTGCATAAAGTAGTTGGTGTGCCTAAATATTCTGTTTGTGCTTTTTTTTAATTTTTCTTTGTATTCAAAGTAAAGTTTGTATTATGTCGGTTTTTGTGCTATTTAACTTATATATTCTAAAAAAAAAAAATAAGCTTATTTTTATACTATTGAGAACTTTTTTTTGTTAAAGATTTCATCCATCAACATTATCAATCAACTCATTACCACCAACTTTCTCTCTCAGAATGTTAGGGCTCCCGTAAAGTTGTTGAATCCTTATTAAGTTCTTTATACCTTTGCCTTTTTTTAATTTGCTTAAGAGCTCTGTTTATTTTCGACATTTTCTTGTTCGCAAATTTGTCTTAATGTTTAAACTACCATTATTCAGTATTAAAAGTTAAAGCTAAAACTTAAAGCAAGCAAATTAATCACAAATTTTCAGCCAATGCACTGAGCTGTCGACAGCTCTGTTCCGCAAGTCTCTTATACTTATATTATGGGATTGGGAGGCGATGGTCTGTGCTCGGTGTTGGATATATTCAAGCCAAGCCAAGCCAAGCACTTCATTTGCCGCACTGGCATAACATTTGCTTTGTCATGGCTCGCATTAATCATCATCAAAGGCAACCTCAGCCCATCCATCCTTGACAGTTTCATAAACGCCATCGAGAGCCACTTGCATCAGAGCGAACCGCAAGTAGGCAGCACAAATGAGCGAACGTTGCAACTGATACTGGAGTAGCACAAGAGGCAGCTAGCCACCCAAACACCCGAACACCCAACCACCCATAACCAGATAACCGCAAAGTATGAGGTTAATATTGCACGCGGGGTTGACTGGTTGCTCACTTGATGCTTGGCTCTTTAAAGCGAAATTCAAGATTATGTTGATAGCTTTTGCTGTTTGACTTGATTTAAGCGCCAAACAAGATCCGCCAACATAGCGAATCAGCTGAAACTCAGTTTGAATCAGAACCAGAAACCATTAAACGCGTCCCGTTAACGATGTCATTACGCATCCAACGCCATTTGTGTTCCCGCTGTTACATTCCCTCTCACAGCTCTCCATCTCTCCAGATCTTCATCCCTTGGTGGCATAAAAGTTTGGCCATCAAAGGCGCGAGCGCGTTTAAGTGTTTATTTGCGCCTAAATGCGCACTTTGAACGATTTGATTGAAAATTCTTTTGAGGAGTGGGAGTACATATACCCAAGCAGCTCCCTGAGAGTACCTCCCAAATGGCCTTTGTATATAGCAAGGGACTTAGCTCGTATATTACACAATTTTTTGCTCTTTTTTGTTCTTTTCTTGTCTCATTTTGCGCTTTTATTGCTGTGATTTTTATGCCTGTCACATTTTGTGTGTTTTGTCTTTTGTTTCGTTTTGCTTTCTTATTTGATTTACATGAATTGAACATAATTTCAAAACTTCTCTTCTTCAAAACTCAAATTCACAGTTGCTGAACGACGTCCTGCAAATAACCAGACACACATCGATCAAACCACAGCACCCAGCCCGCAGCCGGACTCGGGCTTTATAGCGTTGGTAGTAATTGCCAGTCTAAGTGGTTGCGCGGTTGTCCTAACGGTGGTAAGTTCAAAACACATTGTTCTCAAACACATATTTGTAATTTTTGATTTGATTTAAAGGTTCTACTTGTTGGCTATCGCTACTGCAGCAAGCGACGCATCAATTCTATAAACTTTGAGAATCCCATTTATCGCAAGACCACCACCGAGGATCATTTCAGTTTGAGCAAAAATCTACCCGCACGCATCTACGATCACACCAGCGTCATGGATGAGGAGGTAGGCATATAAAACTCAACTTATTTATATTTTATTTATAGTCATATTTTTATTTTTGGCAGTACTCACCTGTCATAGGCATATCGTCATACTAGAGCTTTTCGGTTTGGATCTGATCTAACTTGACCGAACTGGAAGGGAACCAAAATGAATAGAAACCCGCAGCAGACACGCCTAAAGACTGAGCAACTCGTATGTGTAAATTATTTTAACATTATTTTAACAGCGGGTCACTTCGAAGAGAATCCTTAAAGGATGCTGTACAAAATACTTACGTCGCAGAGTTCTAACTTAAACTAAACTTAACTAAACTAAACTAAATGAAAACCAACTTTAAATATAATTCACATAGTTCCAAACTGTAAATAGCTGTAAGTGTGCATTACTTAATTTTAAACAAACAGTTATTATATTATCCTTAACAATTAGAAAACAAGTTGAAACTTTATTTCTGTTTTAACTGCAGATCGTTTATTATTATTATTATAATTATTATTATCAATATTATCCTATTGTTAAGTGTACATATGTTTCCAACTAAAGACGATTGAATAAATTCAGATATAAATATGTGTAGTACGAAACTTGTTTTACGCTCACAATTTGAAGTTCTTATTTGATTTTCAGATCTTTTATTTTATAGTCTTGCCTGAATACAATCTCATATATGTGTACGTTTTCATCGATAATAAAGGAATAACAAGTGAAGTATGATAAATTTACCAAACAGTTTTTAGTTTAATGATTTTGACTTGACTTAAGTTGACTAATTTAAAATTTAAACTTATTAGCACTCATGTTTTCCTTAAATGGTTTACATTTGAATAACTTATTAGATAAAACAGAGCTGAACATGTTTATCATATTCGAAAACTATAATAACAAGATAAACTTGAAATTAGGTCAGTAAGTATTACAGCACAGACGATTCCCATCTAAATAAATACATATCCACAACAATTAAGAATGCTCTAGTCGAGTGTGCCCTACAACGAGACTCCCTGCTTCCAACTTGCATTTCAAGCAGTTCAGCGGCAACACAAGCAAGCAGAGCACTTAATTTGTCCAGTGCTTGTCAAACTGTTGTTCCTGCCTGCTAAGACGGAGGTAATAGATTCTTTCAAACCTTTGGTGATTATAACCCGATCGTAATGAAATTTACGCAACTGATCAACATTGATTAAACATATATGTGTACCAAAAATCAAATCTTTATCTTTGAAATTGTGGCTGTGGGAGATCGGGGTGTGTATCCGAACCTGCATGCCAAGTTTGGTGTCTCTAGATCCTATAGGCTCCGAGATCTGTGTGTTCCAACAAACATACGGACAGACGGTCAAAACGACAGACGGACATGGCTAAATCGACTCGGCTGTTGATGTTGATCAAGAATATATATGGTATATACAGTCGGAAATGCCTCCTTTTGTCTGTTACATACATTTGCAGTACTTTATAACTCCCTTTTCCCATTTTTAATGAGAACAGGCAGTAATAACCAACCTACATATATAAAATTCGACTGTTAGTGAATACATACAATACTTTCTTAGTGATACCAAAGGTTCCATCGCCCAAAAACTGAAGTGCTTAAAAAACATGTTTATGTTTTTACAGAATTTTCATATAGTTTGGCTAAATTTGATTTAAATCGCATTTATTTCTCAATTTCACTTCATTTTATCGCTCGAAATTATTCATTTTACGAAAATGCAACACCAAAGCAGTTTTACAGTTCGACAAAAATGTTTGTATACGTAGAATCTACGTCGTAGATACTAGTACTCATGTACACGTGCCAAATTTTATAGATTATTTCTACTACTGATAAGCTTTTACACCAACAGTCCAATATTAGAACTGTTGGGATAGTACCACCTTATAATAGTGTTGCATATGTTTATTTTGCTTGCGTATATGCTAACAATTGACTGCATTTTAGAACTTTGTTCATATTACATTTCGCAGTTGTTAATATCAACAATGTTAGCACCTCAAAACATACGGAATTAAAGCATGTTTCCTATTCGCATTTGTAAATATGTTAACCAATGCTTTGCATTTATGCAAACAGCTAACCATAAGCAAATGAATAATTATTCAATATGCAAATCTATGAACGCACATAGTCTGGACAAAAAAAGACTCGAAATAAGTTCAGGTGCACCTAAAAACAAAAGGTGAAGTGTAGAGATTTTACATGTAAAATAACACTAGTTGACAAATTAAAACAAGAGATTGTTGCGGTTATACGGACAGGCAGACAGACAGACAATTTGTAACGAAAAATTACTTAGAATTTATGATTGCATACTGTAAATGAAACTTGGAACAGATGCTGCCGGCGATCTGAATCAGTATATAAGTATTTAAAGTTCAGTTAGAAAAAATTTAGCAATTGGCCGCATTTAATTCAAATTAATTAAATCTATCATATTTCCATAGAAAATAATGATAGAAAATGGTTTTTATTATGATTTATGCTTGATTTGTTATATTAAAACTAGTTAGTATTTATGGAAGAAGTATATGTGAAGGAATATATGTATATAGTTTACAGGCTCGGAGATAGCAATTCCTAATTACTCCTATTTTCTATTTTTTGTCGATGCAAATTGAAAACAGGCCATTAAATCCAACAGTTAATATATATACAAAGATAAGATATCATGCTAGCATATAAGCATCAATGCCTTTTATCAGTTACCTATATTGCATGGTCCAAAAAAATTACTTTTATTTGCTGTTTTTAAAAAAAGTTTTTTTTTTTAATTTACGGCATAAAAGAGTTGAGTTTGAATCTTAAAATAATAATAGTTATGGAATAAGAGTAAGTACATATTTATTATTTTTAAAATAAAGCTGAAGCTATAACTTTTATTTCAGATTCATATAATAAAAGTTAAGGAACATGAGATATTTTTTATTTTTAAAACTAAATTTATGTTATAAAAGTTATTACTTATTTTGAAGTTAAAGGTTTTAACTGAGTAGGTACAAATTTGATGTATCCGAAATATAAAGATAAACAATTTCTTAGTTTAAACAATTTCTAGTATTTTTATGAGGGTCAATTTAATTAACATATGCATGTCATGGTCTCTGACCTACGCCAAGAACCAAATTAACCCAACAATTTTTTTAAAATCGGTTGCCAACGTAATTGTTACGCCAAACAACTGGTCACATGCAATTGAAGTACACACCTCCAAAACTGAGATCGTACGTACGAAAAGTTAAGAGCATTACGTAAAGAGTTCGAATTTATTACTGCTCTTAGCGATCGCACTCTCAACGTCTCTCTCATTCTCGCTCTCTTCGCACATTTTCTGCGCTCACACGACACGATAAAACTTCACGCAAGTTGAAATCAAATTTAGGTGTCGACATGCGAGCAAGTGCTCTCATATTTTGTAGGTACCTCGCATAAGTGGACAGCTAGGTGTTGCGCTTTGTGATTAAAATAGGTATATCATTTTCCCATGTCATACCATCTAGCTCGCACTCAACAGATCATACCAATTCAGTCCGAATTAAACAAAACAACTAGCTGTTTTTTCATTAATAGGTACCTGGCTACTCGCATAGCAGCACCTTGTTATTATTTCACCATAACTACAGGTAGGTGATCCACACGTCAACTTTTTGTATACGTGTGACGATCGTTCGGCCGGTTCGTGCCGGTGCGTTTCTGTGTGAGCCGACGCGCAACGAGCTCCATTCGGCTGTCGCTGGCATTGGTCGGTCAGTCATTAATCGTCGTGCGTTGGGCATAGTCGTGTTGTTGTTACTTGGGCAAATACTATCGTGCCGTTACGCAGCCTCTGAAACCAAATACAAATTTTGTGCGCGATAAATAAACTGAAAAACCAAAAGTTTCGGCAAATAAGAAAAACGTATTAACCGAAGAGAGGCAACAACAAATTATCGTCACTAAAGAAACCACAAGCGGGCATAGAAATAAAGTGTTAATCGAAAATGTATGAAAATATTTAGCTGAATTGCATGAATCCCATGATATATAGATGCTCATATAACTGTACGGTATATCCGATAATATATTCCCAACACGTGTAGTTCGAGGCCGCTTGCATTTTATGCTGACTTTTGCCAAGTTTTACAACTACTTTACTAAAATTAGAACTGCGTACGGCTAACAAATTTCACTTTAGCCAAGACAAAAAGCTATTAGGCAATAAAAAACGGGAAGTACTTAACTCGAGTGTCAGTAGCGCCAGTTAAATACTTACAAATTTTGATAAGCATATTGTGTAGATAACAAAAAATTAGTACTAACAGTGATTCACCAGGTTAGAGTGCTTGTAAATGCGATCTATTCATTCTAAAAGCCAATCAGCGTGACAAGTCAAAAAGAGCGCTAACTTGGCCAAAGTTTGAAGTTGCTGTTAGGGCTTTTACCTTAAAAGCCAAGAGCTACCCGTTCAAGTTGACCGCCGCTGGTTGTTTGATCAAGTCGACGCCCTTACCTTTCTTAACCGTCTTTATACATGGAATTGTTAATACCCTACATGTAAAATATATTCTTATATTGTTAGTTTTACAAAATATATAGTCAGGCTAGTTTCGATTTCCCCTTTTAATAAAATATTGCAAAAGTGATAACATTTTGCGAATTGAAATCACATTTAATTGATCAAGAATTGTATAAACTTGCCATTGAAATAGAACTCAATTCATAAGATGAACCCTTAAGAGAATTTCAATTTAGCAAAATGTTCGTCGAAGGTGGAAACCAAAACAGGCATGATTATTATATGTACGTGTTCTTCTACGATCGCATTAGACGATGAAGTTTTTCGTTAAGTTCTCGTTTGTCCACAAGCACCAACTTAACGAAAGAATGTCATGAGATAAACGGCAACGTCTAAATGCGATCTAACATTTAGAAGATGACGTTTTTCGTTAAGTTCTCGCTTCTAGGAAATAGGTGAAGCGGTGAAGGCAACTCGTCCACACCTCTTGCACACAAAAACTTAACGAAAGAACGTCATGAGATAAACGTCATCGTCTAAATCCAGTTTATAACATTTCAAGATAAAAACATGATCATCACGTGGCATCTTTCAGTCTAGCCTACCTTTTTTGCGGCATTCTTTTTCGGTTTTCTGCAACATCGTATGATGTGTCTTTACTTTTTTTTGCTTTAGTCATGCTTTTTGTCTGACGTTTTTTTTCATTCTTTCATTTTGTTTTGTGCTCACATTCATTCGATACATTTACCGGATGGATATTTCATGTGTTCTCTCTTTTTATGATAATTTTTATATTTTTTTTTTGGCAACTGTTTTGGCAAATGTGGCATTTTTGCTTGTTTTTTGTGCTTTAACAGCTGACGCTGACGCTGACGTTGGCTGTGACGTTGCGTCGCTGCGTCGCTGCTTTTGGCAGATAACGCGCTATTATTTAATACTAAAGAATATGTAAATAATACTACATATAAATATGAACAAACAAGTGAACAACTTAGAAAAGTGTGAAAAAGTCAAATAAAAGTGAATTTTTCGTTTTTTACAGCTTAAAGTCAAAGTTCATAAAAACGTGAGACTTATTAAATGATTGATGATTGGAAGCTTACATATAAAATGGATGAACCGTTAGAAATTTACAATCTAACCTCAAACATAGCTAAAACAGCAACAACTACAACAACAGGCGACACAAATAACACAAACAACAACAACAACAACACTAATCAGGAGCCACAGTTGCCCAAAGTCAACGTTTTCTTCAGCAGCAGCACCAACTATCAAAGTCGTGTTCAGCAACTGATCAGCTTTAGTTTTACATCATCGTTTCATCTCATCTTTATAACATGCATATTGAGCATTAGTAAATTTTGCAATGCCGCCGCTGTCAATGCGGCTCAGGTGACCGCTGCAGCGCCCAGTCCCAGTTTAATAATCTCCAATTTGAGCGGCTCGGCGCTGCTGGAGAAGATCAGGACGACAACGCTGGGACCGCAGCTGGATAAGTTGAAAAGTTTTGCACCTGCGGCTGCCAATAGCATAAGTTCGGGCAGTGGAAACTCATTTAGTTCGGCGTTCTTCAATACTAAAACTATCAATCTAACCATGGACTTTGCGTTCTTGAATGTGTCCGGCAAGATTAATACGCCTTTGGATATATGTAAGTATATTAAAGCCCACCTGCAGCATACATAAAGTTCCAGCATTATTTAATCATATCTATAAATAGTTAAAACCTGCCTCATATTGATTTTACATTAGGAATGCCTTATCAACAAGAAATTCTTTGTTGGTCTCAATGTTTAACAAAATTTATCTCTTAATGAAATCGAACAATCAAAAAACGAATTACAATGTGTTTACCTTTCCAAAAAAACACAAGTGTAAACCAGAGTGACCAACAGTTTACAAATCAATACATACCAAAGTTGTCACATTAAAATATAATGAAAATCAATTTTAAGACAAAATTTAACGAATAAGAGTGATTTATGATTCGCAAAATATAAATCACAAATAAGAATTTAGAAATAACAAGTAAGAATACTCTAGTCGAGTGTGCCCTACTACGAGACACGCTTGCTCCCAACTTGCATTTCAAGCAGTTCAGCGGCAACACAAGTAAGCAGCGCACTTAACTTGGCCAGTGCATGTCAAACTGTTGTTTCTGCCTGCTGAGACGGGGATAATAGATTCTTCCATTACTTTGGTGCTATTTATCCGATCGTAATGAAATTAACGTAACTGATCAACTTCATTAAACATGTATGTATGTGTAACAAAAATCAAGGTTTTACCTTTAAAGTTGTAGCTGTGAAAGTTTTTTTTTGCAATTTGTGCGGGGGGTGCATCCGAAATTTGAAATAAATTTGATCTGCGTATGGTATACAGATACCTACATGCCAAGTTTGGTGTCTCTAACTCTTATATTCTCCGAGATCTGTGCGTTAATACGGAGAGACGGACAGACAGACAGACATGGCTAGTTCGTTTCGGCTGTTGATGCTGATCTAGAATATTTACATATAGTTTATACAGTCGGAAATGCCTCCATCTGCCTGTTTTATACATTTGCAGTACTTTATGATACCCTTTTTACCATTTTTAATGGGAACATGGCGTCAAAATCAAAATTAACTGTTATTCCCTGACGTTTATTTAAAAGATCAAAAATAATTCATATACCATTACTTGTATTTTAAATATCAGTTGTATAAGTAAATACATTTGCATGTATTGGTGCACTTTTGACTAAAAATCGCTGCTTGAACTGAGCTTAGCTAGCGTTTTGTGTCTGTGTGTTTCGTCTGTGTGTTGTATGCGCGTGTTTGTTGGTTAAGTAACGGGGAAACACTTGCCATCATTTGCTGTTTACATACATACTTACACACATACTATATCGTTTCACATTTCTGCTGATCATGCCACCACCAACCGCGTCTCATACTTTATTTATGCGAATCGCTTTTCGGCATAACTGGCAATGTGTCGGCCTCTTAACTTGATCAGCAGTTCCATGGTAAAAATTGTTAAGCACACATTCCACAACGTCACACATTTTCCAGCCTTTTACTTTCCTCAGCCGCAGTGTCGCTCTCCACAAATGCATCTCTTTTGCCTGTTCTGTTTCCATTTTATGCTTCTTCTTCTGCCGGCCGGCATTTGCCACAAAAGAGCGAAGACCTCTCTCCTGCGGTTGCTGTAACGAATTTGGAGAGCAACAAGTGGTTCGGTTTCTTTTTGTTGCTTTTTGGAGTTTCATTCGTGGTATTGTTGCTCTTTGCTCGTTGTGTTGGGTACATGCACTGTGGTGTGAGTGTGTGGTAAAATGCTTTGAACAATAAATTAAGAGTAACAAGTAGAAATGCTCTAGACGAGTGTGCCCGACTACTAGATTTCCTGCAGTCAACTCTGAAATGCAAAGCAATCTTTGTATTCAATTGCACATACAAGTGTATTAAGCAAGCAGTGCATTACTTGTACTTCAAGCAGTTCAGTTCAAGAAAGCAGTAACAAGTAAGAATGCTTTCCAAGTTTGAAGGTAACAATAGTCTTTGTATTCAATTGCACATAAAAGTGCATTAAGCAAGCAGTGCATTACTTGTACTTCAATCAGTTCAGTTCAAGAAAGAAGTAACAAGTTGGAATGCTCTCTAACTTTGAAGGTAACAATAATCTTAGTATTCAATTGCACACAAAAGTGCATTAAGCAAGCAGTACTTCAAGCAGTACAGTTCGAGAAAGCGTATGTAGTGGGAGATGCCTCCTTCTGCCTTTTATATACATTTTCAGTACTTCATTACATCCCTGTATCCATTTTTAACGGGTACAGGGAGTAGATTCATTAAAAATGAGTACAGGGAGCACAAAGAATATAATTGATTGATTGAAAAATGTATTTGTGTATAGTGTATTTAATTTATTTATAAGCAAACGATATAATGCTTATTAATTATTAATATTTGAACTATCAAGTATACATATATCTATAAAAATAGTAATTGATTAGAGCCAATCTATACTGGGCATTGATTTCTGATCGGAAGAATCATCATCCACATTGTCAGTGAGTGTAGATTCAATTTGGGACTCTTTCTGAATTAATTCTGCTGAGTTCTGCTCCTTTGAATTAGCTGAAGTTATATTCTGCTCCGATTCAGCTGGAATCTTTGACTTTGGTGGTATCTGTCGTGAAACTGGTGCGATCCTCGATCTTGGTGGCAATGTAGTCTGCATTGATACTGATGCATTCTCTGTACTGATGTCTATAGGTGATGATGCATTAGTGGGATTAAACGATGCTGGATACAGCTGCTTGGACACAGCTGCGATCTTTGACTTTTTGGGTATAATAGATGGTTGTATCTTGGATACAGGTGAGTTACTTGGCGTGGCAGAAGCGATCTTCGTTAGCGTAGTTGGAGAAGTTGGTAGCAGCTGCTGTGGAACAGCTGTGATCGATGAAGTAGATGATACCTGATTCTCCTCTGGTGAAAAATCGATGCATCGCTTTGAGGTTAAACTAGTTGGTATTGGTGACAATGTAACGATGCTGGACTTTGTAGTTGGCGTATTCGATAATGGTGTGAATGATAGCTGCTGCTGCTGTGGACTAGTTGGTAGCAGCTGATCTGACGGCGAAGTTGGAGTTGAAACATTCGAACTATTCAAACTAATATCCTCAAACTTCTGGCGCAATGCATTGGACTTCTTGTTGATCTCAGAAGCCTTCTCGCGAGCATATTTACGCTGATTATTCAGAGCCTGTTCTTTCATATTGGACATGTTTTTAATTTCCGTTAGCTGTGGTGTTTCTTCTGATTTGTCTGGCACATTCTCCCCGTTCTCGAAAATTGTTTGCTGAGACTTTGGTTCGCAGTACTCCTTGGGCAAATTCTTGTAGGAGCACATAATGTGCAATGGTTCTGCCTTGGTCTTTTTGGGTCTACCACGTAGACCAGTACCCAGCTTTCTTTTAACATTCTTGCGATTTGGATCAATGCCCTGAGCAACATCTTCACAGGGACAGCGCAATGGTAGCTGTGAATCATCAAACTTATTAAGCAATGGCAATGATGATGTCTTTTTGCCAAGCGCTTTCTCCAAGTTCTTGAATAGCTGCTCGCCCTGCGGAAACTTCTCCTTTGTAACAAAACAGGAGTCGCCTGTCCTGCAGCCTGGCGGCCGCATTAACTCTGTCACTTCACGCCCAAAAGGTCGGGTGGGATCCTGTGCAAAGAAAATGTAATGTTTTTGCGAGCTATATAGTTTCAAACTCACAATTGGTTTAAGATACTCCTTGTACTTTTCACGCAATACCGAATTCCTCATTTTGGCTTTTAATAGAAATTTCAAATATTTCCACAGTTTTTTTAATCTTTTTTTGATTAAATTAAAATTTTATAGCAGATGAAAGCAGTGAAAATTTTAAGGAAATGAAAATCAAAGCCGACTTGGATATCGAAAGATTTCAAGTGTCATTAAAGCCAACTTGGTTATCGAAAGATTACCAATGTCCATATTTTTAAAAGGTATTTTATATCGATATTTTATCTACATTTATTTAACTACATTTACTTTACCGTTCTTTACTTTTATGTGAATAATGAAAAAAAAGGCCTTTGAAAACATAAGTTTATCAATAGTACATAAGCATTGACATTGTACGACATCACTTCATAATTTTAAATTCGCATAAATCAAAAACACAAAACCTTCAATATGTTAAAAGCCACAAAAAAAATAAACGTTAAAAGCGCTGCGAATGTCAAGTGCAAAACAAAAGTGACCTAAATTATGTATGCTTTATGCACAGTAACAACAAAAGCGCAAAAGATTAAAACAAAAGGTTAATGCTGGTCACTGACTAAATGTTTCAAAACTGTGTTAAGAGCATTAATCATTTAAACATTAGTAAGACCTACTAATTGTGCTATTTTAAGTAGCAATTCCTTAGTCTTATCAATATTTGATATAGTCAATTGAGAAAGAAATAATCTTTTTGCTTCGAGACTGAAAATAAGCTATAAATAATAGATAGTTTTGTTTAAAGGCCAGGTCAAGTGTCAAATTAGCCAATTAGCAGGTATTACCTTGTGCCAGGTAATAGGTCAAAGTGTAAGCTTAATTGTTGTTGTTAATTATATTTTTAGCATATTGACAGTCGTTATTTCTTTGATTTCTTCAAAGTCGGGCCAAATTGAAGGCCGTGACAGGCAGCAGCAAATTGTCAGGCAACTAATTGCCAAACGAAAATTGTCAACTGCTTTGCTTGGTGGCATACGAATTTTGGACCGCAATCGCAATCGAAGTTCTCGGCACGTTCATGACAGCCTAATGAATGCCAAAATCTGATTGAGAACTGAGCTGAAACTGCAGCAATACGTTGGCCACAGTTTCAGGAGCAGAGGCAGGACCACGAAAGAGAAGCAGAAGCCGAAGCTGAGGCAGCAGCAGCAGCAACAAATGTAGAAGGAGCAGAAAGCAGCATTGGGGCAGCATTGATTTATTTTAAAATCGAAATTAAACAAGTTTTTGGCCGGAGCAAAGCATCATAAAAACTGTCATAAAATTGGCAATGTCCGGGGAAGCGGTTGGCCCGCAACTCAGCAACTCATCGTGGCAGCAGAGTTTTTTGTAATTAACTTGGCTAATTATGCTAGAAATTTGCACGTTCTGAGGGCTCTGGTTCAAAAACATGCTGACAGACTGTACTTAAGCGTATATCAAGCAAACGGCTGCATTGTTTCCGTTTTGGCTTAATTGCAAAAGTATTTTACCTTATGTATAATTATGAGCTCAAATAAACTGGTTACAACCTAAAACAACTTTCAGTGATGAAGCCAAATAAGTGTAACAACAACAACAATAACAACAACGACAACAACTGCTTACAATTGTTTTGAGTGCTTTGTTTACGCTTATTATAGCCACATTCATTCATACACACTCACACACATGTTTCGTTAACAAGTATGTGGCATATTTTGCAATATTAAAACTGACAGCATGCAAGCAAATAAACAAACAAACAAACAATAAAACAATCATCAGTTTTCGACTCAAAGATTTTCAATTTTTTTTTTTTTTTTGTTATCTCACATGAACATTTTCTTGCTTGTATTTGTTAGATGTGACTTGTTAGTGTCATGCATATTATTATTACTTGCTCTCTTCAGCAATTAGACAGGGTTTTAAGCTTTTCTCACAGGTCAGCGCTTGTTTAATATTTTGTTTAAAGTTAGTCTTGTTTTCTCAGGTTCAGTTAAAGTAGAAAGTTCACAGTAGTTGTTGTAAAGTTTAATTTGAATAGAAGTTAAATATTGGTCTTTAAAATTTCACATTAGAAAAATGCTAAGCCCTGCAAGTTTTGGTAATGTTTATTTCAATTTGATGAATCAGTTCAGTTAATATGACTTTAATGTTGTTAAAATTAATATTCAAATATTTTATTACACAAACAAGTAAGAGTGTGCTCGACTGCGAGACTCCCTGCTCCCAACTTGCATTTCAAGCACAATTCAAACTGTTGTTTCTGTCTGATGAGACGGGGGTAATAGATTCTTCCATAACTTTGGTGTTATTCATCCGATCATAATGAAATTAACGCAACTAATCAACCTTGATTAAACATATATGTGTACCAAAAATCAAAGCTTTATCTTTAAAATTGTGGCTGTAGGAGTTTTTTGCAGTTTGCGAGGGTGCGGGGTGTGCATCCGAAATTTGAAATAAACTTGATCTGCGTATGGTATACAGGCCCCTACACGCCAAGTTTGGTGTCTCTCTTATACTCTCAAAGATCTGAGTGTTCATACGGACAGACGGACAGACAGACGGACATGGCTACTTCGTCTTGACTGTTGATGCTGATCAAGAAAATATGTAGTTTATATACAGTCGGAAATGCCTCCTTCTGCCTGTTACATACATTTGTAGTACTTTAATACTTCCTTTTTTCCATTTTTAATGGGAACAGGGAGTAAAAAGTCTTAATTTTTTAAATTTTATGATGTGGACGCTCTTTATCGATGACCAACTGAACAAAATGAACGAATGACCGACTGAATCAGTTCATGATGCTTTCAATTGAACTTATTCTGAACAAAAGGATAGAGCTCTAACATGAAGTATATAGATAAACAGCAAGATAACTAATACATCGTAGACTTAACCATCATAAATAAGACAACAAATTAATTGGAGCTCAAAATTTACATTTTTAAAACAAACTAGTATTTATTTGCAGGCAACAATCCTAAATATATACTTGCCATATTCTAGTTCAATTTCATAACATAAATTTATTATTTTTCAATATAATTTACATGTTTTATAAATAGAAATTTACGCGCTCTCTCTTTTTTCTGTGTCTAATTAATGTATTGACATAAATACATAGAAACTATGTATGCATGCAACCAAAAAAAGAATTACGCATACGCCACATGTGCCGTTGGCCGCGTTTGCAAAAATAGGGTAAAAAGGTGGCGTGATCTTTTGGCAAGTGATTTAAGCATGCGAATGACTTGGCAACAACAAAAATAATAACAAAAACAAAAACAAAAACAACAGCCCACATGTGGCTATGCATGCGCTAACGCACAATGTATGTACGATATACATACACTAATTATTTGCATTTAATTAGAATTCATTTGAATTTTCTTTGCAGAGGCGTTTTCTTGCATATTAACGTTTCAGTTACATTGAAAAGCAAAATAATGCGGGCGTTTTAATCATCAATCAAATTTGTGTAAAATGATTAATCCAACAGCTTTTCAAGCAAAATAAAATTCAGTCTGTGTGATTCATTCAGTTGCTTAAACAAAACAATCGCAAACATGTGAGCAACTGTTTATTTATGTGTGTTGCTGTTGTTGTTGTCGTTTGTTGTATGACGTCAATGATCAGGCCACTTTTTTTCCCATAAACAATTCCCCCTACCTTTTTGAGAGAGCGAAAACTTAAGAGTAGCTCAAACACTCTGTAAAGGTCTCTCTTAAATAATTTATCGAGACGTATAATTAAACTCAAATTTGTGTTTGCTGTAATTATACAGTATTCAAGTCACAATCCACGACTGTACCCAAGTACTCTTATATGTGGGTTGGCCAAAATGCAGCAAACACAATGTTCACACGATTATGCAATGGCAAAAAAAAAACACAAGTTCAAGTTTATGTTGTTTATCGTAATTGTGGACAAAGTTTTATCAGCTCACGAATTATCGCAAAATTTAAAGTAATTAACTGATAACATGTGAAAAAACAATTTGAAAAGCCGCGCAATAATGATGCCAACTAAATGCCAAGTAATTTGCCAGATGACTAAAATCACATTAAGGAAATTAGTTAAAATTTTAAAATGCATATTTTGATTCATTAAGCTATCGTTAGTTAATTGTCTATATAATATAGCAAACAAAGTTGTTTAGACTTGGGTAAGCTTTTGAATTGTTAGCAATCATTAAAAGACTTTGGCAAGACCAAAACTGATGATGCTGCTTGATTATAATCATATAATTATAGCAAATGCTAAATGTTCAAGGAAACTGAATTGTAAACAAAATCAATTAAAAGAAGAAATAACGAACTTAAAGGCATTATTTGTGAAATGAGTAAAGTATGTTACCACAAGCTATGGATTTTACAAATTTGACTTAACAATAAAATCAGCAAATAATATTTAAAAATAAGAAAAATAAAACCAGAAACAAGATACATTATCTAAAGTTCATATTTGCAAATTTCACAAAATTTATATATACACTTATTTTTAGAAATAATTAAAAGTTTAAATGCAATGTAAAATACTATAATGCGGTGGAAAGATATATATGTAGGTATATATTCTTTTGCTATACCCTTGCAGAGGGTATTCTAATTTTGTCACGAAATGTGTTACGCATTGAAAGAGACGTCTCAGAAAAGAAATGTGTATATATTCGTGATCAGCATCAACAGCCGAGTCATGTCCGTCTTTCCGTCTGTCCGTCTTTCCGTCTGTCCGTCTGTCTGTTTCTATGCGTTTTTCAAGACTTTGTTGTAGAGCTGTTTTGATGAAACTTTTCACAGATGCTTCTTCTTATTGCAGGTAGTACCTATAGTTGAATTGGCCAGATCGGTCCACTATAACATATAGCTGCCATAAGAACGATCAGCTGAAATTTTTTTTTTTATTTTCAAGATAACTCAACCAAACTCACTAAAGCTAAGTTTTAAGACAGTTTATACATGATGACAAAATTTCATCAAAATCGGAGCACCATATCTTATAGCTGCCATAGGAACAATCAGTTGAAAAATAAGTTTTCCTATGCAAATCTTTTCGGCAAGACAAACATTTCTTTCCTGTTTTTAAATAAAAATCATGAAAACCTAATCAATTACTAGCTCAAATCCTGTATTAAATTTTTATAATTTATAATAAGCTTACATAAATACAACAGATAAGCTAGCTACTGTCTAAATTCTGCACTCTTTGAACGAATTCAGCAGCAAGAACTAATCAAAACTAATGCGAATTTGATAATGATAACCTTCGGTTAAGCAACCGCGCACATCCTCAGCTCATATTACTGATAATTTCAGTTATCTATAAGTTTGTTATTTCCACATCGAATTTCCAACTATCATTATAATCACGAGCAATGATTTCAAATACAAAAATAATGATAAGGAATATACACAAACAAAATAACTGTATAATAATAAGTGCTTATCATATTTCCATTTTAACGCGTGACTGTTACAAAGTTTCCGTTTTTATCTATGTACATATATTCTGAGTAATATGAGCACATAATTGATGAAATTCGCCAAATAATTATAGCTTGTTAAGATATATGTACATATAAATATATATATATATATACTTAATGTGTAATCAAATCAAAAGAAAACTGAAATATGACATATATAAAGCAGGCATTTATATTGATTTGACCATTGATTGACTTTTGCGTTGATTTCTGTTTATTATTTCGCCCTTTTCTGCGCCAACCAGCCAATCTATTGGCCTGACCTGCTGTGCCCCAACCCGACACTCCCCATGCCGCCCCTCTTTCACTTCACTGTCATTCACTTAATGCTGCGAATTTTCATGAGAATTGTTATTGGTTGAACCAGCTACCATCTGAGATCCGCCCGGGGGCCTTTGATTGATTTCTGGGCTTTGGCGAGCCGGCAAAACTGTTCAACGAACCTAGCAACACGCATTTAATTGGCCACCTACCAGCGTATGATGCTGATCAGAAATGCTGTCAATCAAATGGTTTACCATTTTTCTTTTTATTATTGTGGTTTTTGTAAGTTGCGTTAACTTATTGCTCAGAGTAATTTAAATTATTCAACTGACCAAAGCAGCAAACAGTGTGTAATACGCAACGAATCGCAATGAATCGATAAATGAAAAACTTGACTGATTTCAAGGCCATGAAACAGTCATATAAAGGTCAAAGCAGTCTTTGGCCATCAATCTTAATTAGTGTATCAAGATTTATTTAAGGCACAATGCCGCAAATTGTCATAAGATGTTTCTGACATAATCAACATAAAGAAAATCTGTATTATACATAAAAGCAAACTTCAGTTTGACATATTAACGCACAGATTGAAAGGTAGGCTGACAGTGTCATGCTGTTCTGTTCCAGTATCCACTTTCGGCATAAAATTTCGAAAGTAAAGTTTTCGCAAATGATCTCTCAACAAGATTTTGCATATTGAATTCATGTATGGAATTAACTATCCACTTAAAGTAAAAGTGAAGTGAAACATGGAACAAATCTGAAAACTTTTCTTGAATTCTAAAATCTATAATAAATGACAATAAATATGTGTGTAGCCATACCAAACAACTATCAATGTTTCGCAAAACCTTCTGGCCAAAACCACAAAAGATAATCATTTAATTCAAGTACAAACAAGTTTTCATTATTAAATTAATTTAGTGTTAAATTCCAGTAGCAATGTGTCTTAGGAATTGATATTATGCATATAAACAACAACAATAACAAATAAACAAAAATTATATATTCAAAATTGTAACTTTTATGTATTTAACAGAGTTTTTAATGATAAGATTTGACTGTCACACGCAATTCATATGTACATTCTAATTCCTTACACAAGTATTAACATTAAGCCAATTATGGTGGTTCTTAATATCTTTTGAATGCCCATTTGGTGTTAGACGTGACAGAAATTTGTATCTTTAATATCTATCTCGATATTGTTGCGCAATTTCAATTAGGCAGCCAAACGAGTCACTTTAAATGCAAATTGTGTGACATTTACATAGAGATTTGTGTTGCAACAAAAGCTTTGTACACACATTTCCACACACACACACACACACACACACACACACAAAGTGCAATCCGCACAATAAAAACGAGCAAAAACTCTTTTCATAACAAATTAAAGCACATTTGCCATGCACAAAAATCACAAAATAAAACATGAAAAAGATATTGAAATTTTCGTGTGTGCGTCTTTTAAATAATTTAGAAGCTCATAACGCGGCTTTGTATGTGCGAAAATGTAGTTGTATATATGTAAAAATATATTTCTATATCTAGTATAGTTTTTAATTAAATTCAATTCGAATTTTGTTAGAAAAGTCATGCATAGGCAATATGCTGTATTTATTTTCAAAGCCCATTTATACATTTAATTGGTTTACTAAGTACTATTACTTTGTATTTAAGTTTCTCTACACATTTGACTAATTTATTTATGACCAAATTTTAAATTTGTCATAAAACAAAAGCAACTATAAAAAGTTGAAACGAATTTAATTTATTTTGCATGCCAAGAGTTTCCCACGATAATGAAGTGTGTTACTGTGTCTATAGCTGTGTGTGTGTGTGTGTGTGTGTGTGTGTGTGTGTATAACGAGGGCATTGCTTGACATGTCTGCAATTGTAATTAACTGTATGATGAACTCGTGCGTGTCTTCCTTCAGTGCTGCCTAAGCAATTGTCAATTTGTGTTAAATGCGCACAATTAAACAACAAATGGCACATGGATTGAATTGTTGCTCACTTTCAGTCTAATCTGAGCATATTAGCAGAACTTACGAGTTCAACAAACATATGCACATATATGTCTGGCTAATTGAGTAGTCATATCACACACACACGCACACTCACGCACCTTAAGCCTGGCAAAATCGGCTCAATCGTAAGCCATTTTATAGCTAAGCGGAAATGTGACTGCCACCATTTTGTTTGCAACTGAGTTTGTCACTAAGCCTTGAGTAAATGCCATAAACGATTGATGAGTCCCTTTAGTGAGACTTGACAATACATAAGCATACACACAGACACACTCACACACACACACATTTACGCGAGTACAGCCTTAAGAATTGCTCGAATATTCGCTTATTAATTTCAAAAATTTTGCCCTTTTGTTTATGGCGGCGACATAGCCGCATATTTTGTTTGCGGTTTGCCCTTTCCGACACAAATACACAAATACACACATACACTTTATTATTTACAAGTTCTTGTTTATTGTCAGTTTTACCATGGCCTTAAAAAGGGCTTAGACCTTGTCAACGATACGTTTTGCAAGGATCTAACTCACCATCTACCGCCTTTAATGCTCCATTGTGCGGCTCAGTTTGCTAACGACCCAGAAGTTTTCAACTTAAATGTTAGTTATGAATTTTATTATAGTCTTGGGTTACGCGCAACCACAAAATTTCAACTTAATTAATTAATATGCATTTGATTTTGTATAACTTTCAGCCCAAACACTGCCACATTACTGTGAGGAGAAACAGTTTCGTTGCTCCAGCGGTGAATGCATACCCATTCGATTTCTCTGTGATAATGATCCAGATTGCAAGGATCACAGCGATGAGCTACAGGAGCAATGCAAGTTTACAGGTAAGTCTATGTAAGATGTTATCAAAAGGAACTACCTAACAACGTTGCGTAGCAACAATGCTTATATATTTACTATCAACTCTTAACTAGAAGTTTTTTTTTTGTTTGTGGTTTTCTCGACTAGGCTCTTTGAGGTTTTTTGTACTCTGCCACTTCAGCTGTTGCCCCTTTTTACAAATGACTTTTGTTCAAATCCTTAACTGCAAACACTTGATGCAAAGCAGAGAAAAAAAGCACAAAAAAATATTGCGTTTGTAGCAACAACTTTTGCAGTTGTTTCTGTTGCTTCTGAATGAAAGTTTTGTCGTTGCCATTTTTTATTGTGGATGTACTGGTATAGCCTGCCGACGCCTAGACCAAGTCAAGGAGTAGTACTGGATTTGGAGTATAGGTCTGGGGATTGGGTTTGGGTTTGGGATTGGGATTCGGGTTGAATGAATGGACACAGCTGTTGCCAGTGTTACGTGTGCTCGCTCACTCTAATCTGTTGTCAGTCATTTGTAGTTTTTCAATTTAGAAAATGTCACAGAACTAACCATTTACTTTGCTGCTGCATGTCTGTGTTTGTGTGTGCGTCTGTGTGTGTTTGTGTATGTTTGCCTTTGTATTGGTTTTGGTGTTTTGCTATTTGTTTGGCTTCGTTGTTGAGTAAGTAACAACTGACTGTTTATTTAGTGTCATGTTAGGGCCTCTGGAAAATGCCAACTGGCCCACAGAATTTATTCTCATTTAATTTTTAGTCTGCTATGTGTATGTATGTGTGTGTGTGTGTGTGTGTGTATTTTATTAGCCCATGCATTTAATTTAAGTTTGTTTGGCTTAGATAGAACAAACTGAGCCAGCAGCCGCCGGTTTATTCAAGCTTCGTTGATTTCATTTGGCAACAGTTTGCAAATTGTGTTGCCTACTTTTAGGGCTAACACTTAAAATAGTAGCTTCACAGTGCGAGTCGCAAATATTGAGCATGCCCTGAGAATGTTGAAGTTCGTGTTATAAAAAACGCATTATAATCATTTTCACATTTTACGAGATTAATGCAACTTTTTGGAAAAATTATTTTTATAGCGCAAACTGTTTGCAAACTTATGCTGTTATATTGTAATAACATATCTTAAGCATAAACAACCTTGAGCCGGCTACTGCTGTGCAAGAGCTTAGTGAATGAGTGACCCACAGCAATTGCCACAGCTAAGCACGAGTTGAGTCTTATTTAGCGAGTGTTTAAAGCAAGTCAAGTGCAATCTAACTAAGCCATTGCATCATGCTTAAGGCACTGACTAAAGACTAAAGAGCTTAAGCAAAAACACAGCCAAGAGCAACAAGCAAAAGCTCAGCTTGTTTAATGGTATAGTTTAAGTCTATAGTTGTTTGCAACAGAACCATATTAAATTGTTAATGCTTCAAGAATAACAATATTTTTAAAATTTGTTTTCGCTATAACGCAAAACTGTCTTTTGAACGATTGTCCATCACTGTTTCACAATGACTTTGACTTTCGTATTCGACGGCAGATATAAAATAACTCGGATTGGAACTTTAAACGCGATACTTAAAATACAAACAAATATTCAGATAACATAAATAAAGTCAATTATTGAATCATATTACAATTTAATCCCATTATTAGCAACAATCAATGTAAAACTGAACATAAAGGCAAAAAGAATTTTAAAACAGATGCTTTTAGGTAATAAAATATCTTTTTGATCAAAGTAATATAAAAACAATTAAGATATACCCGACTGCGATATACTCTTTTTTCCGCCTCTTTGCGGAGTCAGATCTTGACACTTTTTCTTACTATATACTATATATCAACATACCAAGTGTGGTTGCTCTAGCTTCAAAACTGTGGAAAAAACCTGCGTTCATACGGACAGACGGACAGACGGACAGACGGACATTTCACAAACACTATATACTTTCTTTTCTTTTTTTTTTAAAAAAATTAGGAAAGAAAGCTACCGCATGCTCTGTTAACAATCTGGGTGTAGTCGTGACAAATATATATTTCTTCCCAAAGATAATTTTCAGCTATTACATAAAATTTGATGTCTCTAGTTATACAGTACATAGATAGAAGATAAATATTTGATCATTGTATTTGGGGTGCAGAAATTTAGGGTATATTTTAACACTTTTCTTTGGTTGCTGCAGCTTGAAAAAAAATATTCACAAACCAAATGTATGCTCTCTCTCCCATTTGGGGAAGCAAATAATAAATTAATCAATGAATTCCGGCACTCTGTTAATGTAAGAAATTTGCAAATGCATTTACTTTTAAATCGAACAAGACATTGTAATAAATCGCAGTCCATAGTCTGTAAGTTATTGTAACTAATACACAACAAAGGAAGTCGAGAGGTCAAGCTTTGCTGCTGATAAAGCAAAACAACAGACAGTAAAAAGCTGTTACTATACTTAAGTCTCGGACTTATCTCAAAAAAAAGTACAATTGCGACTTAATAATTGACAATTGAATTGCATTTGACAAAAAATAAGTAGCTGTATTAGTAACATTGCGACGCATACAAAGAGCGATTCAAACTTGACCCATTTATATATATAGCATGTTTACATATATCATATATTTAAATGGAATTCCCGGCTCAAACTGACTGCGTCATCAAGCATCTTATCAATGCTGCGATTGGGTTTAATGCGTCTCATGCTAATTGGGTATCAGCAAAAAAAAAAAAACAGAACTTTGATTTTATTATTAATAATTTAGACATACGTCTTTGCTTGTTTTGACAAATTGACAAATTACAGACACGTTTAATTATTTCAACCGGCTGATAAGCTGAATTGAGCGTCTGGCTTTTAAGTGAACCATGCAGCATATGAGTGATATGAGTCACAACAACAAAACTCACTCACAAATTGAGCATTTGGAATTGAGCGAGATTTGCAAAGCTCTTGAGTGCAAAACTCTTATCACTTTGAGCGCAAGCTCGAAAACTGCTCGAAATGCTGTTGTGGATGCTTTTGGGATGCTGGCAGCGTTTTATATTTTTAAGATTCAACGCTACGCACTCAAAACTCAGTTAGCATCGAACTTTTAATTTAAACGGACGTGCGTGTGCAACAGGACGATAAACAGGAACAGAGCCCGAGGCGGCAAAAACAGAGCATTGCGTGTGATATAAATAAAATAAAAAGGCGAACGTTTAAAAAAAAAAAAAAACAGCGCTAAAAGTAAGCAACAAAATAAGTGCTAAAGAAAGGACAAAAATATATAAAATTAAAAACAGCAAAAAAAAAACAAAAAATATATAAATAATAAAAACATGTGTATTTTTGTAACTAGTTGCCGTGTGTGTGTGTTTGTCTTGTGGCTGGCGTCGCATTGGCGCCAACGTTAACCAAAATCAGCAGCCAACTCGCAAGCGGAAGCTTTTACACCGCCTGTTTTTCCATTTCCTTCAGATTTCCCCAATTGGTTTTCACGCTTCTGCGCGTCGCTATCATTTTTTTTTCGCATTAGCTTTGACTTTTGTTTCTCTTAGAAGCTGCTCTTTGCATCGGCGGTTTCAAAAGAAAAAAACACAGCAAGCTAAAGAAAACGCAACGAATAAATTTTTCATTTGATTTGATTTGGCCAACAGCTGCATTTGGCTTTGTTTTGAATTTGGTTTGGAATTGGATTACATGAACTTGACACGAATGCGCTGGTCAACTGCCATTGACATTTACTCGAGTACTCGAGTATTTGAGTTTTGAATTTCATTTGAGGCTCTTAAGCCTGACACGCACTGTCAATTGCCATAAATCGCATTAAGTTGTCATAATTAACAATTAAACAATATAATGCACTTTTCGAACACAATCAAACAATGCAGCTGTGTGTGTGTGTATTTATATGTGTTCAATATGATATTAAACAATTGCAATTAAAAGTAAACACACGCAGCAATTCAATATGCGGATTATGTGCCACACATAGCACAATAAATACAATGTAATTGTTTAAAAAAATATATAAAACAAAGTTGAAAGCATGCAATGAACCGCCGCTTAATTAAAACGTTTAATATATGCATACATACAAACAACAACAAAATCAGAAAATGATGCAAAGTTTTCATTGACGATGCAAACAATAAGTGCAATAAATAAAGGCTATGCAAATATAAATATGAAAAAATTTATTGAAAAAGCTTGTATTGCATTTAAATGAAAGCCAATAACAAACCCAGTGTGAAATTATACGTAACAAAAAAAAAAAAAAAAAAAAAACTATAAATTTGCTAATCTTATTATTTATATAAAATGCAAATTAATTTAATGAAATAGAAAATAACAAAGTGAAAATTTTATAAACCGCTCAAAATAATCAAAAAAATTTAAAAAAAAATAAATAATTACAAGCTAATTACTTAAATTAAGCTAACAGCATAAAGATCTAATAAATTTGATTATGACAATTAAAGCAATTATAAACTATATATAAAATAAATTAGAATTTTAGCATAGCATAATGAATAATAAATTAAATTATTACAATATAAATAAAACGTGATTTTTCATCTAATTAAATTTGAAATAGTTTAGCACTAGTTGATTAAAAATTTGTGTTGCCTACTTTTCAGCGCTAAAAAGCTACGCAATTTAAAATAATTACAATTAATATTTTGTGACTTTAATAACAACATTAAAAAGCCGACACAACAACATTTGAATTTAATTTAATAATTTTAAACACGCACTTAGGCCACATTATAATATAATATAATTTAACCTTTGGCCTGCGCAAAAATTTGCAGGCAAGTTAGCAACATGGGACTAATACGCAGCTTCTTGGCTTGCCAGCTGCTGCTCATCAGCGGATTATTACAGCACGTTCAGCAACAACAGGCACTCAAGACATATGCAACGGCCATTGATACGGGTATGAGCTTATAATTGTGTCCCTTAACCAAACATAATCTTATGCTAAATACCTTTGCACGTTCAGCGGGTAGACAAGAGCTTTGTCATGTTTTCGCTTAAATACTAAACACGTAAAGCTTAAAGTTAGTTTGTAGTTTGTTGGTATTAAAATAACATGTTAGTTTAAAGTTTTGCTAGGTGTTATTAGCTCATAAATAGTTTAGTTTAGTTTAGTTTCCTTGGACTTGGTATTATATCTAGTACTTTCGAAACTGACCAAACATTGACTATAATTCATTTGCACTCAACTCAAAGTACATTCAAGATATTAAGATTAGATACGTATCCCAAAATCATTTGAAGACCAGCTAAAGTAAGCAATATTGGTTACAAGGCACAGCACATGAACTGCTTCAAGTGTAGTTCGATTTACTGTTATTGTCTGCTCAATGTTGTTTTTTTTTTTGGCTTTTATCTCTTATGGCTGGGCGTGGCAGCAGAAACAACAACAACACACAAAAAAATAAAGAAAAGATAGAAATAATGTCAACTGCCAAAGCAAGAGTCTGTGTATAAATAAATAACTTATAGACAACTAAACGGGACGTCCATTGAAAGCAGCATACAGTGAGCAACAGCAGTAACTTTCAAGCTATATGTACATATGTTTGCTACTTAAGTGGCTGCCACCACGTTGCGCATACGCCGCGTAAACAGCCAAAGACAACGACAACGGCAAGGACAAAAGGCGTCAGAAGCGACGTTGGCTCGACTTTTAAGCAGCTTTTACACATGTGCTATAAGTGCCCAATATATATGTATATGTGCATACATATATAAATAAATATATATATATATAGTAGTGATATGCGCGTTCAATATCGAGCGCATAAATATTCATGCAGCACCATTGCAAAAAATAAAGAAAATGGCGAAAACGTAGAGGCAGCTGATAAGCTTCACAGAGTTTAGAGCTAGCAGCATGTAATGTAAGAAAAAAAATAAAAAAAAGAAATCTAAAAAATTCATGCTTGTACTATGTCTGTGCGTTGACTGCAAAACCTTAGATAAATTCAGTCACACATATCCTTGGCCCAACATTGCCTTATAAGCCATAAATTATGCATGGCTCACTTTTAAGCGGGCGCAGCAGCAAAAGCAGCAGCGGCCATCGAATTTTTCTGCTTAAGGTTAAAAGTTAGCAAATATGGCAATTTTTTTGCCTTCTTATCGCCTTCGTCTTCTTTAAATTGCCTTCATTGCAAACACTTAGATATCTTAAAAAGTATTACATTATATTTTTAGCATGTTGTCTATTGAAGCATGTTCCATCTATCAAATTAGCTCAAAATCATCAGCTCGTTTGAGTCATTTCAAACTATTTATGGATCATTTTTACCGATTTAAGTCAGAAGTTACTTAGGAACATGGATCAGGATAATGTCAGAATAATCTTTTTATCTAACAATTCAAATATGAAAGTGAAGAGTAGTTTCTTAAACGTAATCTAAACCTCTTAGCTTGTTAGCAAAACTTCAAAAAGGATTCCACTTCGCTTGCGAAATGCTAACGAATTCCTTTTTAGGAACACACACACACACACACACACACACAAACACACACACACACACACGCGACGAGTAAACATAAAATAGCACAACAGCAACAACATTCAACATTACTCGCAGCTCAATCCGATTTGGTCGCTTTTCACTTCCGACACAGCTTTATTTAACATTTAAATTGTCCGGCATTTAAAATGCAATTTTAACAGACTTGTTTTGCCAATGGTAATTTGTTCTGACCCATGCAACAGTTGCCCCTAAACGCCCCATCCCCCCAAACCACGCTCGAAAAATAAAAAATAAGCAGCATATGTAAAAAGTTAGTCTCATTAGAGGCAGCTCTAAAGGCACACGCCATGCAGCTCTTCAAATGATTTATGATGCTTCGTGTGGGGTCCCTTAACCCGTAGCTACCCCTCAAAATTTCACTTGCTACTCTTTTTTTATTATTGAAATACTTGAAGCAAAAGACAAAGCACTGCGTACAACTCCAATAAAGTGAAAAAGGTGCCATAAACAACAAACGGCATCGTTTGCTTGGGCCTTTTTTTATTATGTATTTGTCGGGGGACAGCCCCCGTTGTGAATGAAGATGCTACTACCTACAAAACATAAAGGAAAACAACAAAAAGAAAAGAGAAGAAAAAGAAGAAAAAAGAAAACAATTGTAAACAATGAAAAGGAAAATCTTCCTAACTGCGGCACAAATTTTTCATTTATTTATTGAGACGAGAAGTCGAGAAGAAAGCAAAAGTAGATATAGAGTGCAAAAAGGAAAAAGTAAAATTTGTGCACGTTTGCTTCCTTTTTCCGCTTTTTAAATGAAACGGACAATTCAATTTATGTTTGCCGTTGCCCCAACAACAACAACAGCAATAACAGCAACAACAAAAACAACAACAACAGACAAACTTCATTAGATGTCCGGTACGGAGGCAAATTCAATGAATGAACATTTCTCATTTTAATACCCTGAATGCAAAATACAAATTCCATTAGACACTTTAAATTTAAGCCAAGCTGATCCTTCATTAGATATTTTCGTAGAATTTAAGCTTAACTAAATCAATACAGGCATTCAAAATATAAAAACCAATACACAAAATTTATATAAAAAAAAAAGTGGGATTATTACCCGGAAATATGAAAAACGAATATTCGTAGTTCAGTTTGGTAAGTTTTTCTTTTGGAAAGAAAGCAGAAATTGGAATTCGAATTGAGCTTTAAAAAGAAAGAACCTTTGCTTTCGAAAATGAGCCTGCTAGAGTATTAACAAGTCGAATACAATGAATCTTCTTTTTTATTTTTCATTTCTGATTCTATTAATATATGTATGTATTTCTTTAAATGCAATTGTTGTCAGCTTAAAGAAAAGTAGCAAGAAAAAGGGAAACCGCAAACGTTACAAATGGAGTATAGAAAATGGAAAATGGCAAATATCAGGAAACTTTTAATGCGCCAAATCGATGGATGACCGCAAAAAAAAAAACTTTGCTGCCTGTGGACACTTGAGCAAACAGATAACTTTTTGCTTTAAGCTGCGCTGTAAATGAGCTTAGGGAGGCACGCAATGAAAGAGACGGCATTTGTGGGCAGACTACAGAGAGAGAGAGAGAGAGAGAGAGGTGGAAAGCAGAACACACGCAGGATTGTGGCAGTTTAGTTGCATTGTGCTAAAGTTTTGCCAAGGCTTTGGCCCACGTGTGAAACTTTTCGTGTTTTACTTTTTTTTTGTAGTAGCATTTTGGCTTTTTGTGTCTGGTGACTTTGTCAGCAGCCAGCGACAATGTCGACAACTTTTGTTGGTTTGGCAACCTTGAGGCAGCTGTTCTATAGCTGCACTGATAACCCCACCGTGCAATGCACTTGCACAAGCCTGAAAATCAAATTCAAATGATAAGCGACCCTTGAAAAACACCTCTAAACCTGGTGCAAAGTGCAATTCATTATCATACAAAAGGTGGCAGCGAAATGCCCGTGTTGAGCGCATTAAATGAATTGCATAAAATTCATGAGCATGCATACTAGTAGTTGTTGTTATGGTTGTTGTTGTTGTTGCAAGCTCAGCATCGCCTGCTGCCTGTGCCACATAATCCGCGTTGTTGTCGTCGCGACGCGTCAGACTGTAAATAATGAAGTTTGCACCTGGGCACCACAGTGGCAGTGATTTGCGTTGGGCGTGGCAAGTGGCAAGTGCCAAGGGATAGAAATATGTAACATGCTTTCAGCTACATTCACATGCCGCAAAATGAGAGACACACATAATAAATATGCGGAACCAAAAAATGTTTGCACAAACAAACAAGCGTATATATATTTATGAGCCTTGTAAAAGTTAAACAAATGACACAAATGTAAGCAACCAGAGTGATTGACGTAGAAAGACTGTTTGTTTATGCATTGAACAACACACAACAAAAACAAAAATGTCATTTTATTATATGTGTGGCATTTTGAGGCCTTAGTTGTCAGCTGACTATTAAGTCATAAATAAATAATTATGCATATATATGCCAAAAGATATAAAGAAACAAGTATCTCTGGAAATTGAGCACAGACGACTTTGGCATATGCAAACAAATATTTATGGCTATCAGACGAAATTGAAAGGGATTGAGAGAGAGAGAGAGAGAGAGAGAGAGAGAGAGAGAGAGGGAGTAAACAGTGTGAGAGAGATGGCAGACTGTCTGGCTCTCAGCTGTCGTTAATCTGTAATTTCATTTTGCATCCATCCAACTCAATATGAATAAAACACTGTACAACAAAAATTTGTATTTTTATTATAATTTTTTGTACATTAAAGAAATTAAAGGTACGTCATAATTTTTCGAATTTCGGCCACCTTTTAAGTAAGACATTTTTGAAACACAGATATGTAAGTTGAGGTGATACAAGTCAAGAGTCAAAAACTTTACCAGACAAAAATATCACCACTAAACAAGAAAGAAAAGTGTTCGGCTAGCCAAAGATATACATATATCTGTTCAAAAAAGTTGTTCATATCAAAACTTAATTATCGAGCGATTGTTCCTATAAGACATAGCCTCCCGATTTTGAGAAAGTTTGATTGGCACGACAAAAATATACCTTAACGCAGAATAGGTAAATTTAACAAAGTTATCTTGAGAAACAAAAAAGTTTTTCATATGATATCTTGTTTTTCAACCGATTGTACCTTCGGCAGCTATGAGATATAGTGGTAAATTTGGTAAATATCTTAAAATAATGCTTAAGCTCAGAATTGGCAAGTTTGTTGGAGTTATCTTATCAAATCAAGGTTTGAAAACTTCTAAAACTTTTCAATTTTTAAACAGAATAGAAGAACATCCTACCTTATAGGGTGAAAACTTCTTCTTCAATGCGTTATGCATTTCATGACACCGTCTTTAAGGGTACAAAACCATGGTTAAATGCTCTGAAAATTTTTATTAAATTTCAAAAATAAATAAATATTCAGAACTCTGTTGCTTAGTGCAATACAAGTTTTGAGACGAAAACTTGATTATGAAATTTTCATTAATTTCATGTTTTTTTTTTGGTCCAGCAACAACTGCAAGTCCTTGGCCGGGCAATGGCTGGCGCTGTTCATTAAACCTAGACCAACTGCAGGCTCAGTTCGAGATCCCTGTCTGCTGACTTTTGACTCATCCTTGTTTAATGTCGGCGCTAAATGCCGCTGCTAGGTAAATACGCTTGGAACGTTTCGAGTCCCCAAACGCAAAACGTGATGCGCATTTATCGCAGTACGACGACTGTGGCTGCTGTGGGCAGAGAAAGGGATTGTGGCGAGAGGAAGGGGCTTAAAAACACACACAAAAAGTTGCTGCAAAGTTTATGGAAATGGCTGAGGCTCCTAGTGGCGGAGAAGGGGGAATTGTAGCACGCAGCAACTTGCCGCACAGCAGTTGCAAGTTGACTGACTCCCAAATGTAGTTGGAATTATTAGACTTAAAGCCCAGCAAAATTTCAAATATCATCGTAGCGTATTCATTTGAGTTACGCGTTAAATTGAGTGCAGTTTCAGTTAAAAGGTGCAAGATTTAAGGTAACAAATGCAGATGGGATAAAGCACTCAAGAGAAATGTACATTAAGTTGTGGAAATTGCAATGGGATTGGAAATGGGAATGGGAATGAGAATGGGCTTGGCAAAACAGGAACCCAAAAGAAAATATTGAAATAGTCGAGCAAGTTGTTTGTAGCACTCTAACAGGGGAGTTGACTAAATTATACAGCAAGGCTTTTAACAAATTCTACAGTTCTGGGAAATTTGTTTTGCTCAATTTTCAGTTATGCTAATGGAGTTGTTCACTTTAGTTGAATCATTGTAAAAAGCATTGTCTAGCTAACTTATTACAAAATAGGACAACAATTTGTTCTGAACTTTAGGCGCTTTTAAGATTGCTCCAAAATAATGGTAAGATATAATTCTAATTTAGGCTTTAAAAGGTTTTTAACGCTGTAAATATTTAAGTCAGGTTTGAAATTTTGCATTTTTGCATGTTTGCCACAGAATTCAGAAATACACTTTCTAACGTTTTTACTTCAGTTGTATTTTAAAGTATGAAAAACTTCCTTTTTAAACAAAATTTATGTGCAAAAACGGTTCATTCTTCAAATTGCATTGCAAAAAGTATTTTAATTTTAAATCATTTTGCCAACTGTTTCCCAACTTGTCACTTTGGTTATCACATCACCTTTTCAACTTCTCTCAAGTAAAAGTATATAAATCTTGAATAGTTACCACATGTAACCATATCTAGTGCTTGTAAAAATTTCAATATCCTGTACATGCAATTTGGTTTCATATTTTAATTGCATTTCTATCATTGCCAGACCATATCTAACTAATGGCCTGTTTGTCTCTGTGCATATATGCAAATTGAGTTTTTGGCTTTGGGCAATTTAAAAGCTTTAAACTCTCTAAGGCAAAATTTCGTTAACGAATCGAGCAAAGTCATGAAATAAAATGACCATAAAATAGCAAAAACTTAACTATTTTTACTACGATGGCATAAAACAAAAGTCCTGCCAGTGGGAGTAAGCTAAAGACAGAGACAGCGTGGGAGACCACAAGCCACCCACAGCAAGTGGCAAGTTTATGCTGCCTGAAGCTTTAGCATAGCCCGCAACATAAAAATCACATTTATTTTTGACATAGAAAACTATTGAAGCATAAAAAGTGGATTCACTGTGCCCATATACCCATATTTTTAGTAGTAACCATTAGCAGTATTTTCCACATTTTTATTATTTTCTCTTTTTATGCGGAAGTTTGCGCCTCCGCAAGCTATGCAAAATTGAATTCCATTTCGGAAGCAAAGATTTTTAATATTTACTTTTATTTTATATATGTATTTTATACAGAGTCAACTTGTGGCATCGAACAGTTCCGCTGCTCCAATGGCAACTGTATACCCAACAAATGGCGTTGTGATCAGGAGAATGACTGTGCCGATGGCTCCGATGAGGCAATGTGCAGTAAGTATTCCATATATCTATAGGTATTCTATTGGTTACTCATATTCCAGCTGTTCAATTATGCAGCCAATTTCTGCAACCCTTTCGAGTTCAGGTGCCGCAACGGTGAGCAATGTTTGCCTCGTAGTTGGACCTGCGATGGTGAAATGGACTGTCGCGATGGTACCGATGAAATGGACTGTAGTAAGCAAAAGTTCAAGCTACAATTTGTCTATTAACCCGGAGGATATATGCTGCTGAAAAGAAAGAAAAGAAACACATATACATACAAATACTTACAATGGGACTCATAACTTAAGGGCTCATAAAGTCGCATTTAAAGCATGATATTTATTTCAATGCATGTTTTGGTAAAACCATATTCCCCATCTATCTTCAGCTTTATGACTTGGGCGCGCCTAAAAGTTGGCATATCCATCCATAAATTAACGTCAAAGAGACTTCCCACAATATCGCGACGTGCGCATCAAAAATGCCGCCAGCAGCGGAAATAATTTGTATTTATGTATTAGCAGACCCCCCTGCCCTCAAAGTCTCTTAAACGTCCCTCTTTCGCCCAATTATACCCTGTATCAGTAGTAAAATGTATCTAGGGATGCTACAAATTAATGTTGTATGCAGAAGCAGGCATCTTCGACTCAATAAAGCATATATTGTTAATCAACTTTAACAGTCGTTTCCGTTTGCCAAATCTGTCATTCTAGGTATATAAGTCAATCTCAGATACAAAAGTTTTTTTATTGTGTTTCACATGTTTATTATACAATTTTTCAATTTCTTCTGTATGCTTGAAAATATTTATAAAATTCCATTCATGTGAAATTCATGCTGATATACTAGATGTACCTAGATCTGGTTACAGGCAAAGAGAATGGATAAATATTGTTATATACATATTATTGTTCGTATTTACTTCTCTTTCTACTTATATTCTCTTTGGAACAGGGTACTTTAATAGTTCAGCTTCCTTTACATTCTTAATTCTAGTACTATTTGAGACTTTTGCACAATTTTCGGGCAACTTGTTTAGCAGTTTATAGTCAGTGTCACATTTGGCTAACTATATGCTACATAAAACTCCCTTTTTTTCTTGCCACTGCTGTAATTGAAAAGAAAATGATGAGATTTTTATGATGTTATCCACTCGTAACTCATCAGCAGGGCTGACGAAATAAAAACTGGTAATCAAAAAAAAGAAAAGCGCGCGCGAATTGAGCCTGTGGTTTATTTGCTGCCAAACGACTGGCAGGACACGGCTCAGCAAATTTTACATTTACATGGATTCAGCGAATATGCGCACCCTCTTGTCCTCTTGTCCTCTCGTCCTGTCGTCATCCCGTTCTCCATTGAACACGTGTGACATTTTATGGCTTTTATGTGCTTGAAAAAAAAAAAGAAGATATTTTTTAACATTTCTTTTTGACGTTTTATATCGCTGGCAACGTTGTGAATGTTAATTGAAGTTTAACGTTCCACAAAGCTGGCTTTTGACACACACACAAACAAGAAATTCTTCTAGGTAAAATGAGACTTATTTAAATACATGCTTTAACATACAAATTTAAATGTAAACATGCTTAAAATTAAAGATATTTCGTAAATTTAAGAGCATGTTGAATTTAATAACAAATTTAAATATGAAAATATTTCGAAAAGACTTTTTTCATTTTAACATTTTTAATTGAAGCTCACATTCTTTGGCAACAATTGCTCGAGAATGCACTTTTATTTGCTCTACTTTTAATCAGTTTCAATGAAAATATTTAATATTCATGCTCACTTCACATAAAAGCAGATATAAGACTTTTTATTATTCGATTTTATTAAGCATTCTCTGCAAACTATTCTTCCAAAAAATAAAACCAAGAAAGTAAGACTACAAACTCAACTTTGATGTGAGTGCAACGTTGAGGAAACTACACAATAAACCAAACACAAACTGTTTCACAAAGGCATCAAACTTCATTGGCTTTGATGTCTTTTGAAGTGGAGCAGTGGATGAAGAGGAGCTGTCACTTGTCCGCCCCACTGTAGGCCAACTACACGTCTAGCACGTAAACTAAAAGCATTTTAAATAAAATTAAAATCAAATTGCAAGTACCCATGCGACAGCAACAGTCTCCAGATAACAAGAAAATGCTATTGAATGCAACACAAAAGTAGTGTGCCATTGTGTGTGCTTTTGTGTGTGCTTTTGTGCGTGAGTAGTTGCTAGTGTAGTTGCTTTTGAGCCATTCATTGTAGTCAACAAATTGATTTTGCTATGGCTTATACAATCTGAAGACCAACCAAGACAGGCAACTGAGTTCTGGTCGCTGCTTGTCCACTTTCGCAAGGCCAGCACAATAATGACCTTAAATTTAAAATAAAATATAAAAAACGAAGTTATAGCAACCAATTTGGCTCTGGCCAGCAATATTGCCAATTTAATGAAGCTATAAAAACGTTGCGTATGCGTAATATGTGCCAAATTGCGCGTAATTAACTATTTTATGTAGCCATAGAGCTTGCGTGCAAAAGTCTCATCACATAACATTAATTAATTTAGAAAAATATTTTTTGTTATACGAAAGAGATTTATTTTTGAAGTGAAGTGTACTTCATTTATATAAATGAGAAAATGTTGTGCAAAATGAAATATTTTATGTGGCAAACGAGTTTTGTTTGCACAAAATGCAATATTTTCAATTTTGCAACAGACATATATAAATGAAAAAGTCGAATTTGATGTACGATTTTTAAAAATAAGTAAGCATAGTTCATTAATTTCCAAATGAGGAAATTTGATGCAAAAATAAACATTTTGTGCAGCCATTAATTTTGTTGGCAATAATTGCGATATTTAAAACTTTGCTGCACATACCTACATAATTATATTATTTTAGAAAATCTGTTTTAATTTTTAAAATACAATTATGCAAAGCACTTTTAAACTTTAATTGACAGCATTTTAAAACTAGTGTTGATGGCTTATATCTAAAATGAGCGTGCCAGCTTAAGCAAATTGTTAAACTGTCTGTTGAGATTACATCTTTTGAATATTCAGAATATTATTTTCTACTTTTGCAATGAACACCAGAACAAACAGCAACTTTGACTATAATAAATTTAAATAACTTCTCAAGTTTAGCATAAAACGGTTATTTCTTTGATTGACACATTTTTGTTTAGTTAAAATTAAGCAAATTTGTTTAATGTATTGTTAAAATGTTATAATCAATCAATGACAATGATTTTTGATAAGCAGACAGAATTGAATTTCAAATAGTTAAAATACCTGAAACTTAATATCAAAATTGTTCATTAAATTTGAATTGTAATTGCTTTGAACAATGCTGCTACAAATTAACTTATAACAATCTGGTATCAAGTTACTAAAGAAAATGATGTTGCACTGGTTACAATTTTGCCTTTCAATGTAATTAAAGACATTTTGCTTGCTACCGCTACTACATATTTTGCTTATAACTTTTTTATTAAAAATATTTGATGCTCTGAAGTTGTTTGCTATGTGCAATTTCCGTTGAGTTTTGTTTTCGAAGCGAGCGCATGCTGCAATAAATTTCAATTAAAGTCATATCACGCATGCGACACGTTGTACATGCATAATATCAAATAGCAAAGCGTAAAATAATAATAAATTAATTTATTTTGCTCCATAACAAAAATAAAAATAGAATGCCAAAAATGTTGTGCATAGGTGTGCGAGCAAATAGCATTAAACAAAGTCAGGACGACAAGGAGCATTCAAAGAGCATATTTAAATATGTGTGCTTGGCGTTATGTGCCTTTATTGCCTGTAGCGTGCACACACACACACACACACACGCACACAGCAGGAATTACATAATCCTATCAAGCAAAATCAAGCGTGGCCACAACGACAAAGCAAAGGCACAAACAAAGGACATTCATTTCACGCGCCTGACGGTAGGCAACCAAAACAAAGAGAAGAAAAAAAATAATACGCATTAAGGGTTAAACACAAGCGTTTTTATGCCACAACGTGTGTGGGTGTGTCAACTATATGTGTGTGTATGTGTGTGTGTGAGTTTATGTTCTCAGCTTTGTTTAACGTCCGACGCTCCTTTCTAAATGGGCGCCTGGCAAAACTTCAATGAAAGTTTCAGACTACAAGGCATCTTTTATTAGTATTTTTTGTATGTGCGCGTTTGTGTGTGTGTGTGTGTGTGGGTGTTTGTGTGTACTTGTGTGTTTGTGTGTACTTGTGTGTTTGCGCGTTTGCCTGTGTGTGATAATTGCTTTAATGTGTACGCATGTGTGCGTTTTAACTTTATGGAGTGTTGGCTGATAATGTCTTAATTACTGCCTAGATAAAATGCCGCCTGCTTAACCCCAGGCAACGTTTGGCAGTGTGGGCTCTCCTATATTTATAGATGTGTGTTTGTCTAACTGTTTATGTGTTTGTGTTTGTCACTGAGTTGGCATGACAACTATGTTTATTACTTGCTTGGCATCTGCGGCACAATTGGACTTCGACTTCGAATTTGTGTAGCTGCTCCCGTTGCTTCTCCTTATAAACTTAATTACAATGCCAGGCAACAAGCCAGAAAACCTAATCGCCATGACAAAAGTCTGTTGCATGCCTTAAGGCGTCGCCTTTAACGCCCCCCAAAATGTACAAATGCTGCTGCAATCAAAGATTACCCTAAGCAGCGTCATTAGGCAGACAGTTAAAAGCTACTCGACATACATACATATGTACCAACATAATGCCATACATAAAGTTTATCAGGCAATTGCTATTCAAGGCTCAATTTCAAGCAAGGACATTTATTTTGAAGTTTCTTTTAAGAACAATTTTAATGCAAATTAAATTCTCGTTAATGAATTACAGTAATTGTTTACAGTCTTGTCAACTTGTTGTTACATTTGGCAGGTATATGATAAAATTTTAATTGTGTTTATGTTTGAATATATTTCATGTTTGAATATTATGAGCCGACCATAAAAAGTGTGATTTTTAAGATAGTATGCAAAATTGTTCGTAAATGTAAACATATAAATATAATAAAGTTTGCTTGCCACATGGCAAATCAATCTTCAGAAATCAATATCAATAAGACATAAGAACTGGTTAGTTGAAGAAAAGTCTAGTTAGCTGGAAATATGAAAAATATGACGGACAGACGTCTGTCTGATTATATGCGTTTTTCAAGACTTTGTTCTAGAGCTATCTTGATCAAACTTGTCACAGATGCTTCTTCTAATTGCAGATAGTACCTATAGTTGAATTGGCCAGATCGGTCCACTATAACATATAGCTGCCATCGGAACGATCAATTGAAAAATTAGTTTTTGTATGAAAAACTTTTTTGTTTTTCAAGATAACTCAACCAAACTCACTAAACCTAAGTCTTAGGACAGTTTATACATGTTGAAACAATTTCATCGAAATCGGACTTCTATATCCTATAGCTGCCATAGGAACCATCGGTTGATAACAAGTTTTTGTATGAAAAGCTTTTGTGTTTTTCAAAATATCTCAGGTAAACTCATTATATCTAAATTAAAGCACGTTGAACACATTTTGACAATATTTTATCAAAATTGGATCACTATATCTTATAGCTGCCATAGGAACAATCAGTTGAAAAATAAGTTTTCTTATGCAAATCTTTCCTGCCAGGGTATATATCTTCGGCACGCCTTAGATAACATTCCTTTCTTGTTGGCTACAAAAATAATTGATATTAAAAACAATTCAAGGGTATAAACTATAAAAAAAACTCATTTTATAATCGGCTTACACATATAGTACACTTAAATTCATACTAAACACTTTGTCATCATTTATTTGTATTTTACAGAGAGCAAAACCTGCTCACCGGATGAGTTCGCCTGCAAGGGCGATGGTGGTTGCATACCACTTGCCTGGATGTGTGATCAAAGCAAAGATTGCGGAGATGGCAGTGATGAGGCCTCGTGCAGTAAGCCATTAAATCTAATCTAACTTGTATACTGACTGTAACTGTAGTTGCTGATAACAGTGCTCAATGTGTTGTTGTGTTGTGTGTTGTGCCATGCATAACATAGCTATGTTATGTTGTGTACTTCATCTTGTATCCCATAAGTATGCTACACATTTGTGCAAGAATTGTGTAATACTTACCTAAACAATGCACAAATATTTACGCACAAACACACACACACACACACATCCAACACACAAGCAACAACACTTAAACTTGCAATGCTTTTGTTACATATTTGTTATAGTTGTATTTGTAGTTAGTATTGTTGCTGTAGCAACAAATCTCTTTGGTCTTATCCCTTGACGCGCTGCGTTCGTGTTTGTTTTGCTATAGCAATTTTTATAATGGTGTTGGTTTTGTTGAGTTATGTCTCGCATAATTCAGTTTCTTATGGTGCTTTCAGCTTTGGTTTTGCTTTTGGTTTTTGGCTTTCTATGCTGCATGTTTACCTAACCGTACAATAGTTAACCACAGCTCATACTTACATAAGCACTCATTGTCATACGCCAGCAAATCCTCCAACACACAAATACAGTCAAGAAGCATCTCTAACATTTTCACTTTTGAACCTGCACTTACTTAGATACCACCTGCCGCTCCGATGAGTTCACCTGCGGCAATGGACGCTGCATTCAGAAGCGTTGGGTTTGCGATCACGATGACGACTGCGGTGATGGCAGCGATGAGCGCAACTGCCCCGAAATTGATTGCCCAAGGAACAGCTCCTTCGCCTGTGGCAGTGGTGTATGCATTTCCAAGAGATGGCTTTGCGATGGTGATTTTGATTGCTCGGATGGCAGCGATGAGCGCGTAAGTTTTCACATTTACTGAAAAATTAAGTAGGTCAAGAAGTGAGTAGTAACTATCAATAAATAATCGATATGGCAATCTAAACTTCTTATAGTTACTTAATTACGCTACCAATTTTCCATAAAATACAAAATTTTAATACAAAGTTAAACTCGAACTCCTTTAAACACCCACTTCAATAAAATTAATTTAAATTTTGTGCCAGCAAATTTATAGTTTAATAAGTCTAAAATCAGCTAAACGTTTTTGAGCTTTTTAGCTTGAAAGGTCTTTAATCAAATGCATTGTCAAGGCTGATAAAGTGTACTGCAAGCTATTTGCCATAGTTCTTAAGCTTCCCTCGTTCAAATATGTTTTTATGTGTTTGCTAGGAAGCATAAATTATGCAACACGCGCGCATTATTCAAAACTGGCTATGTCGACGTCGACGTTCACGATGACGTTGGCAACTGCTGCCGTAAACATTTATGTGTATGACGCGCAGCTTTTGTTGTCAGCCATCGGAGTAGCAAGCAGCAGCTACCAAGAGGCGCCACCAGCGACGGCAACATCTAAAATTGCTTGCTTTTGCTGATAAAAAAAAAAAAAACAAAACAAAACAAAAAAAAAATATGCAAAAAAAGAAAAGTGAAATATTTTGTAAGCAGCCCCAAAAAGTATGCTACAAAAGATATGCAAGCAATGGGCCAGCAGCGACAAGCGACTGTCTATATGCACATATATGTGTCTGTGTATGTGTGTGTGTTTGCGTGTGCATGGTTTAGCTCCCATAGCATGCATAGTAGCTGCCACTTAGCAACTAGCCAAGCTGCTGGTATTGTTGTTGCTGCTGCTGTTACTTTATGGCATATTTCAAGTAAACTTCCTTGCCAGTTTCCTTTTGACAGGCGCTGCAAACTGCATTTTAAATTAAGTACGCACATCAGACAAGCAATTTCATTGACTCCTCGCCCCCCTTACACTCTCATTCTCTTGCAGGACTGTATCAAAGCACAGTTGTCCTTTAAGCCATGCCTGCCACACGAATATCAATGCAAGGATCACATCACCTGCCTGCATCATAGCTGGCTCTGTGATGGCGATCGCGACTGTCCTGACGGCGACGATGAGAGTGCGGACAACTGCAAAAATATCACCTGCAGACCGGATCAATACCAATGCGGCGATCGCAGCTGCATTGCCGGCCATCTCACCTGCAATGGGGAAACAGATTGTGCCGATGGCAGCGATGAACGCGACTGCAAACTGGCCGCACGGCCAAAGAGTTGCAATTCCACCAGCCAATTCGACTGCGGAGGTGGACTGTGCATTCCACTGTCTAAAGTGTGTGACAAGCACAAGGACTGCCCTGATGGCGAGGATGAACCGGCGGGCAAGTGTGATGTGAACGAGTGTGCTTCCAAGAATGGCGGCTGCATGCACCAATGTGTGGATATGCTGGTTGGTTACAGTTGCAAGTGTAATCCGGGCTACAAACTGTCTAGCGATGGACACACCTGTATTGACGTCAATGAGTGCGAGAACCCTGGTGTCTGCTCTCAGCTGTGCGTCAATGAAGTTGGCGGGTTCAAGTGTGAGTGCGAGGCAGGCTACATGCGAGACCCCCGCAATCATACGCGCTGCAAGGCCACTGAGGGGCATGCTTCACTGCTTCTGGCACGACGCAATGATATACGCAAGATTGCACTGGACCACATGGAGATGACGTCAATTGTGAACAGCACCAAATCAGCGACGGCGTTGGACTTTGTCTTTCGCACGGGCATGATTTTCTGGAGCGATGTTACCACACAGAGCATCTACAAGGCGCCCATCGATGAGGGCAATGACAAGACTGTCGTGCTGAAGCAGTCCTCGGTCACATCCGATGGACTGGCTGTCGACTGGATCTACAACCATGTGTACTACACGGACACGCACAAGTGCACCATTGAGTTGACCAACTTTGATGGCAACATGGGCAAGGTGCTGATTGAGGATGCACTTGACATACCACGTTCCATAGCGCTCGATCCGATTGAAGGCTGGATGTACTGGTCCGACTGGGGCGCCTCACCGCGCATCGAGCGTGCTGGCATGGATGGCTCCCATCGCACCACTATAATCAACTACGATGTGAAGTGGCCCAATGGCATTACCCTCGATTTGGTACGCAAGCGCATCTACTGGGTGGATGGCAAGCTGAACGTCATCTCGTCGGCCAATTATGATGGTTCACAGCGCAGACAGATCTTGTACTCCACAGAGTATCTGCGTCATCCCTTCTCGATAACTACCTTTGAGGATTACATCTACTGGACCGACTGGGACAAGCAGACAGTCTTCAAGGCAAACAAGTTCACAGGCGAAGGTGTTGAGCCGATTACAGCTGTACATATGGTGGGTATTCATGTAGATCTTACCATATTTGCTTTGCTATTTAAACTGTTTTTATCTTATACAGCTCCAACATCCCATGGTTGTCCATGTATATCATCCATATCGCCAGCCTGATGGCATTAATCACTGCCAATCGGTAAATGGTCACTGCTCTCATCTCTGCCTGCCGGCGCCGCGCATCAATGAGCGCAGTCCCCGCATCTCCTGCGCCTGTCCTACAGGTCTGAGGCTGATGGCCGATGGTCTCATGTGTGTCGAAGATCGTAAGTAGCTTTGTCATGTACTGTTTTTGGGGGGCTTAAATGCACTTAATAAATGCATTCAATGCAGCTGCAATTGCCAACATGGCTGGCTGCATTCGCGGTTGCATACTAACGTGTCCTTGTTGTGGTTGCAGCAACCATCGCGATGCTGCAGTGAAAGCCCATTGAGGCCTTTACAGTATGCTCTATTGTTATTTTCATTTAATTAAATTAAATTTTATTTTTTTTATTTTTATTTGATTATATTACAATTTTTATTTTACACAATTTGCTGCTTTGCTCTGGTTCCATAGTACGTATAAGCACAGTAAGTCCAACGCGACGCTTAAGTTCGACAACGTTACGCGTGAAAGACACAACGCATGCGATGGCAACGCCATCTTCAACCCCCGCAATACTACCTCAAGATGCGCCCAGTGAAGCGCCTGGTATGAAATAATTTTGATTTCGTATATTTGTTAAACAGGTGTTGGCTTTTTCACATCAATAATTACCAATATTTTGAATAATTTCAATGCGCGTGTTCAGCAAGTGGTACAAATATAAAACAAATATAATTTCTTTCACTTTTCAAGAAGTAGTCTTTATTTTTATGAAGTTGTACAGTAATTTCTTTTGAATTCAGTTTTTTAAAATTCAATTTGTAGTTTAAATACATAATTCAATTTAACATTTAAAACGTTTATATGACTATATTTTGCTGAGCGCACGCATTGCTCTGGTGTTGGTAATACATTAGTTATAGAATATAATAATAACTGTAAACATATTAATTACTGTTATACAGTCTCTTTAATTGTTGATTCATCTATTTCCCTCTATCTATTTAATTTCCTGTGTTTTATTAGACTCTGTCTGTGTTATATATAATTGCTTCTCATATCTAAATGTCCTATCGTCATGTCCACAAATTATCGTACATGTATGAAAATGTTGTTCCACCTGAGCTGCTCTTCTCTCTTTTAATTTTGTATGCCATTTGTCATGCCAATTTCTTACACATGCATCCACATGTCATCATCATAAATCAACATCAATGATATCGACATAATCACTCAAAATGCACACTCACACACACACAAACACCCACGCACACACACATGGACAATATTGCGGGCTTCCATGTAAAACATAAATATTGCGAGGGGATGGGAAGTGGGTTAAAGGCAGCACACAAAACCACCAAAAGGAAGCGCTGGTGACATGTTTAATGGCAACAATGGTAACAATGACATCGCGCCATTGCCACCCAATCCGTCCAAAACTCAAAGGCTGTTAAGCTTAAGCGACAACCCTATGACGCTTGCTCCATTGAATTTCTGCATGCAATTTGTGCGCAACTCTGTCAGAGGCCATGACAATGAGAATGCGAATGCAAATGCGAATGCGAATGCGGACGAGGACGCGGATCCGAATGCGGATGATGAACGCCTGACAGCCGCAGAAGCAGGGGCAGGGGCAGAGGCAGAGGCAGCTGGCAAGTAGACGTCGACATATCAGCGACAAGCGTCAAGCAGCATCCTCTACAAATCGCCATGAAATTAAATTGTACACAAAACGACATGGCCAAAAGCATGAAGGGGCAGCAGAGGGTACAGTGGGGTTCATGGTAGCATAGCAAATAGTTTAACCAGAAATTCATCATCCGCATCAGTCGCACATCCAGCCACATCCATCAGCACAAAATTGGCACTGTCAACACCTCATGCTGCACATTATAGCCATGGATGCGTATAAGAATGTCGAGCATTAAAATTTCAACATCAATTCGGACAGAACACATTGCCTCTGTCATGTTGACAGCATATTCCAAAAAAACTATGCTGCGCAAATATGCAAAATATTTTACCAATGATTAATGGTTGCACTTTATGCTGCTGCTGTTTGTTTTAGAACCAGTTAATGAATGCAATTAAAGATAGACATGGTTTTTCGTCGTCGCTTTTTTGTTTTCATATCATTATTTTTCACAAATTCTTTTGGCAGTGTGCCTGCAAGCGCACTTTGATCAATTCAAATCAAGGCAATCATCACTACAAATATAAAAAGATAAAAGGCATTTGCAAATAAAATATTTGAATGGCACACAAAAGCATAGCTTGAACCATTGTTATATAAAATGTATACAATAAGCACACAGATTGAGTCTGTAGGCAAACAAGTTGCAAGGGCGCTTAAGGGCAGCAAAAAACAAGTAAGAATGCTCTAGTCGAGTGTGCCCGACTACGAGACGCCCTGCTCCCAACTTGCACTTCAAGCAGTTCTTTGGCAACACAAGCAAGCAGCGCACTTAACTTGCCCAGTACATGTCAAACTGTTGTTTCTGCCAGCTGAGACGGGGGAAATAGATTATTCCATAACTTTGATGCTATTTATCCGATCGTGATGAAATTTACACAGCTGATCAACATTGATTAGACATATATGTATGTGTACCCAAAATCAAGGATATGTCTTCAAAAAAGTGGCTGTGGGAGTTTTTTTCGATTTGCGTGGGTACGGGGAGTGCATCCGAAATTTGAAATAAACTAGATCTGCATATGGTGTACAGGAACCTGCATGCCAAGCTTGGTGTCTCTAGCTCTTCTTGTCTCTGAGAACTACGCGTTTATACGGACAGACGGACAGACAGACTCACGGACAGACGAACAGACAAAGGGACATGGCTAGTTCATCTCGGCTGTTGATGCTGATCAAGAATACATATATAGTCGGAAATGCCTCCTTCTGCCTGTTACACACATTTGTAGTACTTTAGAAATCATTTTTTCCCATTTTTTATATGAACAGGGAGTAAAATTGTGTAAGCAGCTGTCTCCTTAATGCCGAAAACATTGTATACTCTTGCAGAAAAGTTATACACACAAAAATTGTTTTTACCGATTCCAAAGTATCCACTGCGTGCAGCAAAAATATTCATGTGTCAAGTTTTATTAAGAAAGCTTTGAAACTCACAGACTAGGTCGTCAAGAATATGTTCACTTTGTGTAGTCGCCTCTTTTAATGCGTTTCACATTTCATTGCAAAAATTATAATAGCTTTTGAAAGTGTATAAAAAAGTTGTTATTGTATTATTGCTATGACAACATAAACAAAATTGTCTCGTTTCTGAGAATAGCATAAAGGCAAACATATATGAACGCCTACAAAAATATCATTTTAAGCTCAATTTAAACAAGTTTAAGGCATTGCGTGTTATATATGAAAAGCTTAATAAGCTACTTGCTGAGTTTCTAACAAATTCTATGAAAAATAACTTACACACAAAACGTAAGAGAACTTCTTACTGTGTTGTGACAAAAATAAGTATCAAAATACATGAAATATTACAAGAATAGGTGACACATGCTGAATATGCCTTTTAATTTTCATTTTGTTTTTCATTTATGGTGTGTTCTCAGGAATTTTGCCTTGTAAAGCAATTTGCAGCGCATTAAGTGTCTCACCAGTGTCACTTTATTCGCAACTCATCAATGGCCACTTTATTTTGATGACACTTTAGTTGTTAAGTGTTTTTTTTTTGCTTGCTTTTTTAATGTTCACATGTACACCATAGTTACATATTACATATTCTTTTATGGTTGACATCCATGTTCACTTTATTATCACTTCAATTTTCATTTCAATTGATGGAAATATTTACTTTGATAGAGTTATAAACACAAATACCTGCGTGGGGTTTGAACCTTGAAACTTATGCCGTTAAACTAATCCCCAAGCTATGTTTTTGGCACAATGCACACTTGAAGAACTCATTTAATTTGATTTTAACCTGATTGCCTCGCTCTTTGAACACACTTTATGTATAAATATGGCCAGCATATTGTTGGACTCTTTCCCTTTCCTTAACAAACTTTGAGCGTTTCTATGACCACCAAAATTAACTTATTGTAGAGCTTAGCAATGCGCACCCACACAAATGCGCCTAATTACGCCAATTCAAAAGTAAAAGAATTATATGAAAGGACTATAAAAAAAAAATAAGAAAATAAATAAAAAGACGTCGCTAAGCGGCTTAAGCAAATACCGCTACATTGCTACAAGCTGCCTGACTGACCCGCGCAGCCAAGTGCAATATATATTTCCAAGAAAATGACGAAGTCGTCGACTAAGGACTCAGAGCTCAGAGCTGAAAGCTCAGGACCCGACTTGAATCAAGTGCTGAGTGCTTAGCAAAAAGTTTGCACAGTGAACGTTACTGTGAATGAAGGGAATGGGACGCAAGTAAATAACTATAAACTAGTTAAGGACTATTTCAATTAGATGACCAAACCGGCAACGAGAACGCCATAACTGCAATTTCAATTAGCGGTTTGTGCTACTTTTTCCATGACCACCACACAACCCAAGCCCGCACTTCAAATTGCTTAATTAAGCGCAGGCAAAGTTTTGCAAATACGCCAGAACGAACCCAAATGCTGAACAAATCGACAATAGGACAGACAGACATACAGACAGACAGACAAACAGCCAGCTTGGCCCGCCATAAACTTTGAGCCGTCGAAGTAACGACTACGATTTTAATAGACAACATATAAAGTAGAGGATTGACAGGAGGCTGGGCAATAGGGGGGGGGGGGGGGGGACCGCACCGACTGTGTGTCCACAGTTGTTTGCAAATTTTATGACTTTCAGTTGGCTGCAGTTGGCATTTTTCTTAAACTTTACTGCATATTGTGTGGCATTAAATACCAGCGTTAATAGCCACATGCCACACGGCTTTTCTATCTATATATGCATTCATGTATATATCCGACAAACTTTTCAACTTTGTTTATCTAATCTGGTAGCAAAAAAAAAAAAAAGAAAAGGTGACAAAACGCATTTTATGCGTTTTTATTTCATTTGCTAAACATTCTGTCATTGGAGGGTAGCTTGCCACCGACGAAGCGAAAAGTATGTCGCGAATTTTTATGGCAATTTAGTTAGGGGGCGCCAAAAAAAAAAAGAAAGAAACACACACCTGGTGGCAGCTTGTGTTTGAGTCTGAGTCTCCCTACGATGTAGCTCTTTAAAAAACGTATAAAACACATGTGCTGGATTATAAACAAAAAAAAATGGGGCGTATTACTTTGTTTTGCGTTTCGGAGCAGGCAAATTGCATTTGGTATAGATTAATCCTTGGCAATAATATATGACATTTATGGAAGTACATAAAATATGGCACAACGCGAAGGGAGATGCCAAAACAAGCAGCTACATTGTGTTCCCAAAACTGAGGTTCTCTTTAAAAACTTATAAAATTTATACCCCTGCAGAAAAGATTTGCATAAGAAAACTTATTTTTCAACTGATTTTGATCATAATTTGGTCAACATGTGTAGAACATGTGCTATAATTTAGATATAATGAGCTTGGTCGAGATATTTTGAAAAACACAAAAGTTTTTCAAACAGAAACATATTTTCAACCGATCGTTCCTATCGCAGCTATATGTTATAGTGTTCCGATCTGGCTGACTCTAAAATATGTACTGCTTGCAGAAAGAATAAGCATCTGTGCCAAGTTTCATCACGATAGCTCTAAAACTGAGGGACTAGTTCGCATAGAGACAGACGGACATCACGGACATGACTCGGCTATCTTCATGCTTTAAACTAAAAACTGTGTTTACATTTTCGACTTATTTTCTTTAAAAAAAAAAACAAGTAAGAACGTTGCAGTCGGATGCACCCGACTGCGATATACTCTTTTTTTCGCCCCTTTGCGGAGTCAGAAGTGGGCGTGGCAATTGTATTTTTGCTCAAATCTTTCAAGTTTTGTGATCAATTTCAATTTGGTTGGGCCTGTTCTACAAGTTTGGGAGAAACAAACATTGCCTGATTGCAAGGGCGAGGGTGGGCGTGGCAAAAATATTTTTTCCAATTGCATTTATAGGGCAACAGAAGTCAACCTGCAAAATTTGGTGATTCTAGCTTAAGGGGTGGGGGAGATGCAGACTTTGCTTATTTGTGGGGGCGGTGGTCGGTGTGGTCAATTTTGTTTGAGTCAGATCAATCAAGGATGTGATAAGTAGCCCTTGTGCTAAAATTGGTTACTCTAGCTGTAAAACTGTGGGAGAAATAGGTTTTCGCGGCTTGTGGGGGAAGGAGTGGGGGTGGGGGGAAGATCTTGACACTTTGTCTGCCTATGGTATATACCAACATGCATACCAAGTTTGGTTGCTCTAGCTTCAAAACTGTGGAAAAAACCTGCGTTCATACGGACGGACGGACAGACGGACAGACGGACGGACGGACGGACGGACATTTCACAAACCCAATATACTCTTTAAATATATCTTTAAATCGTTTTTAAGCAATTACAAATTTCTGATACCTAAACAAAACCTCACTTAAGCATTAAAAAAGAAACATTATAAAAAATTGTTTTGAAAACCAAATAAACATAACAATTTCGAGAACGCGTTTGCTTCCCCACGTGCGCAACCTTTTAAACTGCCTTGCGAGAAGCTTTTAAATTATAGAAAAGATGACTGCTCTTATTCCCATCCTATTTTTGAAAGCAGCTTATTTTGTTTTGGCGCCCACACAACGTGCAATTAATGTTCCAAATACGCGTCGAGCTTTTCAACTGCTTTTCTTTTGCCACTTGACTGTCTGTTAATGCCGCAAATAAATTGCTAAAAACCTACCTAGCCTCAAATCCTGCCCCTTCTGCCACTGACAATCGATGCTGTGCAGCTGTTGCCGCTACCAACTTTTAATGATAATTTCGGATGCTGCCGTTGCCATATGGAGCACATTCTGTTCTCATGCTTATGATCCGCATCAACATGCGGTAGCAGTCCAGTTCATGGAAATTATGACAGGCCGTAGACCAAAAATTAATAACAACAAAAGCAATGCTAAGTAGCGCAAGGGGCGACAATTCGTGCAATGCTGTTAAATGCGGCGCATCCTTTGCCAGGCGAACGCGTCCTGTGCTTTACTTTTGAACAAATTCTAAACGGAAAATATGAAAACGAATTATGTTGACAGCGGAAAAATCCTACAACTTCCTGCCGCGCAGACAACAACGTCACAAAAGGCGAAAAGCGTGACACAAAAAGTTGACAGCGAAACTGGAACTGGAACTGGGACTGAGGCAGAGACAGAGACAGGAATAGGGACAGGGATAGGGCGGAAACATTCGCCACGGGATGTCGACGAATTTTTTCAGTTCTAAAAATAAAAAAAAAAATAATATTTTAATTATATTTTGTTCGGACAGGCTGAACCAGCACAAATAAAAGGAAGCCACTGTCCTGCTTTGTGTATGCATAAATGATCATAAATTGTGCGGAACTTTGTTTGGAATATAACTTTATTAATACAACAAAATTTGTTGATAGCGAATTATATAGCACTTTAACTACTACGGTTGCCCAACTAATGTCAAAATTTGTCTATTGTCTGCATAACTATTTGTGAAACACATTTTGCAAAATGTTGTACAAATTTCCAACTAGTTGAGCGGCAGTTTTAAACAAGTTTGTGAATGTAAATACTCTTCAAAAATACAAAATATATGCTGCACTCCAGATGTGTATTAGAAACATGCATAAGTGTGATGTAACCTTATGGCTTCTGTAGTAAACACTCTATCCACATCAAAATTGTTTCAATCTCAAGTATAAATCTTTAATTCATTTTTCTGCTACAAATCCAATTAAAATTTTTTATTGTGTTTAATTTGTTTTGTATAATTTGGTTATAGTTTTCAACATAGCTTTAATTATTTCCATTTGCAATGACTAAAAATTGTCTGTTTTCTTTCTTTCTTTTTCTGACACAGCAGACAATGGATCCGCCGGAAATGCGACACACACGGATGGCAGCAGCTCTGAGCCAGCGCAAACACCAGGACACGACTCGGGCATGATAGCCTTAAGTGTAATAGGTGCCCTGCTTCTTGTGACAGTTGTTGTGGGTGTAAGTACTACGTATAATGACGTTGACAGAGGAATGTCGAAATGGAGCAACTTCTTATGAACTAGGCAACTAAGCAACCATATTTGTATGTTTTTTTTTTCCAACAGAGCTTCTTATTCATCATAAAAAGATTCCCGAAGCGCAGCAATTCAATGAACTTTGTGAATCCCACCTACAACAAGACCACAGAAGATACGTTCAGTCTGGAAAAGAATGCGCCGATCAATAGATATGCCACATCATTAGATGAAGAGGTAAGCGGGTCAATAGTGACGTCAGCGCCAAATCCGAACGATTTTAACTATGTTCGATTTTAATTTGGGTACTTAACTTAACAGTTGGCCTACAGTTTATGCTTAAGCTAGAACTAAGTAAATGTTGTACATAGATTAATGAATAGTCATAGAGTTTAAGCTAAGAGTAATTCAGTTGGTTTGTCTATTAAATACTTAGCTCATTGGCATTGAAATGGCAACTATTTAGGATAGTCTAAACTATGAGTAAGCTAATAAGTTCAAAATGAGATGGAGAGAATTGGAAGTGTTGGGATCCCTATTCTTGTGTATATTCTATACTGGTCATTGTCCGAAACAACAAAAATAACTGAGTATTTAGTCTCATATGAAACAGAACTCAACAAAGCTACTTTTGTTGTAGCATAGATTTATTCTTAATTAACTCACATAAATGTTTTATACATATTGTAAATCTTTTCTCAAGCGTTCACCGAGCCAAAGAGTACAGAATAAGTTTTACTTTGAATTTGGATACTAAAAAAGTTCAAAACATTTGGTTCATTCATTTAAAACCTATTTTTTTTACTGATCTGAAATGATCGATGTTTTGGGAAAGTCAAAAATAATATCCTATGTTTTGTTTATATAATTATTGAATTTTTATTGTTGCTAAAACAATGCTTTGATTACATTTTCAAGTTTCACCGTATCCACTGTAAATTTCCTTATGCCCTCAGCTAATTTATCATTTGCCATTTGATCTTCATTGAGTAACCATCTGAATTTATTTTCATAAATACATAATTTCCTAATATTTTTCTGCTTTGCATTTGATACTGATAATTGAGCTTGCACATTGTCGTGATCATTTTCCAAATCCCTTAGCAAGTTTGGGCTAATTGTAAGCAAATCACATCCAGCTAATGCTTTGATCTCATCCGTATTTCGAAATGAAGCAGCCATAATTAAAGTTTTAAAATCAAACTTCTTGTAATAATTATATATAGTTGTTACGGATATGACACCAGGATCAGTGTGTGGCTCGAACTGCTTGGTATCTGTATTAGCCACATGCCAATCCAAAATGCGGCCCACAAATGGGGAGATTAATGTCACGTTGGCCTCAGCACAAGCGACAGCCTGAACCAATGAGAATAGAAGTGTGAGATTGCAATGTATATGATGTTCCTTTTCTAAAATTTCGGCAGCTTTGATGCCCTCCCAAGTTGAGGCTAGTTTAATCAAAATGCGCTCTTTTTTCACACCCATGGTTTTGTATAAGTTAATTAACTTCAATGCCTTGTCAACGCTTTGTACCGTATCGAAAGACAGACGCGCATCTATTTCAGTCGAAACTCTGCCGGGCACAATTTTCAAAATTTCGCAACCAAACGCAACGCACAAGTAATCCATAGCTTCTGTTACTTGATTTTCCATAGAACCCTTTTGAGCCTTTCCATAATCAACAGCCTCCCGTACTAAATATTGATAGCGCTCCATAGTTGAAGCGCTTAAGATAAGCGATGGATTAGTCGTTGCATCCGTTGGCTTATAGATATTAATTTTCTCAAAATCACCGGTATCAGCAACAATTGTAGTTACTCTCTTAAGCTGTTCCAAAGCCGACATTATTACTAGTCTTTGTTAAAATTAATTTGTTTACATTCTAATTTTGAAAAATCAAAAACTATAACAAAATAAATTTATTAATATTCAAAGTTGAAATTAAGCAAACTGTTTGAAACTTTTAGCTAGTTGACTTTGTTAAGATTTGTAAAGTTTGGTGCTCCTTAGGTAATATTAATATCTTTGTGTGTGTCGTAAGATGTTTTTAAAGAGATATATAAGCTATGTAGATATACATATACTAGAACAAGGAAAATATGTCGGTTTTTTCACAAAGTTTTCTCTTGGACTGATACATCATCCATCAAAATGAAGTATGCCAAATATGAGTTTTTATATTGATTATGTGTTAACTTTATATCAGATTCCCAAATTATGAATCTACATTCTGACATTTTTCGTTATCCCTAAGGTAGTACGAATAATAGTTATGAACTTACCATATCAGCATTAATTAAAGATCAATTTAGACAATATACTGTGTATACTATATGTACCATATGTATACATGAATTATTAGAATTTTATCCACATTTCAAATTATCAACTTACACGCTGCGAGACACCTACATCAAAAGCATTGCCAATAGCTATTTATTCGTTTAGCAAATAAAAGGTAAGTTGTGGCAATGCATAATTAATTTTGACATTTACAATTGTCAATATTATTATGCTGTGTATTTAATTTAATTGTGATTTTATTGTATTATGTTTTCATTTTATTTGCAATTTACGAATCAACCAAAAGTCGCGTGCCACCACCATGGTGCAGGGCTCTTTGTTGTATATACTATTTTGTTGAAAACTAAATGACACTAAATTTTAGCGCTCTGGGCTACGCCTAGATAATTGCGTAGACGATGTAATGCAATGCAATCAAAATGCGCATATCAATTGGCCAATTAACCAAAAAGCCCAATTAAATTGAGTCAATGAACCGTCAAAATGTCCCGTTTTTGCCAACAGGCATAACGGGCCAAAACGGCAGACAGCAGCTGCCAACTAAACGCACTGCGCAACATTTTAAGATAATTTACTAAAATATTTAAATTAAAATTGATTTTTCATTTCGACGTTGCCTGATGCCATTTTTAATTAGCGTGTTTTATTTTGTAGTTTGTAAACAACAACAAAAATAACAACAAAATATTTATGCAAAAATTAAACAAAATGACATAAACTGAGATTTTCAATGCGGTTGATTGCCACAAAAAAATTTGCATAAAAACTATGCAAATTGATGCAATTTACAATTCTTTTTGTTTTTATTAAATGTTTCAATCCTATTTTCAAATGAATATGTAGAATATAATATAATTATTTAATCCCAATAGTGCAACACAATTCAATTATTTATAATTTCTTTATTAGTTTATTTTAATTTAGTTTTCAGAACTTGTTTCAAATTGCTTGAAGTATTAGCTTATGTTTCTTTTTCAAAGTTTAAGTTTCTTCTGTATTTCATATTAAATTAGCTTAATTTATAATATTTCTTTTCACTTTGTTTATAAATTGTCATCAACTTGGAAATTATTTCTAATAAAATGTTATTTATTCTTACTTTCTACAGGCACCGTTGCGCATTCAGGGCACAGAATGTGTCTAGAAGACACCATAAGTTAGCCATACACAGAGACATATCCAAACAGACTGCGTTTATCAACAGCAGCTAAGACAGCAACAACAACAAAACTCCTATTATAAAGTCCTTTAAGTTTAAGGCACCTCACTCAAAGAAACAAAGAGGAAAACTTTTGTTTAGCAAGTAGAAAGAAGCATGCCAAAAAAGACAACAAAAAAACACAACAAACATGAAATAAAACCACAACAGCAACAACATTTCTAAACACAACAAACGTGAACTACAAGAAGAACCGCAATTAATTATTATCATGGGGAAAGCAAAATACTCAACAAATTCAATTTGTTGCTTAGTTTAAAATATATATCTACAATTAATTTAACATACTCACACATAAACACGCCCACACTCACACGCCCATAACTAATACGCAACAATTTTCTAGGCGCAACGTTTTGAGATCAACTAACAGCGTCGAGATACACACGCACACACATATACATATGTACATATGTACACGTACACACACACATACTCATGCAAAGACATACACATACAAGGAGCGAGCCACAAGTCACATTCAGCTGAACATCAATATTTTGTTTTAAGTCAATGAAATCAATTGTATAAAGCTTAAAATCAGATAAATATTTTGTTAAAGCTTAAGAAAAATCAAATAAAAAAAATGAAGTCAAAATCATGTTAATTTAAATATACAAAAACAAAAGAATTGTGAAATTATAAATACTATAACAAATTGTAAGAAAATTTAGATACGTATTTTTTTTGTTATAAAAATTGAAAATAATAGAAAACAAATTAAAAATATAAATATAAATTTTAGCACAAAGTTGGTTCAAATTTAGCTAAATATTTAGAGCAAATTTTTGATGTAAATACGGTTTTGAAAATCAATGAAAATAAATGAAAGTTCGAAATATTTACACTTAAAATATAAAACAAAAATAATTTTTCCAAAAATTATACTTACACCAGTTTTGTGTTATTTTTAGCTCGTTATGTTTGGGTATTCAGAACAATTTGCTGTGATCAGTTTAAAAGCATTAAAGCATATTTCTTTTAATTTCGCAACTAGTTTTTATTTATTAAGAATTTAAAAAAAGGCTTCTCATTTATTTAGTTTGTACTATTACAAAAATTATCATAGTATACTATTTTAAAGTTCATTATTTTATTTATGTATTTACAAAAAACAACAAAAATCATTTACAAACTTCTTTTGTACCTTTAAAAAAAAATATTACATTTGTAGCTGAGAAAATATATTGAAATTATTTTAAAAATGCGCATGGCTTACAATTGAAGCTTATTAAATTATTAGCTAACAAAAAATGGTACATGTCAAAAACTAATTAAAATTAACATTCATAAAAATAATAATGAAAATATTGTAAAATAAAGTTTATTCAAAAATAAAATGAATTTTAAAGTATTTCAAAAGTGTTCAGTTTGAATAAATAGATTGGGTACAAATTGGGTTTTATGCTGTAAAACTGAGAGAACTAAGAACTTACTTAATATGAGGGCTATTTTGGTTCCTAGTTTACCCGAGAGTTGTTCGAGCCGTAGATCGTTGTGTGTTTGGAAAGGCCAGTATCTCGTGTGGTGCTCCTTGGGGGCATTTGTAAAGTTGTGTTCCGTACATTTCCTGCTGTTGATCCCATTTTATATTTAAAGCAATCTAAATTAATAACAGATTATTTTTACATTAGAAATGTGAACCAGAAATCATTAATTTCGTATTATTATTAATATTTATGACTTCAAATCTCAATCAAATACCATCTAGATTACAGGACCATTAAAAACTTCCTTTAGCGATTGAAAATAGCCTTGTGGCGCAAAGGAAGCTCAACTTCTGTGCGATTTACCAGTGGCTAAAAGCACCCACAACAGCCACAAAGTTAAGCTCGCTGGAAATTGAGTCCACAACTTAATAGCCTTGACACCCACACGAAGAGGATTCCTTGGCATTGGCACACCCAGGACACATGAATTATTGAACGCCATTGGACAACCGCGCCAATTATTTCACATGAGGGCACAACAGTTCGCAATGAAGACAACTTTGGACCTGGCCAGCAGCAAAGCAGCTGTCAATAGCCATGCAACGCAGAAGTTGCCGTATTGGAAGCCAAAATGAACAGATTGCATACCATGAAATGGAGGAGTGGTCCAAAAACTGAACATTCTAATAGCTATAACACACAAAGTAATTTTGGACTATCAGAGTGCGCAGTAGTATTTTTAATTTTACCCGTGTGGCCCGGCAACCAATCGGAAGCCAATTCGCTGGGCATGGATAGTGGCCATGTTTAACCTTCACATATACATGCATACATATGTACATGTGTGTGGGCGGGCAAAAGTTTGGTTAATTTATGGGCGAAAATTATCAGCTAGCCTTCGGACAAAGTCAAACGCAGCGATTTTTGTACCCAAATGGCGTATAAATGCGATTTTTTTATGCCTTTCGGCGTCTTTATTGTTATAATTTATGTGTTGTAGCGCCCGAAAGCAGGCAACATTATTTTTGTTTATTATTTGCCAGGCGACAGGCGACTGTCATCGACAAGTTAAGCGTAAGCCGCTTACAGCCATTCGCTGAGCGTTTTCAATTATATCGATTCGTTTGCCAGCTGCCACATAAAGTCATATGCAACATTTTGACTGTGATTATTTCATAGGCTGATTAACAGTTTAAGGTACACATATGTATGTAGTAGTATACGGATATGGCAAATGGAATGCCATATGGATGTATGCAATGATATAGAAGGCATACCGTGTGCTGTGGCTAAATCTGCAATTCAGCCAGAACAACATACATTTTGGTCATTTTCCAGCCGCGGGCGTGTTGCACAGCACCAAAAGCAAAAGCAACAGCAAATGCAAACCCACAGCGTAGCCCAGTTCTGTCCAGGCCTCAAAAGCCAATGAGGCGCAGCAGCTGCTGCTGTGACTGTGGCAAAGAATGTGGCTATGAGTTTTGTGTGGCATGCCTGCAACTCTGTGCAACTGTGTGACTTACGATGCAAGCAACATGGCTGCCCCATGGCCAACTATATGGCACTTTGTTTAGTGATGGGTTGTCAGCGATAACAACTTGACTGGCAGTTGAACTTTGAGCGTTGGCATTTATATCATTTATCAAGTGACAAGGTTTTGGTAGCATTCATTTTCCTTAGTAATGTGCTTATCAAGTTATCAAAGCATTGCGTAAGTTGTTACCAAGAGTAATGGAAGTGTCGGTAACAGGTACGACGAGTAAAGAATTAAATGTTTAAGTTAGTTACAATTCAGACAGTACTATCGACGGTTGCACTATCACAAAGAGGGAAAACATTCAGGTCTGTTCCGAATACCACTTTCGAATCAATCTCACAGAAAAGTGTATAGACTACTTTGAAAGTGGAATTCGGAACAGGCCTAATAGGCACCTCTTGAGGTGGGATCAAAAAAGAAAACTCGTAAGTTTTAATCTTCAGACCCTGTTATAAAATATCAAAATTGACCATTTCCGATTCTGGTCAAAACACTCGGAATCGGAATTATTAGCTTTTCTTAATGCCGAATATCGCAGGAAAATTTGATTTAAAAAGCTTTGCTTTTGTGACACTAGAATAAAAAGTATGCGAATTTACTATTAAAAAAGGAAAAACGATTACTTTTTCATTCGAAAATAGGATAAGTTCCCGGAAATGGAAACTGGACTGACAGAAAATACTACAATGCAAAACAAAAACGCAAGATTGCGTTCATAATATAAAAGTACTTTTTAATCGTAGGAATTTTGGTCCATCTCTAGGCTGATTCACAGGAATCAACACATTTTTAAAGCTAATTTCGCTTCAACGCTTGTATTTAATTCAGCAACGCAGTATTCATTGTTATCGCAGCTTATACGCAACTGTACTCAATATCTGCATTGCGGCCATTTGCCCGATTATAAGCACTTACGATGCACATCCTAATTACTGAGTACCCGGTTTACTTTTCTGCCGTGTTACGTATTTCTTAGTTACCAGAATCACTGACCACCAAAGCCATCGGAGCGAGTATTGTTCGCTACCCTTCTACATGGTGCATGTTTGTGTAGGCTTTCAATGCAGTTGTATTGTGGGGGATTGCTGTTGTTGGTGTTGAGCCTGAAGCAAGTTGCATGCCTCTTTCGTACAGGGTTAGGCTGCAAGTTCATACGCCAAATATGCTGAGGCCACATGATGGCCAGCCATGTGGGAACATGGATGAGTGGCAGAGTGGTAGAGTGGTAGAGTGGTAGAGTGGTAGAGTGTGTGGGCGGGTGGCCGTTGGGTGGCTGGGCAGCCCGCTGCGTCTTACACGTAGCCAGGTTGTTGGCTTGTCGGTCGAGTTGTTTGCACCACGTTCTGAATAATGGATACGTTTCGTGCCACATTGAATGCCCAGTAGTGAGTGACATTACACGAGTTTTGGCCACCATGCGGCACATGCTTGCAAATGTTTTTGGAATTGTTAATGTAATTACGCTTGAAAGCCTCTCCCACTGGCTGGGCCAGGGCCAATACATGTGATGCCTCTCACCATACGTTAAAACCAGGTTAATCAAGTCAAATCGATAAGCGTGTGTGAGTTTTAAGGGAATTTGCACAGTCTTTGGAAAGCAGCTTGGCAATATGCTTAATTGTCGTTTCGATCCGTTCGGCAAAGACAGCAGCATGCGTATTTTCTAATCAAGCGACAAGTTTTTCTTCATTTTGACACAGTATAAAAAATAGCTTTGCAGACAGCAGCAGAGCGTGCGGAAAATTCATCAGCACAAAGGCGCTGAATGATGCTAAATGGAGGCGTGGTGAGGAGGGATAAAGGGGCAAGCAGCTCTTTGTGCGTTTTTTGTGACATGGAAAAATGGTTACAAAATGGCGGCAGCTGACTTAACAAACAAACATGCATGCGAGTGTGTGTATAAGTGTGTGTGTGTATAAGTGTGTGTGTGTGTGTTGGACACACGTAGCGTCTCGGCCTTGAATACCAACTGTCGCCAGTATCTCACACTCTCTCTATATCTGTCTCTGTCGCTCTGTGTGTGATTGTGACTTAAATTTACTTCTTTTTTTATATGTTGTGTTAAAAAGTTTGAAATTTTTTATACTCTTTTATAATGGTTGAAATAAAAAACTCATTACACTTGCACGCTGTTTTCAAAAACAGATTACCAGATTATGAAGTAAAGTTGAGTGCAAATTCGTAAACTGAATTATTTCTACAAAAATTTTGCTAGTATGTATAAGTTAATAAGCGAATCAGTATTTAAAATATGTTAAAATAAACTACGAAAAGAATTAATTATTTAAATATACTATTCAGTCGAATTTAAATACATATTTATTTCTTGGGTAAGTGACTTGAAGGTCAAAAGCAGTTGGGAATTATAATTAAATAAAGAATTAATTATTTAAATATACTATTCAGTCGAATTAAATTTATTTAAATTTATTTCTTGGGTAAGCGACTTGATAGTTAAAAGCAGTTGGGAATTAAAAGTAAAAATATTATTATTTTGTTTTTTTTTTTCTTTTACGTGTGTTTGTTTGTAATAGTATTCAATTGGCATATTACTTAAATATTCATTATTCAAAGAGCATCAATTTTTCGGTGTAATTCTGAATTTTCAATAAAATTCTGAAATTCCACATTTTTTCTCATTTGCTCTGTGCTGGCCCCAACTTCACCTCACAGCCATATACGATATATATGTATGTATATAATTTCGTTGCGTCTTTGACTTGTTTGCAAATTTTCAACTTGAAACGCCAACGCCAGACTAAGGACAGAACGCAGCGGGTGCAATTTTTTTCAGCTCTTAGAAAAATAAAAGAAAATATGAAAAAAAGTTCGCTGCGTTTAGCAGCAGCTTGCAGTTGTGCCTTGTGTGTGTGACACTGTGAGTGCGTGTGTGCGTATGTGTGATGGTGTGTTAACATATTAACATGTGTGCGTGACACGATTTACAGTAGCTAAGGCTATAGCAACAACAACATTTTGTTGCTTTGTGCGCAGTTGCCATTTGCAGCCACTTCATAAAATAATGTTGCATAGTTTGAGGGTTCACAATTGCACTAAAAACTAATTAAATGCTATAGCAAACAAATAAATGAGCTTGTACACATAACTCATACATATAAACGATCTAGCAAACAATCAACACGTGCATTTCAAGAGAAATTAATTATATTTAATCAAGTGCCAGTGGTTCAGTGTCAACATTAATTTGCAAAAGTTATTGAACCAAATCTGTGACAACTGAAACTACGCCAGTCAACAATTGAGCAAAAGTGACCCCCTCAATATGTGTGTGTGTGTGTGTATGTGTGTGTGTGTGTGTGTATGTGTGTGTGTGTAAGCGTGTGTATGCGTGTGTCAGCTAGCCAAACACTGAGCCAGCCAGATCCGGCCGCACTTAGTGGCATGTGGGTGACTGGCAACACAGCAGGTGAATTGCCGGACAGCACGTTTAATACCAAAATTGACATTAAATTGCTTGTGACCTGCACCCAGAAGCGCTTTTACTTTTGCTCCAGCTGCTTGCTCTGTTATCGACTTTTACGACAATTCCAATAAAGAAACAAACCAGACAATATCCACGGCTGCTACTGACATTTCGCAGTTTCGCGTGGCTGTGCGGGGGACCGTGGCCTAAAAATGACAAAGCAGCTTTTGTGCAAATTATTGAAAGTTATGTATTTGCGTGAACTTAGAAAATAGTGTGACCAAAGCCTACGTATATGTCAAAACAACCTGTGCTTAAATAAACTCTTCAAATATGTTTGAAATATATCAAAATATTTATTTCCACTATGCGTAGCTATTTATTTGCATATCAAAAACAATTTGACAAAAATTTATATTTTTACGATAAGAATTATATTTTAATAGTAAATATTATACAAAATTGCACAAGTCTGCGAATCTATTTATTTTCAATCAATTTTCTAATTGTTTTGACTATTACCAACTAAGCTTATAAGTCTATTGTGTCATGACATCATGACATTTTCTTAGGACATAGAAGGCAAGGTCAGATGGTAGGCTTTTAAATCGTGTGCTTCTGGCGCTCTGACTACAAAATTTACCAATTATATTTAATCGTCGGAAATATGACAATAAAAAAAAACCGAAGCTCGAATATTCTTTGCATACAATAAACAAGTTAAAAGCTATCAAACACATTTAATTATAGAATATATTTAAAAACTTAAACTGAACTTTTAAGCAATACAATCGAGTACCATAAAATATATTAAAGTTGGTCACACTGCACTTATGCATAGAAGGACAGGTGGGCCAAAGTGTATTACGCACTCAACTGATGTTATTTTATTATTACTTTCTGTGACATGCACAACAATTGTCAACAATTGGATGAGACTAAGCTTCAGTGCCATTAATTTTGTCTTTTCCATTGCTCAGAATACATTTGTGTTTGTATATTGTAAGACCCTGCTACACGTGGCTTTCATAGCAAATAAATATATATACTATATATTGACATGTCATCCAGAGTAGCGATGTCCAAATCGAAGATGGCATGAGTAAGCATACTGGCTGGAGTGTGGCCAGTTGAGAGTACCATGAGTTGAGATTTAGTTGGCATGGAGGATAAGCGCAGCTCACTTACGTGACGCAAATGTGTTGGGTAATTGTCATAACAGCAACACTCAACATGTTATGTATATGCCACATATAACTATACATATACCTATATACATTGTATACATAAGCAAATCTGCTTGGGTGCAATTCCCAGAACGAACGTTGCCAAAGTCTGACCAAAGCCTCAGCCTTAGTCAGTTAGTAAAACACAAAAAAAAAAGACGAAAGACAAAAGAACTGAAAACATTGCCAAGAAACAAAAATAAAACCAAAACTAATTTAAAATGACCTTTCAGTTTTCACAATAGACAAAGCCGCATTACATGTGTGCTTGTGGGTGTGTAACCGGGCACACATACTTAACTTCATTTATAAACGCGAGGGTAGTAACAGAAATTTGGAAATTATGTGAATGATGCGGCTTGTAAGCAATAGTTAAGAAAGAATAATGCTCATAAATTGCTTTATAGTTTGCTTTTTAACGTTTTTTTGGTATCTTACATGATAATACTCTCTTTTAATTTTAAGGGTTTGTGAAATGTCCATCCGTCAGTCTGTCTGTCCGTCTGTCTGTCCGTCTGTCTATCCGTCTGTCTATATGAAAGCAGTTTTTACCACAGTTTTGAAGCTAGAGCAACCGAACTTGGTATATATGTTGGTATATACCATAGGCAGACAAAGTGTCAAGATCTATTCTATCTAAATTTGTGTTTGTTTAGAAATAGGTCAACCCTTTCCTGCGAAAATTTCGTACTTTACAAAAGTCAAATTTCATAGGAAACAGTTTTTGTTTTTAACTTTTAACAATAATTGACTAACTTTACTTATTTAAACTATTCATTTACATATGTTACTTTCGGAAATAGCTTCTTATACATAATATATTATTTTGTAAATATTAGTCTTATTTCCATATCATACATTAGGTTTTTTTTAAAAGACAAGTCTGCCATTAAAAATATAATTATTATTTTTTTGAATATTTTTTTTGCCATCTATTTCTTCCTATTTTCAACAACTGATCATTCAACCCGCGTGCTTTAAATTTCGTTTTTGTTGCCTACTTTTAGGCTTCATACTTGAACTGCAGTTGTTTTCATTCATAGTTTAGACAGTCGTCAGTGAACTCTGTGCCACCTTACACCTTACCTTGCACCGCGCCCAGCGCCTTGATCTTAGCTTTAAGGTACATTCGGCTGACCGCCTAGACTGACATGTGGGTGGTGGGTGCTATGAGTTGGGTATTTAAACATTTGGGGCAACGGAGCAAACGACTGGCCAAATGGCAGGCAGTTTGAAATGAGAGTACGCCCACATTTAATGCTGCTGCCATTTCATTGCTATAATTTTTTTTGTTTTCGCCAAGCTTTCGGTTTGCATTGCCTTGTTGTGCTTTACTTTACTTTGCTTTGCGGGCTTTACTTATATACTTTCTGCTATTTTAGTTTTCTAACCAACAAAACAAATTGAATCACGTTCGCTTGGGAGAGAAACGTGAGTATTTTATTTTTTTCGTTAAACATTTTCATTTTTCTTGCTAGCCAAAAAAAAAAAAAAAGAGAAAAACCATTTCAGGCAGCCAGTTCGCAATGCAAGTTGTTTTGTCTGATAATGATGCCGTGGGGCCATCTCAGCTGTTGTTGTGGTGGTTGTTGCTGTTGTTGTTGTTGTTATTGTTGCTCCCAGTGGCTGTTGAGTGTTGGCTGCTGGACCATGCCCAACACAATCATTTGCCTCATATAAAGTAGTTGGCGCTGCTCAGTATGTGTGTATGTGTATTTTGTTTATTAAAAAGAGATTGGAGAACGTAAAAAGATTTTGTCATGACCAAACAGATACTGTAGTCACCCAAGAGGCCAAAACCAGACCATTCATCATCATTCCAGCCTGATGATTTTATTTTGATTTGGGCAGCAAACGTTTGGGGATTACCAGGCTAATGATTTTATTATAGTTTTCATACGCTCGCCTTTCAACTTTGATTGATGGTCGTCGGCATCTAACAACTCACATCTTAGCCTCGGATCATTGTCTTTTATACCATTTTCATTTATTGTCTGCTCGACTGCGTTGCCATTTAAGTGTTGCTTCATTATATTAGAAGCACATTAATACTTACGCCCGCCATTTGCCAGTGTAGCTCCCCAAATATATGTAGATTCTTTAAAATTGAAGCAATGTCCCCCACTCATTGGGGTGCGGTTCCTAACAATGGCCGTGGACCAAAGCCGTAACGTCAAACAACGGCCAAACAATTTGAGACTAAAAATCAGAGCAAGCCAACAAAAGTTTTGTGTGGGACACTTTGCTATTGTCTCGGGTTTATTCAAAAGTTAGGTAGGTACTTGCATGAAATCTGAATACGCTTCTCTAGCACAATTTGCAGAGTGAGGTGTAAGACGAACAGAGATTATTTAGATTAAACAATTTTTATTAAATATCAACAAAAAAATAAGCAATTTACATTATTTATACATTTAAAATTTGGTTAATTCCTTAAATGTGCACATCTTTGTGAAAACTATTATTGCAATAAAAAAAAGTAATCTTACTACAAATTAGTTAATAATTTAGTGGTATAAGTGGTGTCCTCCATAAAAGATATCTGACTAACTTTAATTACATATCAGCCTGCTCTATTATACAATCATTATATAAATACCTAAACTTTTACTACCTACCAATTTAGATAATGAAAAAGAATGGCATTCTGCGAAATTGATTCGAAATAGATGATTGAAACATAATTACTTTTAAAAATGATTAAATTATTAATTATTTTTAATATTCGTAATTTTTAGGTTATAAAAAAAAACTATAATATATGTATTATACACAAATATTACATATTACATACAGGTCATACATAAGCTCAATTGTATTTTATTGAGGATTGAATAAACTAACCTCTGTGAAAGGATTAAATTTAATAGATAACTAGCAATTAGCACATTGAAAGGAATTTCAATTACGCACAATGTTGCCGAAAGTGGTTACCGGAACAGGCCTTTATATGTTTTCTGACACATTGGATATGGATCTATTTTAGTCTAGTTAATATATGCACTTTTTCAAAAGTAATACATTTTTTTTCTTTGATTTGTAGATGCCTTTGAATAGACCATTGAAACTAGTTTTAGTGTAGGGTATATCTAACACATAAACTTAACCAAGGCCCTCAGCATGGAGCCACTTTGACTGACTGGCACGCCTCAACCGCCCCTCCCAACTGCAACTCCGCTCACACGCTGTGCCCGCACATAGTCGTAATTACGCGCAACTTTCGACAAGTGTCGCCTGAAAATCGCCAGCGCCCCTTTAGTGTGTTCTTGGAGTTCGGGGAGCGGCTGCAAAGTTTTGCTATGGCGTCTTTTGATGTTGGCATCGTCATGAAGGCAGCTGTAGGGCACAGTGAAGCGCACATGGCGACCAAGGCAGCTGCGGTTTAATCTTCTTTTAAATTGTCCCCCCGGCCACCAAACGCAAAAACTGTGCAACACTATGGGCCAAAAGTTTGCCGCCACTTGCGCTTGATAAGTTAGAACAAAGGAGGCTAGGAATGAAGCGGTAGTAGGAGCAAGAACCACAGCTTGAAATAGTTGAGAATTCTTTGCGCAAAAGTCATTGTTACACTTGCGGCGCTGCTGTTATTTTTCACTCTAATTAGCCGTCATTGGTTTGTGATTTGTGGGCGTGCGCTGAAACCTGCAAACGGGTGGAGCACCTGCTGAGAATTTTGCTTTGTCAAGAAACTTTTGGAAAATGCCACAAAATTCAACTAGTAATTTTGTGCAGATTTTGATTTACTTCCGGCCAAAAAGTCAATACCAACCTCATAAATCATTGAGCCAATAGTTGGTCAAACTGTAGCTCGACTTCTACTCTGTTTGTTTCTCATTGCTTTGACCAATTTACAGTTTATGTATGCTTCAGTCATTTGACCCAGAAGCAAGAAATAGCCGCAAATAATTTACAGCAAATGAGTTTGCCACAATTTATGCAAGCCGCATTAACCATTCTGCAGAACCAAAGACCGAGCAAAGTATTTAATTAAATTAAATACAAAAGAGCTTGCTATCCCACTCTCTTTTGGCTTTAATGGTCGGTCTTTAAAGCGTACGTAAATCAGTTAAGTCCAGCACCAAAGACAGCAGCTAATGGACACTGCTTACTGCTGAAACTGATGCGGATGCTGATGCTCCTGCTCCTACTCCTGCTCATTGTCCAAGCCGATCACGCCTGCCATTTGTGCGGCCACATTAAAATAAACTAAAATGCGAGGCAGTGTCTGCCTTTATGGCCACTTAATGTAAAACAGTTAATTAGCGACACACACACAAATCCACACACAGGCGTGAGAGAGCAAGCGGCATGTCATATCCGGTTGCCATGCAAAATGGCCGCCATTTTCACTACCGCTGACATTTTCACCATCTTAGTTGGCAGGTGCCGTTGGCCTCGTGAAAAGGCGGAAAATTACTCTTGATTAATGAAGCTCAATGAGCCAGTCAAAAAAGTTTTAAAAAAAAATCTCAATCAAAGTGCACAATAACGTTGACAAATCGAAGCTTTAATACACTAACATAGCAGTAGGTAAAATACAAATAACTATTTTTATTAAGATGACAATTATAATAAAACTAAATTCACTTACTGTTCTACTGAACAGTTTTTAGATTATAGTGCTATACATTAGAATACGCTTTTTGTTTAATTTTCATAAGCACTATTTGGAATTTGCAGACCATCTATTATTAAAGTTCAAAGTATACTTTTCAAAAATAATGATTATTTCCCATACCTACCTTAAATTAACTTTTCAAGTTAGATTCTTTGCAAAAATTTCCACTTTTACAGCGCTTTCCAACCTACTGAAAATATTTTCATAGAATTTGCTAAGGTACTCGTAGAGCTCTCAAACACATGATCTTTTAAGTTGATAGAAATTTTTAACACGGCACTCGGTTAAAAAATGGTTATGAGACACAATGTTGCCAGCTAAGTGTATAGTTTTTACTTTACTTGCTCTATCTTTTTACCCATTATTCTCTCTCTTTTTACATTCTCATACTCTATTATTGATATAAGACTCTTACTTGTTGTTGTGAGTGCTCGCCTAGAAGATACCCTGTTTCCGGTGTTAATTAGACTAACTAACGCAGCAAGCTGCAAGATTCAAAGAGCGCCAGAGATCTTGATTTCTTATTTAGTGTTAATTATACATTTATTTTTACAGTTAAACTGAACATTGTTAAATTTCATAAATAATAAATAAATAAAAGTAAATAAATCTTTTCTGTTCGATCTTTCTTAGGCTTTTGAATAATATATCTTTATGGATAGAACAGAATAATATATCTTTACTGATGCGAGTCTATTTTCATTAATTTTGTGAGAAGATGTTTAAATCTTAAAACAAACTTGATCGCTTTCACCACTTCAAATCTACATGCCACATTTGGAGTCACTATATGGAGTGAGAGACAGAGAATTTTATGAAAATGTCTCTTACATACTTTCATAGTATGTATACTATGTACTTAAGCATAATTTTGAACTAGTATGTACCATATATTTTAATGCAAACAGGGTATAAAAATAGCCGATGGCTTGCAGCTACTGAGTGGCAGTGACAGGAATCACAGGACGTCAAAAATTAACTTGCTTTTGTCCCAACGAAATGACGGCTGACATGCCATGAGATTGTTGTTGTTCTTGTTGTTTTTTTTTTGCAACTGCACTTTATTTTTAATGCTGATGGAAGGGCGAAATGAAGATAGAGCAAGAGAATGAGAGATTTCTTTGGCATGCTACTTGATTCGCCGTGTCCTTGTCGTAATTATGAACTTTAACTGGCATCCGAAGCGTGCCGCCAGCGGAAGTAGGGCCGTCAACGCCCACGAGGCCAGCGGCGACGCCATATTGTGTTAATATTTAATGGACGTCATCCAGCTACGCGCTCTGATTTTTAATTGAACAAATGTACAGCGTGCATTTATTTTTTGTTTTTTTTTTTCACTGTGTTTGCGCTTGTGTATTACACTTAACAAATATGTATCTTCGTGTTAGTGTGTGTGTGAGAGTATATTGTTTGTTTTCGCAAAATGCATTTGACTGCCTGCATTGGTTGATTAAAATTAACGCTTGAAGGCCTTTTAATAAATGAGCATATGCTTATCTGCCATCTTATTACACAGCTTGTTTGCGCAACTTTCACCTAATTCATTAGCTGGGCTGCGTTGATAAGGATATGGCCATGGTTGTGGTCGACCAGCTGTCAAAGTTTTATATAAAGTAATAAACGTTTATCGCTCATTCATTTGCATATCCAAGGCGGCTCTCAGTGGCTGCTTTTAGCAAGTGAGCGCATAATTAAATTTAATCCAATTTAATGACTGGCAAGTTCAGATATCTTTCGGCTGGTCTTGTTGTCCTTTGCGGCTGGCCTGGCTGGCTTATTAATGAAGAACACTTTAAATATGCATGTCTGTCTTCTTTACGCTGCCTGACCTTAATGGCTGCTTTATTATTAAAAGCAAACTGACACCAAAAGAAGCATAAATAAACATAATAAATCATGGTTCGCGTCAAGGCCGCAACAATTCAAATAAAAATAAGTTTTTCAGAATTTTAAATTTGCGCGCCATTTGTCAGACGCTGTTATCAGTGTGGTGCTGCCACCTAGTTATGCGAAAAACATCTGGCAACAAATCAAAATTAGGTGGCAACTACTTGCGGTCGACTTGTGTAATAAAAACAACATTCGACATAAAATTATTGTTTAAAATTAATAATTCATGTAATTTTTGATCAGAAGCACGTAAACACAAACTGTGTTTCTAGTGCACACCCGCTGTAGCAGCCAGCAGACAACCAATGGTATGATATCAGTGGGTGTCGATGGGTGCACCCGGTCAAGGCCACTAAGCGACTAAAAATAAACTCGAATTTATTTACAGTACGTAAACAAAGATTGCAGATTTGTTTAGATTCTGGAATTATAATCCAAGTGCTTGAGGCTGCCAACAAGATGCTACCCGCCATAATTTTCCGGCAAATGCATCGCCCGTTAAGCGCAGGCGGCCTACACCAAGGAGCTGCAACAACACTGAAGCACGTGCTGGGCGGTGGCGGCAGCAGTTTTGTCAACTGCCTGAATCGTTATGCCGCCGCCACCGGTTTCATACGCATCTCCTTTCTGGATATTAATCAACGTCGCAATTGGGATGTGGCTCGGTTGCGAATGTATGCGGACGCCAAGAAGCATTCGATACACTTGCGAACTTTGCAGGGACGGGATCTTCTACAGGGCGTCATAGATAAGCAGCGTGCCGAGTTTATAGAGCGTAAAAACTTTCTGGTTGATGATATACGTGAGGCACGTCACAAGGTGCAGGAGCGTGTACGCGAGAAGATCGTTGAGATACGTGAGGAACGTGAAAATATAATGACCATACCGAATATGTTAACCATAAGTCGTGCAATACTCTCACCATACATCGGATATGTGATTGTGCAGGGCGACTTTACGCTGGGCATGAGCTTGCTTATTATCGCCGGCATCACAGATCTGGTGAGTATTTCTTTCTAAATTATTGTAGTATCAATTCTTCAATAGATTCCTTTTCTCAGCTGGATGGTCAGATTGCACGTCGTTGGCCATCTCAGGCCAGCAAGGCTGGCTCCTTTCTGGATCCCATGGCCGATAAGGTGCTCATGGGTTCCATGGTCATTTCGTTATGCTACACCGAACTGCTGCCCATTTGGCTGACTGGCGTTGTTGTCTTCCGTGATGTTTTCCTGATTGCCGCCGGTTTTGTCATCCGCTACATAAGTCTGCCACCGCCGGCAAGTTAAAATTAATTTAAAATTGTACAAAATACGAATTCTAATTTAATGTTCATTTGGCAGAAAACTTTTTCACGCTACTTTGATGCCACCCATGTTACTGCCCAATTGGAGCCGACGTTCATTAGCAAGGTGAACACGGGCGTGCAGCTGGCCACAATTGGCATTAGCCTGGGCGCACCCATATGGAACTATATTGGTAGGCATAACTATTTTTGGATCACACCATTGTTATTTTCACTCTGTTTCGTAGATCATCCGGCCCTGCATGGACTCTGGTATCTAACGGGTGTTACAACCGTCGCCGCTGCGCTTAGCTATATTATCAATCGACGCAATACTTTCAAGATTATAAAAAAGAAGACGTAGAAATAGCATTTCTTCTACTATTAATATGAATAATAGTAATAGAACAATAACTGCAATGATTAGTATATAACGTCTTTTTGTAAAACAAATAATTACTTTTAAATTATATCCATATTTTGTTACCAAATCTTGCGTATGCTGTCTATTTGTTTTTGTCCAACCAAGGAAGACAAAGAGTGTTTTCGAGTGTTTTTATTTTAGTTTAGTTTTTCAAAAAGATTGGCGGCACATTAAAAAAAAAACCAGATGTACTGAAAGCTGTTCGATTCAAAATAGTTTAAAATGGCATGTGCGTAAAAAAAAGTTTTTCTAGAGGGCCGCTAGTTTAGTGGCAAATAAGCAAAAACCGAAGTTACCGAAGGACATGCGTTCACAAACAGCAAAAATAAAGCGTAAAAGGGGGCGATTTTAAGCCTTTGGACAAAAATCAAAATTAGATAATGAAATTTCTTATTCATACATTATTCATTTTATTTAAAAATCCACCCCCAAAATCATAAAATTCCGCAAAATAGAACAAAAATGGTAAAATCGTCAAAGACTGTTAACTAGCGATCAGCTGATTAAAAAACTAGCTATTTTTTTTAATTTTAAAATATATGTATATACATTTATAAACTAGAGCAGCACTGTAAAACTTGACAAAGTTTTGGCTTTTTTAAGCTTTTTTTTTTGACTAGACAGCCACTTTTTGCGTTTTCCCACAAGAAACAGAAACAAAAATATTTTATAATAAAAATTGGCATTACTGTATTTACGCTTGAGCACTCAGCTGTTTCTCAACTGTTTTGTAGAGCGAACGCGCGACCTTCTGTTGATGCCAGACTGTTCACAGTTATGTATGCAAAATTGTTTACTGGTTTAGCACAACTCTTTTAAAGCAACGAACTAATTCTTCTGTCTGCCAAATAAATACCTTTTAACGTTTGCTCAATTATCACAGATAGTCCTGTTAATTTTAAAAAATATACCAAACTTTTTTTCGCATGGCTGCCACTGGCAGGTAATAAAAAATATCGAAATTTGTAGCATTCTGACATATCGATATTTAAAATTACTGGTCGTTTTTGGTGTTGTACAACGCCATTTGCGCAGCGCGCATCATTTTGTTGTATTTTTTTTTATGAAAAATATCATTAAAGTAGACGCTTCAGAAGTGGTGCAAAAAATAAATTAAAGACAGCATTTTTATATACTGTGGTGTGAAAAATGTAAGTGCAATACCAAAACTTACTTTACACTGCATAAAAACTAAACTTACAAAATGGCGTCCTGTTTATTAATTTTGCTGATCGCTTAAAAATGTATAATTCCAGGCCGAAAATGGGGGATCTGGGGCAGGAGCTGGAGGACATAATGAACGGACCCGATACCTATGCGGATCGTATGGCGGCCTTTCTGAAGCTCAAGACCGCTTCTAAGCCACAAACCAACAATCTTTTCGTTCTGGGCGGCTTTGACATCTCATTTGATCTTGATGTTGATCTGGTCAAGCTGCCTGCAAGGCCACAAGCAGAAACTACACAAGCTACTACAACCAACAAGCAAGCATTACGCGAAATACACAACAATTCCAATGCAAATGAGCCAAATCCGTCACAATCCAAACCCGCCGCAGTGCCTCCCATCACATCACCACCCACAGTCGCCAAGGAACTGCCACAACTGAGATCATCGAGTCTCTCGCCACGTAATTTGTCGCGACGCAGCGTGCCTGGCTCCGATCGCTTGCGACGCGTGGCCATACAGAGGCGATCGCGAAGCTCTGGACGTCGTGATCTGCTCAAAGATTTCAACAGTGTATCGTCCATTTCTTCCAATTTTGTAAGTTTAAGCTGTTAATTATGTTTTTTTTTCGGTATATATTATCTGATCGCACATCAAATCTTTCATACTTCCGTATATATTGGTAGTCGCCTTTCTCACTCTTCGTGATGCTTCGTCACTTGCGTGGAATGCCGTCCACAGTGGTATAATGATTCAATATAACTTTGCTGTTAATTATGTTATTTTTTCGGTATATATTATCTGATCGCACATCAAATCTTTCATACGATAATAAGATAAGAGTATCTCAATTAAACTCGCTAACACTCAATGTTACACATGTTGAGGAAGATTTATTAAAATCGGGCAACTATATATTTTAGCATAGGAACAATCGGTAGAAGTTTTCATATGAAAAACCTATCTGCAAGGCTTTCAAGCAAATTAGATCTGTTAGCAAGCTGTACACTTAATTTGAGTTTCTTTTAAATATTTTCTCCAATAAGTGTTAGATGATGCTATGCCATGGAGAGTGATCGATAAGAGAAATGTTGCATGTTTTCTTTTGAATAGATTTAACTACATATTGAATTTGAATTTATGTTTTAGCTGCCCGAGGGGAGCAGCACGCCTGCACCGGCAAAACAAGCGACAGCCGAGCCACACCGAGAACAACAGCAAACAGAAGTACAATCGCGAACAGAAGCTGCTGCTGCAGCGCTGCCTGCCGCATCAGCAGCCGCTATGTATGAGGAATTTGAGGCAAGTTTTCAAGCCAACTTGAAGCGATTGAATCGAAGTCGCGAGCTGCCATTAAAACAGCCCGCGACTACAGTACCAAAGCTGTTACAGCGTACAACAACACCGGAAAGCAGCGTGCATCGACGTACCTACACTGTAGAAATTGGACCTCAGCCGGGTCAACTGCTGCTCTCGCAGTCAAGCAAAGACAGCGGCAACAACTTGCATCCGCCTTTATCGCAGGTGTCGCCGTCGAGATTGTCGTATAGACGGTCACAGAATCAACTCAGACAAACAGCCGGAACGCTAGATTTATCACCAGCTAGAAATATAACACTGGCGCCTGATACACCAGCGCGTAGGTTGCCGCAATCGGAGTCAGAACCGGAGATTATTGTGCCGGAATCGCAACCGTTACAGTATTCTCCGAATTTGCACCAGGTCTTGCATAATTTGTCAAGCACTGCTCTCACGCCCATTGTGGTGGTGCCCATGGCCTGCCCCACTCAAGTGGCACCACCGCCAACACAACCAGCAGCAACAACGGTTGCCAGTCGCAGCATGCAAACCTCTTGCAGTCCGCGGATCGTCAAAGACTTGAATGACATCATTACAGATGATGAAAGCGCTAATGAGTGTGAGGCAAGTGCAGCGCCACTTAATTTAGCACCACCTGGTGGCAACACAACCCGGCAGCGTCGGCTGCGCAAGAGTCGCAAGTCCGTCAAAAGTCCAATGCAGCTGCTCGATTTACATAGCTCGCGCACAAAGGGTGCACGTAATCACAAGCCGCGACAGACGGTGCTCAATAAAGCACCCATGCATGCCATCAATGGTGAACAATTTGCTAAGGAGCTGGCACGCATGAGTAACTATGAGATTCTTGATTTGCGCAAGCGCAACTCTCTAGGCAAGCCACATCCTTTAAATGGACATCGTCGGCGTTCAAAGGAACAGCAACTGGCAATAGAACAACGTATAGCGTTTGAGCTGTTGCGGCGTAATCTGGAGGATGCCGAGTCGGACAGCGCACCCGTGTCTACAACTACGAATGGGCCTGTATACGAGCAAGAACCAATGTCTACTTCGACGGCGGTGTCGCCTAAGGACTTCAGGGACATTTCAATGCGGCACTCCCGTCTCAAACGCCGTAACAGGGCAATGGTAAGGCAGACTTGTCCAGAGCAAACATTCAAAATCATTACCCACATACTCTTCATATTTTAGCTAACATTGCAAAATGATTCTAAACGTATGCCGTCAACGGATAGCCCAATCCGGAAACAACGTTCAATACGCCAGGATGAGCCAGTGTCGACTTTGACAACGTCACCGCCTGCGGATTCCAGGAACAGTTCTATTCGAGAGCAACACTCAATACAGCAAAAGGAGGCCCCGCAGCGTCATTCGCGTCTTCGACATCGTGAAGAGCCAACGGTAAGGAATAGTTGTACAGCACATATACAATGAATTTATTTAAATTTAATACTTTTGCATTTGTAGCTTGAATCGTTGTCGAATTCGACTCGTGTGTCTTCGCCAACAGCGCCGCCAGATAACTTCAGGGATAGTCCAGTACGAAAGCAATTGCAAAACTCAATACGCCAAAAGGAAACGACGCCGCGTCTTAAAGCGTCAATGGTAAAAAATAGTTGTTAAGTGTACAAATTTAAGGCATTTCACTTCTATACAATTATATTTTAGCCAACTTTGGAGATGGAATCGATCTCCACTTCGCCAGCAGCGCCGCCAGATAACTTTGGGGACTGTTCAATGTCAAAGCAACGTTCATTGCAACGGAATGAGCGAATGTCTACTTCAACTGTGGCACCACCAGCGGGTTTCGGGAATAGTTTCATTCGGGAGCAACACTCAATACACCAAAAGGAGAACACCCAGAAGTGGAATACGCGTTCACGTCGTCGTGAAGCGTCAATGGTAAGATAGAATTGTTTAGTATATAAATTTTAGGCATTTCACTTGTATATAATTAAATTTTAGCAAGCATCGGAGGTTGATTCGATGTCCACTTCGAGTCGTATGTCATCGCCAACAGTGCCGCCAGATAGCTTGAAGGGTCAAATTCGTAAGCAACGCTCAATAAGCCAGGGTGCACCATTAGCTACTACACCTTTTATATCGTTGCCAGCTGCACCGCCAGCGGGTTTCAGTCCATTGCAGGAGCAACTGCAAATTCAAAAGCAGCAACACATGCGCTCCAGAGCTCGGGAGCCCGTAATGGTAGGTGTTAATTTTAACGAAAAAGATAACTTTATATAATATTTAAATGTATTGTGCCTGTAGAGCGATGAGGATGATCTGTTGGCAGTCTGTACACCACCTGCGCAGTTTCGTTTGTATAAATCAAGGCAGCGGGAGCAGCACAGCGATGCAGCGGAGACAGATGCAGAGGATGAGCTACAGCGGGAGCAGCTCAGCGATGCAGCGGAGACACACGCAGAGGATGAGCTGCAACGGGAGCAGCTCAGCGATGCAGCGGAGACAGATGCAGAGGATGAGCTACAGCGGGAGCAGCTCAGCGATGCAGCGGAGACACACGCAGAGGATGAGCTGCAACGGGAGCAGCTCAGCGATGCAGCGGAGACAGATGCAGAGGATGAACTGCAGCAGATGGTATATGAGAGTCAGCAGGGGACAAAAGAGCTGCTGCTAGAGGCACAGTGCGTCATTAATGAACAACAAACCAGCATGCATATGGAAGAGCTGCGTATTGAAACGCCCACACCACCGCCGCGGGCATCGCCGCCCAAGGAGCAGACAATATTAGATGAGCAGCCAAGCACCAGCACAGCCGCACTGAATAAGAGCAAGCAGCAAATCAAAAATAAGAAAAAACAGCAAAAACAGCTGAATAAGGAAGTGACAAGCCAGAAGGCAGAGAAAAGCCAGAACGCGGCAGAGAAAAGCCAAATATCAGAGATACAGATAGAAAATCCAACCACAGAGAATGTTTTTAAGAAACCGTTGGCGCCAGCGCCGCGTGCAAAATCTAAAAAAAACAGGGAACTGAATAGACTGTTAATTACACTGCCCAACGATACGCTGCCGCCCGAAAAGAATGAATCGCTCGACACAACGAGTAAGCACAATAATATTAGTTTATCAACATTAATCATTTTATAATCTGCTTCAATCCATAGACGGAGTTCGCAAATCAAAACGCGGTCATGTGCCGCTGCGCAATACTTGGGTCCACACGATGAGCGATCCTTTTGCCTTTATGCGCGAAAATCAAGAAAAGACTTTTTTGAAGCCAGCAGCAAACAAGCCCAAAAAAAAGTCGGACGAACATAGCATTAACTCTATTAATTCTATAATTGACAGACCACCGTTGTCTAGCAGTACACCACGCAATGCAAACACAACCGTCAATAGCAGCAGCGCCACAAAGAATAAACGGAAACAGAATCAGCAACAAAAAGCACATCAGAACGACGCGCCAAACAATCTGAACGTTATTTCAACAAATATATCAGGCATAACAAGACTGTGCAGTGTAACAGATCAAGCAGAGGGTCAGCAGGAGGATCAGCAATCAACGCAGCCAGCTGACAACAAACTTGAACCCAAAAAGAGAGGACGTAAAAAGAATTTGGTGTCTGTGGAGCTTGCAACACAGTCGGAAGAACCTCCCAAAGCCCTGAAAAAACGTGGCAGGAAAAAAAAAGTGATTGAAGAGCCAGAATCGATACCTATCTCAACATCAACAACAAATCTTGACAAGGAAGCTGCTGTTGAGCATGTCCCAGAGCTTGAGACTGCTCCTGAACTTGACCCTGCTCCTGAACTTGAGCCTGCTCCTGAACATGAGCCTGCTCCTGAACTTGACCCTGGTCCTGAACTTGAGCCTGCTCCTGAACATGAGCCTGCTCCTGAACTTGAGCCTGCTCCTGAACTTAAGTCTGTTCCTGAGCTTGAGGCTGCTCCTGAGGTTGAGGCTGCTCATGAAGATCAATCGCAAACACTGTTGTCCTGGCTGCGCGGTGACAGTATTGCGCAACCTGATGGCAATGATGGCACCAATACCGATTTTGAGTCGGATTACATGATCGTCTGTAGGTTACCTTATAATATTCCTTCTATCTATTTATAATAATGTTTATTGCTGAACAACGAACAGCTAGAACTGTTAGAGCGGCGAAGTAACTTTTTTTTTAATCTTTATTTTTAATGTGCAGTAAAATGGAGGCTTTAAGCTAATCATTTTGAAAGTTTTAAAAAAAATAATTGAACAAATGATAAAACGAATTAGAAAAATTGGTGCAATACTGTGGTAGCCTTACCGACTAATTTAAGTTAATCATACTAATTCGGTTTGACATATCTTTCTTACTTGCAGCGCGGGCGGCCAATTTACAGTTTTCGAATCTGGAGGGAGTTGAGTATGCATTCTATAAAACTGCAGAGGCCTACTCTATGGGATACATGCGCTTCAAGCCACTACAAGTTCGTGGCTTTAAAAGAGCAAAAACCAGCACATTGGTGCGTAGTTGTGTATTAACAATTGTAAATCATTGAAGTCTAAAAATGTTTAACTTTATGCTGCACACAGATCTTTGTGGCGATGGATGGTCAGTTTATGATAGAGAGTACAGTACCCCCGTCGACTGAAAATACAGTGTACGATTTGAATCCAGGCGACTCGGTGGAAGTAAGACAGGGTAAGGATATATCTGCGTTAATGTGGCGCCTTAAAATAATGAAATATAATTTTCAGGTAGTCGCTACAATATTACAAACCGTTTGGACCAGATCGGCATCTTGATGGTCTTTCGCAAGTGAGTAAAGATTAATGATAAATTTTATGCCTTAATTTCAATTCATTGACCATAATCACGAACTCTCCCACAGAACATAACTTTAATATACCATATTTGTTTTTTCTTTTCAGCAGTTAAATTAATTTGATTTTTTTCATATAACTATTTATTAATACACCATTAAATTTTCATTAGTTCATAAGTTTTCGTTATGAGTGAATAAGAAATACATGTTTTGTTATATTATAATTTTAAACCGATCATACATATGAAGAAAATTAATAAAGATTTATAAGTTAAATTTATTGTGTTATTCTCGTTTAATCACAAAATATGTAACTTATTCATAGGTGTGGAAAATAATTTTACGTACAGTCAAGGCACCAGCAAAATCAAGTCGTTATGAAGAAATTGCTTTATATAAAATTATTTGTATATGCGATCTGCCACTATTGCCTATGCTGGACGGAACATAATACTAAGTCTATATATATAAAACTGTTTAACCTGACTGATTGGCAACGCTCGTACAGCCCAAGCCATAAGAGAAAATTCAGCCCTCTGGGTGAACTCTGAGCTTTGCGAATAATTATTTGACTTACCATTTACCGATTTTGGAAATTCTCCTTAGGCCCCTGGTCACAAAATTAAATTAAAACGGCCGCAAAAAACCGACTGGCGGGCGGGACGGGAAGGATGTTATGAAGTCCGGTTCTGCAAGTTCCCAAAATAAGCACTCGCGACGGGCTAGACGCGGTCTAGTTTCCTTCCCGTTTCCATTTCTACTTCAAGTTCAGTTTTCAACGACTGTCTAACAAATCGTTGCGCGTGTGGGCTTACGCACACGAGCGGGAAATGGTGGTCATAATCAAATAATTAGTGGGGCGATCAAAGCTTTGGGTTGTAAAGCGATGCCGATTTTTTAAAAATGGAGTTGAATTATATCTTTTCAACTTTTTAACTTAATACAATTTAGGTTTTCAACACATAACACAACGTGTTTTAATTAAAACGTTATAGACAAAATGTAACATTGTAATAATAAAAAAAACAACTAATAATAATAGACAATACATATTCAAAATACAATAATAATAAGACAATAAATTAATTTTTAGTCAAACGACAATTTTTTGGTCAACTGTTGGACTCGGCGAACACACATCAGTTCTGTGCTGCCACATCGTCAAAATGTTTATAAATATTACAGTGGCAACGCCGAGCGCACTGTCAAGCTGACACACAAGCTGTCACCCTTTTCTTTCTTTTCCGGTCAGCAAACAGACCTGTAAGTTCGCGTTATATTTATGCCCAAATAAAAATCGTAAAAATCAATTGTGTTAACAAAACAACGCCAGTTATTTTAAGCTCAAATTGAATGAAAATAGTGTAAACTATGCATGCCAACAAATATTACGAAACCAAAAAGTCGATTCAGCATAAAAATGAATTGTCAAAGCTGCACAAACAAATCAAAATAGACACGGAATCAATATGTCTAAAACTACACGATAGTGAAAATAATTGGCGGTCAATTTGTTAAAGTGCTTGATAGTACAATAAAAAAGTGTTGTAAATCATTTGTGCTAATATTCTCCATATTTTTTACTCTTATTTTGCATACGCATTTGCTGCTGCCGTCGACATCGCCACAACAACAACAACAATACAACGAATAGCCGCCAAGATGAGGAAAATTATGAAACAGGGCAAGATCGTAATCGTCCTTAGTGGACGTTACGCTGGTCGCAAAGCCATCATCGTCAAGACCTCCGACGATGGCACCCCGGAGAAACCCTTCGGACATGCACTCGTTGCCGGCATCGACAGGTACCCACGCAAGGTTACCAAGAAGATGGGCAAGAATAAGCTGAAGAAGAAGTCCAAGGTCAAGCCTTTCCTCAAGAGCTTGAACTATAATCATCTGATGCCCACCCGCTACACAGCGCACGACATCAGCTTCGAGAAACTATCGCCCAAGGATCTTAAGGATCCCGTCAAGCGCAAGACCCATCGTTTCCAGACCCGCGTCAAGTTCGAGTCTGTCTACAAGGAGGGCAAGAACAAGTGGTTCTTCCAGAAGCTGCGTTTCTAAGCAGTTGCTGTATGTGGAGGTCTCTTGATTTGTATGTCGCTGTTTTTTTAAGGTTAAATAAAAACAACCCATAATTCTGATAACAAAAAATATGACCGAAACTTGAAAATGCTTTTGTTTTATAAAACAGGATATCGAACAGCTGATGTTTTTTAACCCACATGTGCCTATCGTCTTCTGTTGAGCACTTATTGTTTTAGTTAGAGATTTATGTTTAGATCTCTTTGTATCCAATTTTCATTCATTCGGACATCTCAGGGCCGACCCCTTTTCATTTTAATTTCTCAACTGATGTCCATGTGGTCTTTTTATGGTCAATTAGAAAATATAGTTGGATGTTTCCGAGTTCAAAAACCTTAAACAAGTAATTTTCGACGTGCTGAAGGTTATACCTTTGTCCCTTTGACAACTACATAATAAAGTCAACTGATTTCGATAAAATTCCATAAAACTATATAAAGTACAACACAATTTTCAATTGCTACGTTTGGTTAAAATGTATTCAAACTACAACAACAGATTGTTCTTATGGCAGCTAAAAGATACTTATAGTGGTCCAATTTTTAAAAAACATGTTTAAACTCAGATTTTGGTTATAATCAGGCTTGTTCCCATTTTTGACTCAAATCAAAACATTCGGAATTAAATATATAAATCAAAACATTCGGAATTAAATATATTAACTGTTCTGAATTCTAAATATCAACGGCAATTTCGGGATTAAAAGTTTTTGAAAAACTGGAAGACCAGCTATTCGAACTTATAAAGATAAGGGAAAACCGATTGCTATTTATTTCAAAATCACGATTACAAAATCGAAAACAATTCGGAATGAAAAGTTCTAGGAAATGGGAACAGGTCTGAATGTTTTTCGTACAACTAACTTTTCAGCAGATTGTTCCTATGGCAACAACATAGTATAAGATATAGTGAAATCTTGTCAGCATCCATATTAAAACCGCTTGAAAAGCCATATTTTCGACTGATCGTTCCAATGTCAGCTATATGTTATACTTATCTTATTATTATGAACTGCCTGCAGAAGTTTAAATGAGAGAGTAGTTTGCATAGAAATATAAAGAACATCGGCTGTTGATCCCAATCAAGTATATAGTCACAAAATCCTTTATTAAAGTAAAAATCAAAATGAACGTATGTGTTTTTTTTTTTTTAATTTTTTTAATAAATATTCGAACAGAATAATACATTTTGTTTGAATTTACTATTACATGAGTAGAATCGGTTTGAAAAATAAATTTAAAATTACAAGTATGGCTTCACTGTACACCTTTGGAACTTTGCTACAAAAGAAACTTGAAATTCTTGGATAATATAGATAGTGTTGCTTGTTGATGAGTTTCTTGCTTAGGGATTATGCAGTATATATTTAAAGGATTAAATAATTGGAGTCAGTGTAGTTCATATGTTCAAATCATTACAGAGCACTATGCGAGAGAATCTGTGAAATAGAACATGTAAGATAAGTGTTAAGTTATAGAAAGTAAATGAAGAAGTTTATCAAATATCAATTGTACAGTTGGAATTTATATTACCTGCAATGTAACACTTTGGGCATCGAAGGTGCAGAGAACACATAACACTTAGCCAGGGCGAGGAGATTTGTTTTTGGTAAAGCAGCGCAAAATTTTGACCATAATTATTAATAAAAATTGATTGCTTCTAATTGTGTTTGGACATCACATTATACGCTGTACGCGTTGGCTTGGGAGGGTAAGGAAGGGCTTTATAACAGTTGACTCTGATTGGCTTAGTTGTGGGTTAATATTAAATTTTGGTTTTTGGTTTTGCGGATGCACAAATATGTGCCTACAACCTACAACTGGTTGAAATAGTTCCCATGTGGCCTGTGGAACGGTTAAGCGTGAATTGTTTGGGGAGTAGAAAAATAGATGTAAATATGTTGGTTAGATTTGTACCATATTCAAAAGTTTGGTTATACATTCAAGAGGACGCAGCTACATACGTGTGGGATTGGGAGTGTGTGTTTTGGTGTGTGTGTTTTTTTGGATACTGCGCACTACGGGAATATGACTACTTATAATAGATCAAAAGTAATATGAACTTAAAGCAAAACATATTTTTAAGGATTAGTTATTTGTGTAATATACATATGTTGTGTTGTGTTTTTTGTTTGTTTGATAAGGTTAGTCACAGTTCAAATTAGCAAAATTACGTATAAAACACTTACAGTTCTGTTCAAGTTGAAGTGGAAACAAGGAAATAATACATAAGAGCGTGAAATAATATAATACATAATACAAAATAGGCGTAGCAGGTAAACAGCATCGTGTAACAGTGAAGTAAACAGGACAAGCGAAAAAAGTATACATAATTGTTTACAAACTAAATACGGCACTAAAAACAAAGCGAACTGAAGCGAACGCTCTCAAAAAAAAAAATAAAAGGTACGCTTAAATTAAATGCAAGTTCATTATTTTACCAATTCACACGCTTGGTACTCAAAATCTTGAGTATGTTTTCAACTACATCGGTGCTGGTGTGATTGCCGCCAAGATCTGTAAGACAAGAAATAATAATTTTATAAAACAAATCTAGGCGATATTTAGGATATCAGGACTGTTCAGAATTTCGCACTTATATAATCGAAGATTCAAAAAACTAATCTATTAATCAATCAATTAAGAATCGTTTTCGATTAGGTACTTTTTTTTAAAAAATATGCTCGAAAAGTATTCTTTCCGAACTGAAAAGAATTTAAAATTTGACTCTTTCGGTTAAAATTCGAATGTGAACTAAATTAAAGTTGGAACGTGTTTAGATTTATGTGAAATTCAAAAACTTAAGAAATCAGTTCGAATTTCTTAAACTTTATAGTACAAATGAATCAAACCGCGTTTAATCTTTACGGAATAGAAATTTAAAACAGACCTGTTTATAAACTGAAATATAGTTTACCTGGCGTGCGTATGGCATCATTGACAATAGTCTGATAGGTGGCATCATAGATAACCTTAGCATGCTCCTGGTGTCCCAGATGATTCAACATGTCAACGCTGGCATTGATCATTGCCACCGGATTGGCAACATTCTTGCCCGCAATAGCAGTGCCAGTGTTACGGGTGCCGGGCTCAAAGACGGCAAACTAAAATGATCGAATTGTTTTAAACTCATAAAAACCGTTTAACAAATAAATGCAGACTCACGTGATCACCATAGTTGCGTCCTGAGATAAGACCAGCTCCGCCAATCAGTCCGCAAATCACGTTCGATACAATGGTGCCATACAAATTGGTCATGTTCATCACATCAAATTGATGCGGATTTGAGACGGCCTGCATGCAGGTGTTGTCAATGATCATGTTGTTATGCTCAATACCTGGATATTCTCTGTGCACACGATTTGCCACTTCCAGGAACAGACCGTCCGAAAGTTTCATAATGTTAGCCTTGTGTATGGTTGTCACACGCTTCCGGTTATTCTGACGCGCATATTCGAAGGCATAACGTGCCACACGCTCAGCATTCTCGCGTGTGACCACCTTCATGCTCTCGACAAGACCAGGGACTGATTCATGCTCCAACATGGCATACTCACCGTCCGTATTCTGGCGGATGAGCACAACGTCAACGTCCTTGTGACGGGCTGGAATGCCCGGATACGATTTGCAGTGCACTACATTCACATACAGATCCAGCTCATTTCTTATGGCGACGTTGCGCGAGATATCTTCCAAACTATGTGACTTGGTCTCAATATTGCCCTTAAGTGCGACACCGTTACGCTTAATGGACATAATCGCATAATCGAGATCATCGTTGCCCTCTGTGCTGGGATCAATATCGATTACCTCAAAGTCAATGGGCGCACCGCAATAACGAAAGATTTCACGCACATAGCCCATCAATTCTGGTCCAATGCCGCCGCCGGGCAGCATAGTGACGCCATGGCGGCCACCATACTGAGCCGAGGGTATATCTGTGCCCTGCAACACCACCAGATATAGTTACAGATACAAATACAGTTTAAGATACAAGATACATATATACAGATGATATTGGTATAACCTCAAAAAACGTACCGTTACTTTCTTTTGCAACGCCGACTTGGTGTGAGCCACATCCTCAGTCTTCTCCTTGGTCACCAGCAGCGGATAGCCCTGCAAAGTGTTTACAAAATGCAATCATCCATTCAGTTTTCATTCAGTACTCCTCCACAGCCACTGACATTATGTAATTTGCAGTGGCAACTGCTCCGTTGGCCGCTTTCACAACTGTGGAAGGGGAACTCTTAACTACTTACGCGTGTAAGGAACGGTGTCTGGGTCTGCAGCAATCTTTGTGTTAAGCGTATGGCCATGTTGAGTGCTGGGATTTATTTGTATTTGCTGCTGCTGCGTAAAAAACCGATTCAACCCTTTTCTTATTGCTGGCAGAACCACGGCTGAAACGCAAAATCATATGTTTGCGAAACGATATATTAGTCGATAAGTTCATGAAATATCGATACTTACATTGGTCAAGTATCGAATTGGCAGCACTGGCAGAAATCCATGACGTCACACTTAATCTAAAATACTCTTATTTAAGAGTTATTCAATAAATTCATTCCATTTGTAACAAGGAAATGTGTATTTGTATAGTTATTCATTTAGTTCCTTTTCGAATTTAAGAACTTACCTTACATTTATCTCTTTTCCGGATAAAATAACTAATCTTTCATTTAGTTTCTTTCCGAGGTAATTTTTCGATTTTGACCCTGCAAAAAAATACTTGACAAAAACATCCGGCTTTGGTCTCAAAATGTGCAGAAAAATGAGAGGATGTTGAATCAAGACGTGGAATATTTACCCTTGCCGGATAAAATAACTAGTCTTTCATTTAGTGCCTTCCCGGCTTCGTTTCTATTAAGTTCTTTAGTTCGGTCATTCAGTTCAAAAATGAATTTTATTTATTCTGTGGCTCTTTTTTTCGTCTTTAGAACTAGTTCAGATTCGGTCGACCCAACTCTATTTCTAAAATGAAAACTAAAGAGTATGCAAGCTTCGATGTGCCGCAAAATGTTTGATTATGATGCGGTTACGTTAACAACCGCTTTCGTATTGGAAGTTTGTTTTTGAATAAAAACAACTGTTGTGCAGCATGTGGCCATAGGACAACCAATTTATAAACATTAAACTAACAAATGGCTGCAGAACTAGCGCCAGCCGCAATTCCCGTACAAATCGATATGCAGGAGCAGGTTACAAAGTTTACTTTTCTTCACGCGCTTGTTGTAAGTAGCTCGATGAACTGAAATACTAGATATTATCATTATTATTATGTTTAGGCTGGCGGCGTTGCTGGAGTTGTGGTGGATATTGCACTATTTCCCATCGATACGGTTAAGACACGTCTGCAAAGCGAATTGGGTTTCTGGCGCGCTGGCGGCTTTCGTGGCGTTTACAAGGGACTTGCACCGGCGGCCGCGGGCAGTGCGCCGACAGCAGCATTGTTCTTCTGCGCCTACGAGTGTGGCAAGCAGCTGTTTAGCTCTGTGAGCAATACCAAAAATTCCCCATATGTGCACATGGCAGCAGCGTCTTTAGCGGAAGTGGTAAGCACAGCTGCACAGCTGACACTGCCAACTTAAATTAATGCTATGTTGCAACTTCAAACAGCTGGCATGCCTCATTCGTGTACCTGTGGAAATAGCCAAGCAACGTTCCCAAACACTTTTGGGCCACAAACAGCATCAGACGGCCTTGCAAATTCTATTGCGTGCCTATCGCACTGAGGGCCTCAGACGTGGACTTTATCGTGGTTTTGGCTCGACAATTATGCGCGAGATTCCCTTTAGTTTAATACAGTTTCCCTTGTGGGAGTACTTCAAGCTGCAGTGGACGCCAATGACGGGGTACGAGTCCACACCATTGTCAGTTGCACTGTGCGGTGCTGTTGCGGGTGGCATTTCGGCTGGACTGACAACGCCGCTGGATGTGGTTAAAACACGCATAATGCTTGCGGACCGGGAGAGCTTAACGCGGCGTCGCAATGTCCAAAGTATTCTACATGGCATTTACATAGAGCGAGGTTTCAAAGGGTAAACTAAACGAGAAAAAAACGTTTTCTTCGGCGTGCTGAAGATGTATCGATCCTTGCAGAATTTGAATTGAATTTTAGATCTATTGTTTCTATGACACCTATAAGATGTAGTTGCGCAATTTTGATCAAATTTAGCTAATTTTGTTCAAACAAAAAAGTTTTCAAGATATTTCAACAAATTGTTCCATGGCAGCTGTAAGATATAGTCGTCCGATTTTGATCAAGTGTAATTTAAATGACAAAAACATACTCACGTCAAAGTAAACCAGATTTTGGGAATATGAAATTTATAAAACCGACACATTAACAGTTCGATTAAAGTTAACCGGATATTGAGAAACTGGCCATTAAACTTAGAAAAAGTGTTTGGGTAAGACAACTTGTGAAACCGATTATTCCCATGGGCGCCGTAAGTTATAGTCGTCCGATTTAAAAAAATTAAGTCAACATTTTAATGATAGGTAAATTTGGTTTAGAAGCAAAAACTTATTTTTCAACCGATTGTTCCTATGGCAGTTATATGGTGCGATATGGCCAATTCCGACTATGTACTGGTTGTATCAAATTTATCAAACATTTGTTTCGTGTTTTAACAAGATATCTTTAAAATGAAGACTAGCATAGAAACTGTGGATGCTGATGAAGAATGTATAGTTCATGGGGTTGTAGGCGTCTCCTTCAACACCTCCTGCAAGGGTATACAAAATCACATCATGCTTAGTTGTGTTGTTCATATAAATGCTTATTCATTATTTCAGTTTGTTTGCGGGCTTTGTGCCACGCGTGCTCTGGATAACACTTGGCGGTGCATTCTTCTTTGGTTTTTATGATCTGACAACGCGCATGTTAGGCGCAGCAAATACTGATAACTAGGAGCTAACTAAGGCATATAATATTAGTAAATGTACAAAAAAGTCTGAGACCCGTTTGTTTTTAAAGTTACAACTTTAAAGTATAACAAATCGAATTGGTTACAGTTAGAATAATTGTTTACCTAACTGGAAGCTGACAATTACAAGAACCAAAAGAAAACGTAGACAATAAAATGAAAGTGTATGCAATATTATAATCTAGTAACAAGTCTTTCTTTTTTCATTTGAAGTGTTTGTCTTTCCTGCTAGGCGCGCAATACATCATCATTGACATCCAGGTGTACAATTCCTTGACGCTGCTTTACCAACAGCAATATCATTTTTAGTTATATTTTATACTTTGACAATTTGCATACTAACTGGCGTTATCTGCAGGCGAGCATCGCGTAGACTTGAGATTGAGTTTCGATCGCCAAAATCCTCTCCCTCGGCCATGGGTACATCTGATTCTTCCTCATCGAGACTGGCGTAACCATTACGCGTGGCATTTCGACGCTTCAAGCGAACGCAATTAAATAAACGGCGGCTTCGTGACATTGCATAAACCTTAAAACAGTTTCAATTTATGCATATATGTAAATAAAGAGAAATGCAGCTGCACAAACATCAATACAGATAAGAAAGTAAAAGTTACTTTACCAAACCAGCGAGTACAAAAACTCCCACTAGCACTAAAATTGGCAGCCAAATGTACTGAGCATCTTCAGGATGCTCCAGATCGGGTTTTAGCGTTGTACTGAACTGCATCTCCTCCATATTGTTATGGTTTTTAAGTAATCTCGACGAGGATTTAAATCGGCGATTGAATGTCAAAAGAAACATAAGCCGGTGCCAGTGTGACCCCAGTAGTCAATTGCAAGGCGTTATCGATATCGAATAGAAGTAGAGTAGAGCGATATTCTTTGTCACAGTTTCACAACAAATGTTGACAAATATTATATAGTACTGTTTATTGATTCAAACACTACATATTAAATTTCTATCCCGTCCTGAGTCAAAAATTGTTTGTTCTTTACCTCATCCCTTGATATTGCACGAAAATCTTATATGAACGTCATAATTAATATACCGCATGTAGCGCATTTTAAAATTTTTTTTTCCCCGTCTCGCAACTTTTTTCCCATTCCCATCTCTAATTTATTTATTTACTCATCACTGTGTTCAGGTTACAGTTACACAGATACAATTTGCTCGCAATACTACTCCTCTCTAATCGCTGAGCTGTGTTCGGTTTTTTTGCAAGCCAAAAAAATAGCTAGTTTTTTAATCAGCTGATCCCTGGTTAACAGTTTTTGACAATTTGGCCATTTTTGATCTATTTTGCGGAATTTTTTGGTTTTGGGGGTGGATTTTCAAATATAATGAATAATGTCTGAATAGGAAATTTCATGATCTAAATTTGATTTTTGTCCAACGACTTAAAATTTACGCTTTAATTTTGCTGTTTGTGAACGCATGTCCTTCGGTAACTTCAGTTTTTGCTTATTTGCCACTAAAATAGCCGCCCTCTAGAACAACTTTTTTTAATCACATGCCATTTTATGCTATTTCGAATCGAACTACAAAAAAAAAAAGATATGTTCGAAAAAATCGCAAAATTGAAAACGAACAACGGCATTTTTTCCTGGAATTTTCTGCCGCGTTTGTTGTTGTTTTTAACATTTTTCTAACAGAGGCTTAACATTTCTCTGTTAAAAGCCCGCAGTTTTTGAAAAATAATAAAATTTATGTTAAATTTGCAGATTTGGCTTTTTTTTAAACAGCCAGAACTAGCAACGAAAATAGCCAAAACAGATACAGCTGTTTCTTGGCAGCGCGGCACGCGGCATTAAATAAAAAAATTCTTTCTGTCATCGCTGAGCTGTGTTCGGTTTTTTTTGCAAGTTTGTTGCTACGAAAAATAGTCAAACAGCTGTTTTTTCGAAGGCGCGGCCAATTTTGTTGACCAATTTTGCGGATTTCTATGGGTTTGGGGTTGGTTTTTGATATAAAAAGAATCATTTATGAATAGATAATTTGTTTACTACATTTATAATTTAAAGCAGAGCCCGCGCTTTAAATAAAAATTATGGATGTGAATGTGCCATTTACTGAGATGGAAGACTTGCACAACTGCTGTCGCGTTTGTCTTAAAGAACCGCATCGCCAGCAAATGCTGGACATGAATAAGATATATGATGTGGAGTCCCAACTGACATATTACGACTGCTACAAAGTATGTACCAATCACAATCTGCGGGAGTGCGGGAATAATGAGCCTAATACAATATGCAAGCATTGCGGCGTTGAACTACAATGGGCTTATGACTTCTATAAGAAAGTTGCAAAGGCAAACAAGGAACTGAAAAACATGCAAATCATTGTGGAGACTGACGCTAACGGTGTTGATCAGGAAGGGAAATTGGTCAGTGATAAGAAAGCAGAGCTGTAAATGACAGCTTTATTTCATTCATTTGATAAATATGTGATTTTAATAAAATCATGATTTCATTCATATTAAAATTAAAATTTAACTTTGCTTAAAAAATTAATTGCATTGTAATTAGCTTTATTTCATTCATTTGATAAATATGTGATTTTAATAAAATCATGATTTCATTCATATTAAAATTAAAATTTAACTTTGCTTAAAAAATTTGATTTGATTTTTGAAGTCAAAGAATGAAGTCAAAATTTTATAAGTCTTTTATATGAAATCCAATCACAACCGTCAAATCTTCAAAAATGTATTTATTCAAAAAATCACTCTTTTTACAGATCTTTAAGAAGGATTTTAAAAAGTTAGATGAAAAGATGGAGGAGAATCTAACCAAGTTGGAACCGGCAGCAGAGCAAGCAGCGAGTGATCCCGAAACACCTGAATTAACCAAAACGGGTCTTCTAGCGCGACAGCGATATTTTGGCAAATTTAGTTGTCGATTTTGTAATAAGATATTTCGCAATCATTCGCATATGCTGAAGCATCAGCTCATACATCGCTCGGATCGTCCAAAATTTCCATGCACCTCCTGTGATCGAGTGTATCTCACTAAGCAGGCGCTTAAGGTGCACGTGAACACGAAACATAACAATACGGGCAGTGCATGTCCAATTTGTAACAAGGTGTTTCCCATAGCTAAAGGTCTGGAGATACATATGCGCTTTCATAATCGCTACTTTCCCTTTGAGTGCCATCAATGCGAACGCAAATTCGCGCAACGTTCGCATCTGAATATTCATCAGCAGGTTAAGCATAGTAGGTCTCGTTTTCTGTGCGAGTTTCCCAAGTGTGGCAAGCTGTTTACATCGTCGTCGGCGCTGAGCAATCACGAGTGCACCCACACCGAGATGCCTTTTAAATGCGATGTCTGCCAGGAAGGATTTCCGGCTCGATACAAGTTAGTTGTCAGCTTGTCATTAAAATTTGTACCTATTTTTTTGCTTTTCTCTCCTTTTTTCTGTCTCTTGCAGACTACGCTTGCACGCACAACGCAAGCATAACATGCAACTGACACTCGAGCAGCTGGAGTCCATGCGGAAATGTTATATAACGCGCTCAAAACGTGTACTAGCCAAAATTGTTACACAGCAGACGGAGGGTGGGAAGCTGAATGCCAAATAGTATACCTATGAGAACCTTTAATCACATATCTACTTTAAATATTGTAATATAAGAGTTGTTTCTAGTCGGTTCGAGTTCTTTAATAGTTCGAGTTCCACAAACAAATGTTTTTCAGTGAAAACTTAAATATCTTTAATTTTTTAATTTATGATAATTTTACGATCCTATGTTTCTATACCGTCTCCGACCTCATAAAATATATATATTGTTGATCAGCATCATCCGTCTGTGTATTTGCGAACTAGTCACTCAGTTTTAAATCTATCTTGGTGAAACTCGGCGCAGATTGCTTCTTTTTGTACAAGTAGTACATATTGTCCGATTTTGGACGGATAGGACTAATATAACAAGTAGCTGACATAGAAACGATCCGTGAAAAAATTTGTTATAAAAAATAACAACAATAACTTTATATTAACTGAGTTTTATCTTTATCTTAACATGTTTACAAAATTGGATCAATATCAGACCTTATATTATGACTGCCACTGGAACAATCGGTTATAAAATGAAATGTCCGAAAAGCATTTTTGTTTTTTAAGACAACCCAACTAAACTCACTTTTTCTAAGTTTAAGCATGCTCTATACAAGTTGAGAAAATTCCTTAAATATTGGGTAGCTGCCATAGGAGCAATCGGTTGAAAAATAAGTTATTGTATTCTGTGTGTGTACTAGTCATGCTGATCAAATTTTATCGAAATCGGGCGACTATATATTATAGCTGTGGAAAAATCTGCGTTCATACAGACGGACAGACAGACGGACATTTCACAAACCCGATATACTCTTTTTTATTTTTTTTTTTCAAAAAAATTAAAAAAAAAGGTTATACAAAAATTCATGTTGTTTCATAACCGCTGTTTACGGTCCCTGGTAAAAACTAAACTGACTACCAGAACTTGGACTTGGGGACATCCAGTCCTGTTTAACTTGCTTAAAATATTGACCAGAAAGTTTGGGAGCCTTCAAATATTACATTTTAAGCCATTTATCACCTGGCTGGATAAATAAAAACATTTTTAAATTATACGCGGTAAATATGCCTTAACAAAAAAATTGCAAACAAATTTTTTTTTACAAATATCACATGGAATGTATTTTACGCTTTTGTTTGATTGGTTAACAATGACTTGGATGCACATATAGACATATAGATATACTTGTATATAAGCATATTAATAGAGCATAGGTGTAATAAATGAGTAAACCAACAATGTTGTTGACTTTGGCATACAGTTTTTAGCGGCTCAAAGTAAGTGCTAGTGGCATAACCTTAATGACTGTGGTGTTGGTGGTGGAGTCATCCGGATGCTGCGAGGACCCAGTTGCCGTGCCTGTGGTGTTGGTGACAACATTACCCTGCCCTGTCTCCGCACGTTTACGTGATGTTATCTTCTTCCAGCCGCGCAGGAGAATTTGATTGCGATACTTGGGTGTGGTGAAGGTATACAGCAATGGGTTGACAGCCGAGTTGAGGGGTAGTATAAACACTACCAGCCAGGCATAAATATCGTCCGATATATTGTAATTGAAGAACACCCAAATCTTCATGGCTATAATTGGCGCCCAGCACAGGACATCGGTGAGCACAATAAAGAAAAAACGCACCGCAAACTCGCAATCCAGCAGCGAGAGGGGCGTGGCGCTGCGCGTGCGCCATATAGAGATCAGTAGCGCCGTATACAAAAGTGCAATCATTAGCAGTAAGAATAGATTGATGCCCAGGAATACAAATGCCGAGTACTGCCAGCCCAGACGAAAAGCTTCGTGTATGTGCAGTGGAAGACAAGTGCCAGAATGTTGGCCATAGAACTGTGTGCTGGTTCTCCAAATTAATACGGGTGTTACCGCCAAACCCACACCCATCAGCCAGATGCACAGCAGCGAGAAGTAAATGATGCGCACGCTGATGCTGCGATGACCTCGAAATGGATCCGCAATGAGCAAAAAACGTTCCAGCGACATGAAGGCCAGTATCAGCATGGAAACTTCCGAGGAGCTAACAGCCAGCGTGCCAATCGCAATACATTGCCATGAATTAGTCCATTCCTTTGCGACTCTATAAATATATTACTGTTTAAGTCCACTTCATTAAATTACAGAAAAATATACTTCATACGTATGATACTCATCCCGGTAGCGAAAGTCCTGCACACCAATGATTACCAAATAAAAACCCATCAGCATATCCGCCAGCGCCAGGTTCCGGATCACCAGTGTAACAGCCACATTCTCATCGCGATAGATAAAGCGCCCCCACAGCACCATCAAATTACCCACTATGGATAACGTGGCCATGAACCAGGTTGAGTAACGCAACGAGGGTTTGGTGAGTAGATCATGAAAGGAGCTAATACCATCCGACTTTGGCTTGCACATCAAAACACGCGGCGTCATTGAGCAGTAATAGAAACTATCGAAGATAATGTACTTCAGGCTACTCATTTCATTAAGCGCCGTAAAGTCAATGCGATCGAACTCAATTCCGGTCAGGTTCAAAAAGGATACATTGAGGGACTGTAGCAGGTTGCGGTCTATGGGCAGGGGCATGTATGCCAAGGAGCTGTTCAGAAGACAGATTAAGTAATGCGTACTAAAAAGGCCAAGGCTCAGTATTTGGGGATTCTAATTTCGCCTTAAAAATTTAAAAATATTATTAAAGTAAATAACACAATAAATGTCCAACTTCCTTTGGTTTAATAAATAAATATTTGACGCTAGCTTAGATACTTGTTCTTTAAATCCGCATTTAAAGTGTTTAATATTAAGCTAAACTTTTAAAGGCATTAATTTTAAGAAATGTTTTTCTTTCTTGCCCCAAATGATATGCCGACACAAAGCAGCAACTCTTAAGACTACATACATCATAGCATAAAATAAATTTAAGTTAATTCCTAACCCCAAATGACTGAGACTTGCCGTATTTGTTAGCTTTGTGCGTTTTTCACTTACAGTGCCTCCAGGTGTCTGTTATACAGAAATGTTTCGCCAGATAATTCCTTAATGGGATTGCCAATGAGGCGGCTGTAAAACAAAATGCATGAATACATGTATATAGTGTTTAAGATTGCGCATACGCCACATAAGCCAAATAATGGCTACGTTTTGTTCTGATAAAATTAAAACCCAAGGCTGCCTGAGTTGACGCTTTCAACTGGCACATTACATGTGTGCAGTTAGATATAGATATACGAGTATGTTAGAAGTCTTTAAAAAGTTTTTAGTGCTCATCGCATGCTTTAAAAGTCGCACAATAAAAGAACACTCCACAAACAATGTGAGACACAATAACGAAAATTCTTATTTAATAGCTCTGTGCATAATATAAATCACTGGCTCACATCAGCACACTGATATAGTTTACATCAGCATGAAGTTGGGGGTAAATGAGGGGTCAATTGGAATGTAAGTTGGTCAGTCACAGGAAAAGCGCATCATTCATGACAGTGTGCAGACGTCTGGGTTTGGTCAAAAGGAAGCATTGGCTCCAGCTCAGTTTCCACTACCGTCTGTGTCTCCAACTCAATGTGAAGTGCAGCAGCTGATGTTGATGCTGTTTAGCTCCATTCGTTGCACTTGTCTGGTCAATCAATGCTAGCGCCAACTGAAAACAGTTTGGTTTTATGTCTTGCCGCACAAAGACAATACGCCACACCCCCTGCCTCTCAGCCTCCCTGGTACTCGTTTAGTAACCCTCTTGCTGGTAATTGCTTGTGAGCTATATAGTTGCGTTGTGCTGTGGAAGGGAAGTAGCTTAAACATAAAGTAAATGTTTTACTTAAAGCATAAATTGCTTTTTGATATGTTCCAAAATGCTGACCCATCTTTTAACACAAACCAAGCAATTTTATGTAAATTGCAAAGAAACCATTTAATTCTAAGAAGCAAGGCTTTGTGCGTTTGGCCAGGCATAAATACTATACTTAATCACTGCATAAATGTCAAAGCAGCTGTTGTGACTCTGACAATTTCAGACGACAATTAACATATTTCTCAAGCTGGGCAACAAGTTGTCGCCAGACCCAAAAATAAGTACCCAAATAAGTACCAAGTAATGCCCATTACTCTTGCCCAGGCACACACGTGTGTCTTTCAGTGCCCAACTCGGTCAGCGCGCTGCAGCGGTTGCCTGCGCACGAAAGTAGGCAACATAATGCGTCACTAAAGCGCCCACGTACACACACACACACACACACACACACACACACACGCATAAACATATAAGCAAAATGTGTATATGTTGGGCAAAGGGAGGACACAACGGTCAATGCACAGTTAACAACATGCCAAACAGATGCGCATATTTGTAATATTGTAAATTGCAATGATACTAAAACAACTTTTGCCAACAAAAATGAGCCAAGTGGATCTAACGAGTTCTATAATAATATCTTAATTACACATTGATTAAATTCTTGAGTAAATATTCGACTTTTACTTAAATTAAGACTCGTAAATAGATATTTATACTATGTGATATAGATTACAGCTTTTCGTAAAATTTAAAATAATCTAAAACGTGTAATCAGTTAATTACCCAAAACATTTTCAATACATTTGGTATTTTTAGGATTCCAAAAAAGGCTTTGGAATTATTTTATTCTTTTAATAAATTATATTTAGTAAATTGAGATTCTTGAATAAAACAGACGCAAATAAGGAACTATTATAATCTGCAGAATGATGCCAATGGCTGTTTTTCAAGATAAATTCAACCAAATCAAAAATAGCTTAAAAACTAATAAAATATAATAACTAAAGACCGCTTTCTACAGCTCATGATTAGTCTGCTTAAGAAAGGAAAAGAAATATTATTAAGTTTATTTAAATATAATTATAAAGTATATGTCAGGATAGTTGCGTTTCACATCTAACAGCACAGTTGGTAGTCCCATTCCGTGTCATTTGCCACAAATAAATGCTGGTATTAAGCAATCAGTGGAAGTGGCACGTTTCGCTGCAAGTCCTTTCGAGCAATGTCCTCGCGTGCGCCGTTTACTAGTAGGGGCTATTTGCTATGGCATTACAATCATTGGCCGCAATTAACGTCATTGCGTTGATTTTATTTGCAACAAGGGCACCCTGTATACACGTGTACTTGTTGGATCTAAAACTCTGCCCTAAATAAGATGCTGTCACTGCGATTTTTTTGTATGTAACATCAGAAATCAAATTAGTGCAGCGATTTTTTATGACCAAAATGGCAAAAGTACTAAGCATTACTCTCCAGGGAAGTACGGCTGGTCAAGTCAAACAACAACTCAGCAGAAATGTGTGCAGCATTAAAAAGGAAGACAAAATGGACAAGCAACACACATACACACCTACACTAGACATACTTGTACATGTGAGTGATATTAAGATGCGTAACTGAAAGATACAAAACGTAGTGCCATAAAAGTCACATTTGTTTTATGAACACAACGCTGCAAACTGTTTAAAAATTCACAGCACGCTTGCAGGCGCATTATTTGCATGCAAGAACACACAGACACACAGACTGGGTGTGTGGGTGTGCCTCGGGACATCATCAACAGGCGTTTGCGATTTCAAAGGATTTCACTCACTGCCAACACTGACTTTAGGGATAATAATGGCCAAGAGCAAAGTCAGCGCCAATTTCAATAAACTCCTTCAGTATGGCAGACAGAGCCAGAGCCCAGTGCCCAGTGCCTGGTTGATGTTGTCCATCAGCGCTGCTAACCAGGCGCTGCTTTGTCGAAATTGTTTTCACATAAAATACAAATTTATTTGCATTTTTATTTGGCCATAATACTGTGTGTTTGTTTATTTGCTCTTGTTGCTGCTGCTGTCGTCGCCTTAAGGCGTTAAGTTCCCATGGCAAAAGTCAAAGGGCAGACAGAGCGTCCCAAAAGCTACAAATGCACAAAATACATTTGCTTAAACATTTTGTGTGTGTCAATTTTGGTCAAGTGACAGCAACAGTAAACCATGTTTCTTTATGTGTGTGTGTGTATGTATCAGTTTGTTTTAGCATTGATATGCTGATTCTGATGTATGTACAAGTATCTTCTTGCTTGTGCTGGTAAATTTATTAACGCCACAGACTGATGGCTACAGACTTGGAGCTGGAAAGCCGGCGTCGCCGTTTATTAAATATGATATTGATATATTTATGCATAAGTAGAGTATTGTACATGTAACGGCATGCTAAACAAATCGAACAGCAGCTAAGCTATAAATTTTGATTTGGTTTGAGCTTTAAGATTCATAGTATGTATCTCAAATTGAAGAAGCAGATTCAAGGCTAAATTCATTAAGTGTTCTAGAAATAATTCAATTAAAATGATTTAAGCATGGTTAAGTAAGTTTAATATATTTAAGAGTTATATTTATACCCTTGCAGAGGATATATCAATTTCGTATAGCTGTCATATGAACAATTGGTTGAAAAAGGAGTTGCATGAAAAAAATTTTTGTTTTCTCAACTTATCTCATCCAAACTAAGCCATTCTATGTTGTATAAGGTTTTTGTTTTTCCGATAAAATTCTATCAAAATCGAACAACTTAATCGTATAGCTGTCATAGGAATAATCTGATAAATTATGAGATGTTGTATGAAAAACTTTTTATTTTATACAGATATCTCAATACAAATTCTGATAAGATTGATAAAAATCGTTCGACTATATCTTACAGCTGCCATATGAACAATCGGTTGAAAATGGAGTTACTACGAAAACTTTACTGCTAGGGTATATGTATGTATATCTTTTACACGAAGGAAACACATATTTTTCCGGTTTTTGTGATTTCTACTCAATGCTCAGATAAATCAGTAAAAAATATACTCACAGTCACCAACTATATACTTCTTTAAAGCCCTTCAATTTATAGGTTTGATAAGGTTACCATTTCAAAGAATAAACCAAAAGCTCATCATGATTAAGCATACGCAACGTTGTGCCTGAGCTCTCATCACAGCTATTAACATTTTTATGAGCCACTGTAACATTTTAGCGTATAGATTGTCTTATTTGTTTTCCAGTTATAGCATAAGTTTTATATGCGCTGGCCATAAAGGTTTGACTAGCTCTCTGAGCTAATAATTTTCATATGCAATAAGTAGTAAAATTAGAAGGCGTTGTTAAACCATAAAATGGAAAATTGATAGTTTGATCGGTTATAGATATAACTATAAATAGATCTATTACACATTATTATTGATGAATCTGTACCTATAATGTAAGCTATAAAATTTTTGCCAGCATTCTTTCCAAAGTCCAAAATATAAAGTGTCTAATTTAAGATACTTATTTAGAGCTTTATTGTTATCAATGCAGAACTTTTTGACTTTAATCTGCTTGTGTGTTGCATACAAATGTATTATTTAAATTAATAGTATTATCATTGCAAATAATTTTCTGTGACCATTGTTACCAAAAATAACCCTCAAATTATCATTAACTATTATTAAGGGACTGAGCCTGTGACTTTGCCAGCCAAACTGTGTCCGGTTTGTGTCTTTGTTCCCTGGACAATTCTTATTGCAAAGTTCATTTACCCAGACCAGAGGCATTGCTTGTATGATTATGCTAATTAGCAGTGCGCTATAATTCATGCTTAGTGTCACTTTTATTTTTAATATACTCACATATCCATAATAGCCGAAAGATTTGCAAAGGCTCGCACGTGAATGTGTGTGATAAGGTTGTGCTTAAGATCGCTGTGTGTTGAAAAGAGTGAAACGAGATTAAATGTTGTTAAATCAATAATTTCAAAATTAAATTAATTTTCGGTATTTAAAATAAGATAAATAAGTGAAAAGCAGACAAGCTATTAACAAGATTTAAAAGGCTAGCCCAAAAGCTGCTTTGCTGCTGCAAACGTATTTAATTTCGTTTGAATTTTATTTAAATACTTTATGCAAATTTTTCAAAAACAATATGTTATACATTAATTTGCAGAGCAATTTCTCAGATCAGCTTAAGACAGTCACTTGTTTTTCACACAGCTTCCAATAGATGAGCAACAAAATATTGCGTATACGCAGCGTGACAGCTAAACTGTTTTGGCTTTTGGGAGCCTAACACATTTATTTACGTGCAGCAATTTTGTATACTGATTTATTTTCACTTACAAACGCGCCGGGTGCCTAGACGACCTATTGACTTATATTGTCAGCTATTGATGCATAAATTAATGATTATGTGCCCGGGCAGACGAAGATGTCTGATAAATGTTTTCAAATTGCCATATAGCTATAGATGTTCGCCCATATTTGAGTGAAATACGCACACAAACACATGTGCAATTTAAATATTTGCTTAGCATATGCTTTGTATAAACAATTGAAAGCAATATTTATGCTTATTGGCGCATAAATTGAAGCGTCTAGGTGTCGATTTCAATGTCATTTCTATGTCGGTGTATTGGTATTGGTATCATGTCAACTATGCGTATGCGCAATTTGTTTGAAGTTCTTGACGTTTTGTTATTTTGCTGACAATGTGATACTGGGATTCAGTCAAATTGTAACCCATATAAATCTTGAAGCAGCGCAAAGATAGCGCAGCTAAAAACAAAACCAAAATGCAGTCAAGGGTAAAAATTACGCATACGCACCATAAAACCTAAGTACAACATATTTCAATAGACTTTTCGACACTTTTTGCTGAGAGTTGGGTTTGCTACTAACATTTAAAATAACAAAATAAAAAAACAAAGTGAAATTGCCAAATTAAATGTGGATGTCTTTAAAAAAGGGGCAAGGGGAATTTGTGTAGGATTTCCTCTTACTTACAGCAACTGTAAATTATCCAATTGCGCAAAAGTTTTCTCGCCAATGTATTCGATCCTATTGTTATCCAAATAGCTGTAAAATAAAGTGCAGCAGCAGTAAGAATAAAAAGTAATAAGATCTTGAAATTTATACATGGTTAACCGTATTATTTCTACTCTTTTTTGACTACAGAGTTAGGTGTTTATTTTCCATTAAATAACATGTTCTGATCAAACAATATTAACGGTATTTTATATTTAAGAATCCAGCTACAACAGTTTAATAAAATTTAAAATGAAATGTATTGAAGGAGACTTCTTTAAGTTCATGAGTTCGATTTGCACTTAAGCAAACTAGTTAGCTGAGTTACAGTAATGCTAGAGTATATTCGTGTTTTAGAACAGATGCCTTTAGCTATGCTATTGTTGATGTTCGTTTGTAAGAGAGTAAGCATTTAAGTAACTGTAACTGCAGAGCTGAGCTCAACCCACCAACTGCTTTTTGCTTGCAAGCCCGAATGATATATGAAGGTTGGCTGGTTAGTTAGTTAATAGATGCTTACTTGGCTTAAAAGCTAGGCAATAAATTGCTCCAGTGTTGTATGGGATGTTACGTTAAATGCTTTGCCAAGTGATATATGTAATGGTTAATGAACTATTTAATATAGTGTGCAGAGTAATTGATATGACAATTAAAAACACTTTTACTAAAAAACGCTTTACACTATTTAAGCAAAAATCTAAATTTGCTAAAATTTCTTAATTAAAGTTTTGTGTTTTTGGCAACTTGGTAATCGTTTTAAACGTTCCTAGCTCCAAAACTGTTATTATGCCATCCAAAGCAGATCAAAGTGGGGGTAACAGTTGTCCCAATACCTTTCCATTGATGTGCACAACACATGCCCAACTGCACTTGATAGTCGCCTCTATGGAGCCCCAAACCGAAAGGGTCCAAGCCGCCTCGCAGACGGACAGACAGACACAGACACTGTAAAGCATTTCACGCTTGAATACATCAGCTGAACGAGTACACGAACCATAAAGTGGGTGTGGCATTGGGCAGAGGTCCTTTTTTTTAATCTACCAAATAGCAGCGACATTTTGCCCAGTCCTGATCAAAACTTTTACTTACATTTCGACGAGCTTAGGACTTTTGGACAGCTGCTCATTCCGCAGCGTCAGGCGATTGTGGCTAAGTGTGAGCCACTCCAGTTTATGCATTAAAGCCAAATGCTCCATGGGAAAGTAACGTATTTGATTGTTAGCCAGGAACAGCCACTGCAAAGCATGCAAATCCTTAAAAATGCCATGTGGCAATTGGCTCACATTGTTGTGGCAAAGCTCAAGACGTTCCAGCAGCGGCAAGCCGCTAAAGCTGCCCGGAGGCAATCGTGATATGTTGTTGTATTTGAGTGTGCTACAAATATGGATTGTTGTATACGATTTTTTTAGCACTGGTACTTACTTTTTTGCCGTTCTATACTACTTACAGTTTCTCCAGTTTCGTCAAATTGGCAAATAGGTTTTCACGCAGTGTCACATTGTTCCTTATTATGAATAGATTGGTTACCTCTGAGCTGATGCGCGGCCAGCGACGCAGCTTTGCAAACCTGCCACAGTAGAGCATTGTGCCCCTGCCGCATTGGCACTGGCCGCGTGGATATGTGATGATAGCTAAAAGAGGCAGAAAAGCAATAGCTTACAACATATTGTCATGAAATAAAAGTAAAATTAAAAGTATAGCATAAGACATAATACAGTTTCAGAAAAATTAAACAAATTATATAAAATTTGAGAGTAAACAAGTAAGAATACTCTAGTCGAGTGTGCCCGACTACGAGACTCCCTGCTCCCAACTTGCATTTCAAGCAGTTCAGCGGCAACACAAGCAAGCAGCGTACTCAACTTGCACAGTGCATGTCAAACTGTTGTTTCTGCCTGCCTAGACAGGGGAAATAAGTTCTTCCATAACTTTGGTGCTATGTATCCGATCGTGTTAAAATTTACACATCCGAAAGACATTGATTAAACATACTTGTGTACCAGCTTTATCTTTAAAATTGTGGCTGTGGGAGTCTTTTGCGATTTGCGGGGCTGCGGGGGGGTGCATCCGAAATTTGAAATAAACTTGATCTGCGTATGGTATACAGGAACCTTCATGCCAAGTTTGGTGTCTCTAGCTCTTATAGTCTCTGAGATCTGTGTGTTCATACGGTTTATATAGTCGGAAATGCCTCCTTCTGTCTGTTACACACATTTGCAGTACTTTATAACTCCCTTTTTCCCAAAGAAATATCGTTATTCCCTTCCCTGAATACTCCTCATTCCACTTCCTCAAAGGCAAAACTTTTTGAACCGAATTTTCCATCGATATTCAGAACACATAATAAGCTTATAATTCTGATTCCGAATGTTTGATAGGAATCGGAACAGAGAACAGGCCTGCACAATAATTTTTCGGCTTTGAATCTTTTGGGAATTTGTGTCCTTTAAAAAGAGCTAAAAATTAAAATGAAATGAATCAGACCTGTTCCAATTTTAATCAAAATAAGCGGAATCGGTACTATAAGCTGTTCTGAACTCCGAAGATTAACGGAAAATACGGATTAGTATAGTTTCGTACGATTAGTATAGTTACGTTCATAGTCGAACGAGTAGTATTCTGTCTTATCTTTAAAATAAAATGACGATTACTACTCGGTTAAATAAAAAAACGATTCGAAATAAAAAGTTGTCGGAAATGGGAACCGGCCTGAATAATGTGAATACACCAAAATAACCCCATTTCTTTTAATATTGTGTATTATGTATATGTGCTTTCAAAGAAGAAAGCATTTCTCAAATAGATTTAAAATTGTTTTAAATTTGTATCATTAACTTGTGTCTCACTATAATAGAACCAATTTAGATAATGTTTACGCTCAAATTCTATACTATGCACAATTATTTCTATAATTTGTTTTAACCATAAGCGAAAACTTTAAGGAGAAACTTCAATAACATCAATACTTACCACATGGTATGGGCATGGTCTGATTTGTGCTAACCGCTGTCGACGACAAATCCCCTGCGCTGACATTTGACCCAGCTACCGTTAGGCGTTCTTGTTCCTTCTTCCTTTCAATCGCATTACGCACAATTTTATCGGCAAGCTCCTTGCTGCCGTAGAGATTGCCACATTCCACCGGATTCTCATCGCTGGCATCCGCGCAGTCAGGATGCTTGTCGCACATCTGTCGCTGTGGCACGCACTGTATGCCATTGTTGCAGGCAAAGCTGCCGGTGGGGCAGGGTCCTTGAATAAGTGTAGAACATAATTAATAATACAAGAGTTTCTGCCACAGACACAATAACATAAACATATTGACCTGAATAAGCAACATAAAGTGTCGAATTTAATTTGTTAAATGCTGCAACTTGTTTATTGCCTTAAAATTGCGGATTAACGTGACGTACGAGTAATATCTGAATATAGCGGAACTGAATATTTTGTGTCTTCAATTTGTTGAGTTGCTCATAAGCAAAGAGTTCATAAAAGTTCAACAAACATAAAAGAGCAAAACAATTAAAATTAATGTGCGCAAAAAACTTTTGATTGCTTTTTTTGTTTGGCTGCAACTCTTTGTTGTCAAAATATTTCCAATTCAAGTACTTCATTTCGAAAATTGTACAAAAACACACCAAACTTATGATATCAATTAGCATTTCTAAAGAATAGTTGACTTGGTAAAACTAATAGAAACATAAAGTTAAGTTGGTTCTTTTTTCGAGTAGTTATGCGGCAGAAACTTTTGTGCAGCTATTTGTCATAAAAATTGGCAATTTGTTTTGCACTTTATCATATTAATGTATTTTGTGATTGTTTTCAATTTAAATCAATAACAAGTACAAGTCATCAACAGCTTGATGTACCGTGAAAACTTCTACAAAACCAACGAATTCAAATGATTTTAACACACTGAGTCCTTACAAATAATAAATGCTGGTCAGTCTCGTCCTTGAACGTGCTCTCGAACCTGACTTAAATCATCAGGCACGCGCCTTACATTTGCAACACTTTTCATTTCAATTTCACTTCATCTTGGCAATTTACACATAAATACCAATTTAGCAGTTCCTATTTGTCCAACTCTCACTGTGAGCTGTCTAAAACCCAAGCACTAGTCAGGCGACATGTTCTCAAATATATTTGTTGTTGCCTTGATGATATTATTTTATGTACAAATACATCATACGCTACGTTAAGCCAAAAATTGGCACTCATCAAGGATTTTGTTTGGTTTGGTTTGTATGGCAAATCAATAGGCAAATTGGCAATAGGCATAAAAACCAAAATAATATATATACATATATAGATGTAAAAGATATTTAAGATGAGAACACGAAGCAAAATAATGTATTGCTCATAAAACAAGAACGTAGCAGCTAACAGAAAAATGTGAAAATTGTTTTGTTCTTGAGACAAAGTTAAGCGTATTTTTTATGTTCACGCTTTTTTATCGTATTAGAGAACAAATTACTTTTAAATACTTTTGAGCGTATCAATTTATGCTTGAAGTTTGATTTCATTTTGTAATTTTAATTTTGGACTTATAATATTTTAAGATTCATTTTTACTCCCTGTTCCCATTAAAAATGGGAAAAGGGAGTTATAAAGTACTGCAAATGTGTGTAACAGACAGAAGGAGGCATTTCCGACTATATAAACTATATAAATATTTTTGATCAGGATCAACAGCCGAGACGAACTAGCCATGTCCGTCTGTCTGTCCGTCTGTCTGTATGAACGCGTCGATCTCAGAGACTATAAGAGCTAGAGACACAAAACAAAAAAAGGATGCAGGTTCCTGTATACCATACACAGATCAAGTTTATTTCAAATTTCGGATGCACCCCCCCGCACCCCCGCAATTCGCAAAAGACTCCCACAGCCACAATTTTAAAGATAAAGCTGGTACACAAGTATGTTTAATCAATGTCTTTCGGATGTGTAAATTTTAACACGATCGGATACATAGCACCAAAGTTATGGAAGAACTTATTTCCCCTGTCTAGGCAGGCAGAAACAACAGTTTGACATGCACTGTGCAAGTTGAGTACGCTGATTGCTTGTGTTGCCGCTGAACTGCTTGAAAGTTGGGAGCAGGGAGTCTCGTAGTCGGGCATACTCGACTAGAGCATTCTTACTTGTTAATGCTCAAATATTTAAGTATATTCTAACAAACGTAAATATTTTAAATATTTTGATGTTGGCCCAATGTTTGAATGTTTGGAATTTAATTCAATGCAAATTTCGCACATAAAAATTGTCAACTTTTGTAAAGAAGAATCTTTTAAGTGCCATTTCAGTTTAAAAATATTTAAAGACAAGGAATTTGAATTACGTTAGTTACTTTAATTTAATGAAAAGCAGTTATAAATTTAACTTACCCAAACTAAGATAAAAGATCAGAGCAGAAAGTATAATTATAATGGTCACAAGACAAACGCCTGCGGCAATGCTGCGTCCATAGACCATTTTTTATCTGTTCTATCTTATCTTTATCGGTGGTCTTTGGTATGTTGAGTGCTTAATTACTTGGCTGCCGTTGCAGGGGGCAGCCTCTGGGCGGAGTTCATTATTTGGAGAGTTTATTTTCAAGCGGTGGCATGGCCACGCCCATTATCTCAACCCTCTTTTTTTCAAGACAAGAGAAGCGCTGATGTATTAAGTCCTTGCTTCAGTTTGACACTTCATTTAGCTAATTTTAATGTTTCAACTGAGATGAAAGCTGCAGCAGAAAACTCCATAAAAATGTATATTAATCGACACTGAACACGTACATAAGTATTTTCCACATGAAACGTGTCTTTAAGAACGTTTAGTTTCAAGATTTTCAATCTTTTCGTTTATTTTTATGCACTTGTTTGTTTTTCAGTTATTTAATTTGGTTTGAGATATGCGGATATTTATTGACCTAATCTGTTGCTAAAATAAATCAAAGTCAAACATAAATGAAATTTACATTTCTTTAATCGAAAATGCTTATCTTTTTTAAAGTTGTTTGGCAAACAATGCTTATTTGAACTTTCTAAGCAAGCTGTAGTCAACTTACAATCCAGTTGGAAATAATTCCGTGTGGATTGTGTTGAAAGGAAGTAAAGTAATTATTTCTGATTTGAAGGGAGTATTTTTAATATCTCCCTATAGGAAGTGTATCAAGAGGCTTTCTTTTCATTCTTTTGCGATATTCCTTGTATTGGTTAAAAAACATCATATAATAAAATTCATTTAACTGACGCAAACACCAAAAAAACATTCCGCTATATCAATAAGCATAGGGCCAGAGGCAAACAGACAGATCATAATTTCCGCAAAAGGTCGTCGTCGGCAAACATTCTCTTGAATATATGCCAAAACGTTGCCTCATTATCTCAATCATCGCAATTGAACAGCCTTTGGTGTGTAAAGTGCCGTAAAAACGTAACGTTTTTTGTGTTTTCTCTTGTTGGGATTTTATTTATTTTTTCTCTTTTATTTGGTTGCTTTTGGCCACTTAATGGCTCTTGACCATTTACAGATTGTGACAACATGATAGTGGCCAAGAACAAGACCAAAAACCGAAATTCAAACCGGCAATTCAATTGTGCGGTAAAGGCCCAAAAGTGTGCGTTTTAAAACGCACTCAAAACGCGCTCGCGACTCACAAAACGCGCTGTTATGCGGCGTACAAACAGTGAAAGAAACTGTCAAGACAAGACAGGACTAAACATGTCCATGCACAGCGGCCAACTGAAAGTGACAACAGCAATTGTTGCTGATTTTGTTTAGCTGCTTCAGCGAAGTCCTTGCTTCGTGTCCTGTTCGGCCTTGGCTGACCATCGCGGCGCATTCGTACGTTCTGTGGTAAGAACTTTGGCAATAGAGTTTGAGAATAGACCAACTTTTTTAGTCAATCATTTGATATCGGGCTAAGCAAATTGAGATTTACTTAAAACGTACAATTGTTAACTTTAAAACAATCCAATTATAGAACTCTACCCAATTTTCCGAGTTTTCCCATGTAATTTAAAAGTCATTTTGGCAAATTTCGAGTTTCAGAGAAAAAAAATCATAAAAATGTATTATTTATTAGCTAATAGATATAATGCAATTAGAATTTGTTCTAAAAATGGTGTCTTTAGTTAATTAATAGTTGTATATGCATATTATTTAATAAACATATGTATATTGCTGTTGACATAGCCCTAAGCAACAAAATGTTTGCTATAAGTTATGTAATTATTAAATATTACTAATAAGAATGTAATACATAAGCGATTTTCTTTCGTTTTTGATGCATTTTGCAAACTATTCATTCATTTACAATAAATAGTTCTAATTGTTTAACATGTTTTGCAATTATATTCTATTGTTTAGTGTTTTCGAAACACTTTCAAAGTGAAATGTTTTCAACAAAGCATTGCTAAATTGTTTGCTAAAGCTGCGCTAAGTGCTAAAAGTACAATAGTTACAATATATAATAATCAATATTATTATTTTGTTTTTAGTTCATAATAATGCAAAAATATTTTATAAATATTATGGAGTGGGAATAATCACTAACAGCACAACTTAAATGTACATAAGTACTATATAAAGGCGTTTACAGTTTCGTTATTATCAATTACAACAATTTACGTTTCCTTCGTTTTAACAACTAATGGCGAATGTGAATGATGATTGAAAAACATTTTATAGACTAGCAACAAAATATATGTTGTAATAACTATGCGTATTTTGGGTATAATCAAAAGATATAGCACACAACATATGTAAAAACAAGTTATAAATAATTTGTGGGAATGTGACAATGTTTTTTTTTTTTGTTTTTGTGGCTTAGCTTTCATAACTATGTTAAAAATTCAACTAGTCAAGTGAACATTATAAAATCTAGCAAAATTTGTGCACTAATTAATGTGAATAAATGTATTGAATGTGTGTGTGTGTAGGTGTGAATATAGATGTAGGTGTATATAAATTTGTAACAATTAACATTGCTTGAGAGATCCATTAGGTATTTTGGAAGAAAAAAATATGTATTCGTTTATCGTTGTAAATTTGTGTGTTTAAATATTGTGATATAAGTACATATAGAGGCATCTATCCACGTTTAGTTTTTGTGTTTCATATGTATTTTCCTGCTCTTATGCATTCAAGATATGTAAATCATTTCCACGTCTTTGTTCCCCAAGTTTGTTTAAAAGAGTTTGTATAGAAAAATATTTCGTTGCTCTTAACGCGTTGCTTAAACCCAAACGCCATGTGGATTTTTGCTTGTGGGTACCGCCGTCTCCAATTGACGCGGTGAGCCAATAATTCGACGACTGCTGCCCTGTTTGTTGGGTCCTTCCAGCAAATGCTTAATTTCCTCTGTGGTGGTTACGGTTAGACTTTGTAGATTCACCTCCTTCATTTCGTTGACAAGCTGCTCCACTTGACGCTTCTTCTCTGCAATGGCATGCTCAATCATAAGCAGCTCCTTTTTCAAGTTATCAGCCGTTTTGTTGGACGTGTCTGTGCTGTGCAACGCCTGATCGATATCGCTTTGTATACGCTCCATTTCCATGAGGAAATCACGTTCTACACTTTGCCTGTCAATACAGATTGTGTTATTGTTACCAAAATATTTGCCTCAGCAGCTTACCTGTTGCTTTGCTGCTGCTGCTCTAGTTCAATGTCATCCATAAGCAAACGCATCTTGTTCTTGCATTGTAGCAACTCCGTCTCACAATTGGCCAGCTTGGATCGTAGCAGTGCAATTTCTGATTTCAATGTCTTTTCCTGCTGTTTGACCAGCTCATTTTCCTCCTCCACATATTGCAGCGTTAGCAACTGCTCGCTGCCCTGTCTAAAGATTTGATCCGCCTTTGATATTTCGCGCGATATGGCCTCCAATTCATGCGCATGATCACGCTCCCTGCTCTCTAGATATACGATTTCCGTATCAAACTGTAAATCATAAAAACAATTAATAAATTTATTAATTTGTTGATAATGGTTTTGCTCTAATTTGTACCTTTTGCAGCTCCAATTGCTGTGTAGTGATTTTCTCTCGCTGAAACTTGATTAGCTGCAACAAATCATTATATTGCGTGGCCTGGAACATGCTCTCGCCCTCATCCATGCACTGATTAACGCTGTTGCTGCCACTAATGTTGTTGTTGTTTACGTTATGTTGCTCGTATTCGCTGAGAAACGGATTTGTTGAGGAGGATGCATTCGATATGGTTTCAGCATTGCTGCTGGGTGGCATGCGTTGCGTCTGGCTCATCGGACTATTGCGCGGCGGCGGTGGATCACGATAGGGTGGCGGCACCAGTGCTCCATTTGATGAAATCGTTGGTGTTTGTTTGTACAGCTCAGGAGAGTTGTTATTGTTGTTAATGTTGCTTATGTTGCTATTGGCATAAATGTCGCATATATGCTCATTGCTGCTATTGCTATTACTATTGTTGTTATTGTTGTTATAGCACATTTCATTAGGACTGGCGCGTCTGAGCTCATTGCTGGATTTGCTTAGCTGACTGTAAATGTGCTGATTGCTATTGTTGTTGTTGTTGCCGTTGCCGTTACTGCTGCTGCTGTTGTTGTTGTTGTAAAAATCGTTGTAGTCATTTAATGCGGGCGCAGTGCAGCTGGCGCTGCTACTGCTGCCCATGTCCAATGGATTTGATAGAGATTTCTCATGCTTGGGCAGCAATGGAGTCGCTTTGTTTGCAGGCGGTTGTTGCTGCTGTTGCAGCTGTTGTTGTTGCTGCACCTGATGTTGCTGCTGCTGCTGCTGATGTTGAAGCTGCTGTGGTATGCCTTTGACAATGCCAATATTGTCGAATTGCTTGGCATCGTAGCCCCTATAAAAATTAGGTACGTTTTTAGTTATTGAATTTTAATTTTAATAAAATAAAATCAATTTTGTTCACGTTTCCAAATTCTGCCTGAACGATTGCAGTTCAATATTGATTTCAATTTAAAGTTTTTGTTACCGAAAAAAATAACGCTGCGATTATACGTTTGTTATTTCCGGAAAATTCTCATTTCCAAGCATTTTTTTAAATAAAAATTAATGATTTAATTAAGCATATTTCAAACTAAATGATTTAATGAGCCAATTTCATTTGCAGGTCTAAATAAATATGCATGTATGTTTTTCAATAATGAATTTTTGGATAAAACATTAGTTTTAAAAATTATTGTTTGTAATTATTAATATTTATGTTTTGTTTATATCACAAAATAAAAAAATATATATATTAAAAAGTGTAAAAACCAAAAATAAACAAGAAACAATAAAACGCTCGCAATAAGGATACTTTGATTTTAACTTTGGGATCTTAAATGCATTAAATAAATGTCTAAAAAATTTTAAGCTGCAAAGTTTCTAGTTTCCGAGCGATTACTGTTTTCATTTTTGTTAATTAAAGTTTGTATAAATAGTTTGTAAATTCAAATTAGTTTTGCATTATTTGTTTTTACGCACCCAAAACTTTTTTTCAGCTCTTTTGTGCGATAGCTGAGCTCCACGCTGGACTTTTGTTTTTGCAATGTGGGCTGCGGCAATTTGCTCTCATTGTTATTGTTGTTGTTATTGTTGCTGGGGCCCAGCGGCTTTTTTGTTGTCATGACTGCATAGTTGTTGTTTGTGTTGTTGGGCTGCTGCTGCTGCTGCTGTTGTTGTTGTTGCTGCTGCTGATGTTGTTGCGTTGTTGCCTGCTGCTTGTTCTCGGAGCGTTGCAATATAAACTGCACATCATTTGCATACTCGCCCCATTTGAGTAGCAGCTTCATGGGATTCTCATTGGGCGCTAGGTGGCGCTCATTATTGCGCCAGCGTTCGATAAGCGTGAAGCGACCCACTTTGCCCGTTGCATGCGCCAAAGCAAACACAACATCCTATAAGAAAACGTATATTGAATAATTTGCTAAAACAGAATAAAAATCAATATTTACGCACCTGGCAGGTTGTATTTACCGTTACGCCGCACACAATACGCTGTATGCCTTCGACCCAAACTTTCAATTCCATTTTTTTTTTTTTCGATTTTTGACAGCAAAACGAATAAATAATTTATTTTGATTTCGATTTTCTTGTTGCTGCTGCTGCGTGTGCTGCTGCTGCTGCTGCTGCTGCCAGAAAATTGCTACTAAATTGGAGGCTAATGATTTTTAAGGCAACGGCAGCGTAGTCTGGAAATGCTGTCGCGAGCGCAGCGAAGCGTGCGCTAGTTGTTGTTATTTTGTTGTTGCTAGCGCTGTTTCATGTCGAGACTGCTGTTGTTTTTGTTGTTGCTGCTGCTGCAGCACCAAATTGGGGGTGGAGCTGCACTTCCACTTTTGCTTGTCGTTGTTGTTGTTGTCGTCGTTCTCGTTGTTGTTTGTGTCGCTTGTCGCGTTTGCTTCCCTTTCTTTTTGCTTTTTGATTTCTGATTTTTGCTTTGTTGCAGCTTTTTCCCAGTTTGATTGCGGCCGCTGCTACTGTTGTTGCTCTTGCTGTTGTTGCTGCTTCACTTGCACTTATTTCTGGTTTCTGAACGCGCGGGTGCGGCGGGTTGCAGGTGTATGTATACGTGTGTGCCAGTATATGTATTTTGTAGTTATGCATGTGTGCGAGTCTGTTCTGATTCACTTTTTGTTTGGTTTTGCTTATTAATACTACCGTTTCGACTCTTACATTGTTCTTAATTTACACACACATGCTTTTTATGCACTTTGTTCTTGTTTTGCACGTGCAATTTGTATTGTTTATGGGTTTTTAAAGCAAAAAACAAATGCACAATGCGCGCATTGTTGTTGGCATGCACTTGTACTCGATACCCGTGACAGGGCTGTAGCTCACATTAATACCAGGGCCGCCAACATTGTGCAACATTCGATATACGTAGTTATCGTTTTACGAGTGGCGCGAACACTAAATTGTTTTTAAATTCAATTAATTTTAAGTTGACTCATAAAATTTATGAAATTTATTCACAATTTATTACTGTTAATAATAAAAATAATATCAATTTATAGTTTTCGAAATGTATTATTAATTGAAGAATGTTTAACGCTGCCAAAATAAAATTGGTAGTATGACGATAACAATGACAAACTTGTCGAAATAGACAAAATATATTCTTTTAAAATATTAAATGAAATAGGGAATAAATAAAAAAAAAAATAAAATAGTTCGTATACAAGCAGACGGACAGACGGATGATCACGAATATACAATGTTGAATTACGCATTTCGTGGACAAATTATAATATGCTTTGCAAGGGTACAATAAGATAACAAAATGTTGTTAAAAAAGTTGTTTTTTTTCCAGCTATTTTTGATTGACAAGTCAACTACTTTTTGCATGTTTTCCGTTCTTAGTTTATGAAATATTTAAATAAATCGCTTACTTTTCGCAACCAGTGTGTACACACCATGTACGTTTTTCTAACAGCCTATCGGAACAAAGCTTATCGATATGTAGACCATATCGATACAAAATCAACAATCCCATTCGCGAGTTGGACGAAAACAACTGCAAGTAGCGCAGCAGCAGCACCAGCAGCAGCAGCACTTAGCAAAATTAATTTTCACACATTTCGTATTGATTTTAGTGCATTCGAACTGTGCTTTTAACAATTAAATAGTGTACAACTGCATTGACTGTGGGACAACGCAAGAAATTGTTGCGCGTTGGGCCAAGTGTTAACCCACAACGCCAGTGTATGTGTGCCAGTGCGTAAGTGTGTGTGTGTGTGAGAGTTTGAAGAAGCAAAAATGGCCAACGAATATTTCACAGCTGCATAAACATGAACTCGAGTTAGTCCAACTAGATTAGCATCTGTTTAGTTGCTTAGATATACATATAACGAATATTTCGTGGTCGTTTTTTGTTGTTTTGTGGGGCGCGGCGCCAGCTGCTGCCTCTGTGTGTGTGTGTGTATGTGCGTGTGCGTGTAAACAAAACAAAAGTCAAGAAGTGGAGCAGCGCGTTGGCAAGGGAAGGCAACAGTGACAACAACAGTAGCAATAACAGCAACAACTGTAACAACAGCAACAATAACAACAACAACAGCAACTAGCACAATGGCCAGTCGCAGTCGGGCGATACTAAATGTTAATCTCGATACGGTCATGGCCAACGATCCGTTGCGTGAGCTGTTCGAGGCCTGCAAAACAGGTGAAATAGCCAAAGTGAAGAAGCTGATAACGCCACAAACGGTTAATGCGCGCGACACAGCGGGACGCAAATCGACGCCATTGCATTTTGCAGCGGGTAAGTAACAATAACAATAACAACAACAAAATCAGTCGAAATCCTTCAATAATAGCACATCTATCTATCTCTTCAGTCTAGTTTTTAGTGTGTGTGTGACATACTAAGGTTGAAGGACATGCCTATCAAGTCACACATTCCCCCCCACCCCCCAAGAACACATGCATATTTACACATACATACACATACATAATGCGCTGCTGCTGTTTTGGCCTTGATCTACTTAGCTGTTAGCTGTGTTGGGTGTGTTGTATGACGAACGTCATTGTTTCCATTGCCTGGCTAGGATTCAACCGTCGCAGTCGCTGTCGCCGCCACGAGGCTCGCTCGCTCGGACGCACACTTCGTTCATTTGATGGCGTCGAGAGTTGACCTACTTTTCAGCTTGGTTTAGTTTCCGGAACCCACAACCCGCAGCCAGCGAAACCTTGCAGCCTCTAGCGATCCGACCCCTTACACTGTTATTAAAAACCTATGTCCTTAAGTGCAGGCAATTGGATATAAGGATATCCAAATATATATTTAATCAACATGTCAGTTTACTCAAAACAAGTAATATGTTGTTTCTAAATCAAAGAAAATTTACTTTTAAATTCTTTCTATATTCCTTAAAAGACAGATATTATAGAGAAGAAAGTATCCTATTTTAGAAAATAATCGAATTGGCATTGTTGTTTTATACAAACAATCGCAAATATTCACGTTAAATTGACAAAATCGAAAACTTGAAATAATTGTCTCCCTTTAGCAACACTTTTTCTGCACTTTGTAAAAATTTTTTCTCTAAAACTAGTCCGTAACAAAACAAAAGAAATTTTTCGACAAAAAAAAAAATAAATATATTCGTTTATTTTTTTATAGATACAAATTTGCTGTTAATTAAGTACTAGAGGCTGATAAAGAATGAATCATTTTTAATTGCTATGAAGGGAAATCTAATTGAATTCCTAAAGAATTAAAAAAGTATGACTTAATTCACCTCTCAAAAAAAGGAATTGCATTAAAATTTGATTATATTCCAAAAGACTTTTCAAATATTGACTTCATTCTTTAACTTCAAAAACGAATTGTATTGAAATTTTGATTTCATGCCAAAAAACTTCTAGAAACATATTTCAAATATTGACTTCATTCTTTAACTTAAAAACAAAAATGATATTGAAATTTTGATTTCATTTCAAAATACTTCTAGAAACATTCAAGAAAAGTGTAAATTTTTTACAAATTTGAGAAATAAGTATTTTATTGCGAGAACATCGATTTCTATTTATGTCAGAAAACTCTGTATTTACTTTATAAACCTACAAGAAGTTCATGTGCTCAAATTGGGAAAAGGTGAAAAGCCATCGGACATGGAAACCTGCCTGCTTAGCTGTAGAAATCTTTTCCAATTCTTTCAGTTTTCTTTAATAGAAAAAAACCTTGTTTTTGAACAGTGTACTATGTGTTGCATTTGAACATGTTTTCTATTTTGGATTATACAGCCTGGTCAGCATCAAAGAGGTGCCATGGGGGTGGGTTGCTGCTGCTGCTGCGCTTTGCATCCTGCTGACGTCTTCAATATTGTACGTTGACTTTGGCCTTGTTTGCATTTTCAATTGACAACAAAACATTTTTTCGACAGACAAATTTCACTTTTTGCTCTGTTGCTTCGCTGACACGCCCAGTCCCCAATTCCAATTCCAATCCCAGCCCCCACCCCAATTCCTTATCTAATTAAAAAATACCTTTTGACAACGTAAAGGGGAAGACAGCACTTGTGAGCTTCACGCCCTTTGCATATCAATTTGCTGTGGCTTTTGTTGCTCTTGTTGTTGTTGTTGTCTATGATTCATGCGCAGCTTTTTATTTATTTATTTTGTTTTTTCTTTTTTTTGTGTCTTGTCTGTATTTGAGTTTTTACTGTTTACTGCATTTACTGTCTCTCTCTCTCTCTCTCTCTCTTTAAACTGGTTTTCATTTTGTCATGTCTTTTGTCACGTTCTGAAAAAAAAGTGAGATCTTCAAGAGGTCTTGTTACTATTTCTATTGTTGTTTAAAGCTATTGACAGAGTTTTCACCTTGTCGCGAGAAATGTTTTAACCTAACCGAACCCCCACCTGTTGCAAATTGCAACACGTTTTAAATAAGTAAATATATGCACATATATTTGTTTAAGCGTAAGTTCGTTAAGAATTTCACATAAATATATATATATTAATTTGTTTATCCATTTAGTACACTGTTATCATTTATTTGCACAGCTTTCTTATTTATTTTAAGCGATAAGAAATACAACTTTTATTACTCACACGTATGCGTTGATAAAGTATCTGTGAGACCTTCTCCTACATGTGTTTGTATATATAAACATTTAACGAACTAATTAACCTTCAACTTAATAATATTAACCAAGTTTTTAACTTGTGCGCACTCAAGGAGCAACTTTATTACTTTTAACCATTCAAAACGTAGCAACAATAAAAGCACATTCCAAGTTGCCCAACACAATAGTTAGTAATATTTTCCATTCTATTAATTTTCACGCAACTTTCGTAATTGTTTGAAACCAAAAAGTGAACGGCGAACTATCTGAAAATGTTTGCTTTGATTTCGCAAAGACTATATTTTAGTGTCTACAAATTAAGTTTCGATACGGTTCTCAAAGTTATTAAAAACTACCTCGCTCGTTGTATAATTGAAATAACTATTTTCGTTTCGTTTTTTTTTTTTTTGTTAAATTTGCCATTAATTATTTTTTAGCATTGTCTTCCTACTTGTTAAGTTAACACAATAGTTTTGAAAATGCATTTACAAATGCTTAAATTTGGTATGTGGCCCATAACGAACGTGAATTGCCTCAATTCAAAGTAGCTAACTAACTATTTTTATTAATAATAATATGTTTTTTTATTAAGAATGATTAGTCGAAGAATTCTTGTGACTAAAATCGATTGATTTTTTCCGCATTCCACTTTCGCAACGTTTTGCGAACTTAAAGTTACTTGAAATGCTCAAAACTTCCTTATTGCTGTTCATCTAGTTAGTTGAGTACTTTCACAATTTCATCCTTGATGGAAAAACAAGTGTATTCAAACCGCAAACTGTTATCAAAAGTGATAGTGGCAACATTTAGGGAAAAAACACTTTCGCAATATTTTGCCAAAACTGGAAACCAAAACATTTTAATAAAACAAGAATTTGACATGAAATTGTTTAAAAGTGGATGAATTTGAGATCATTTTAAAAACGAAAGTAATGTCTTGCTTAGAAAAATATATGCTTTGTTTTTTTTTGTTTGAACTATTTTTGCAAAATTACATTTTTTTGTGTGTACCGTTGAAATTATATAATAATGGTTTAGCAGGATACTATCAGCATTCGTTGATAATACTTTTTATTAAGCTATCGAAAATATCGATAGTTTAACACATTTACTGTGAAGCCTCTCTCGAATATTCTTATCATTAAATGTTAGTCCTTCTGTCTTTTTAAATTTAAAGAAAACCTGATAATTTCTATGAAACATTGATTTATTCTCTGCGATTAATCGAAACATCGTCGTTTGTAATCAAATAAAATCAATAATCGAACTAATCGATTAATTCATGATTGTTTACATGTTTAATATCTGTTAATATCTCATTGCATAATGCCTCCCTCGGCGATTCTCAAAGTCTAAAGGTAGTTCCTATGCAAAACAACAATTTTTGGCTAACTCTCATTATGAAGTCGACCAAAATAGGAAGTGATATTAATCAGTAATTATAGCTTTACTTAACTGCCTGCTGTTTTTTTGGCTGTGTGCATTTGTTTAAACCATAACCTAGACAAAGATTTATGATGCCCACAAGGCTGACTTTTGGTGCGTATATAGAACCAATAAAATGTAGCAAACGGTTGAATGTCGGAAATCTGTTTGCCTCCAAGGCAATGAAGGCCTCACAGTAGGCAAAAACAAAGACACAAACAGATACCTAACCATGTGAGCCACTTTTAGGGCTTTTGCTGCCATGTCATAATTAGCATTGAGTCTAACATCTGATTTTTCAACTTTTACCCACACAGGTTATGGCAGACGGGAAGTGGTTGAGTTTCTGCTGAACAGCGGCGCCTCCATACAGGCATGCGATGAGGGTGGACTGCATCCGTTGCACAATTGCTGTTCGTTTGGCCATGCGGAGGTGGTGCGTTTGCTGCTGAAGGCCGGCGCCAGCCCAAATACCACCGACAACTGGAACTATACGCCACTGCATGAGGCGGCCAGCAAGGGTAAGGTGGACGTATGCCTGGCGTTGCTGCAACACGGTGCCAATCATACCATACGCAACTCGGAGCAGAAGACGCCACTGGAGCTGGCGGATGATATAACGCGCCCGGTGCTAACCGGCGAGTATCGCAAGGACGAGCTGCTGGAGGCGGCTCGTTCCGGTGCCGAGGATCGTCTGCTGGCTCTGCTCACGCCGCTCAATGTCAATTGTCATGCCAGCGACGGACGACGCTCGACGCCGCTGCATTTGGCTGCGGGCTACAATCGCATTGGCATTGTTGAGATTCTACTTGCCAATGGCGCCGATGTGCATGCCAAGGATAAGGGCGGCCTGGTGCCGCTGCACAATGCCTGCTCCTATGGCCACTTTGATGTCACCAAACTGTTGATCCAGGCCGGCGCCAATGTCAATGCTAACGATCTGTGGGCATTCACGCCGTTACACGAAGCCGCCTCCAAAAGTCGCGTCGAGGTGTGCAGCCTGCTGCTAAGCCGCGGCGCTGATCCCACGCTCCTTAACTGCCACAACAAGTCGGCCATTGATGCTGCACCCACGCGTGAGCTTCGTGAACGCATTTCCTGTGAGTAAACAGTTGTTAAAGTAAGCTAGTTATTTGTAAACACATGTGTTAACCAAGTAAAACATGATTCAATTCCATTTTCTAGCTTTTAAGACTTACCACTTATAAACCAGCTGTTAAATTTGTACCCCTTGAGCGAGTTTGATCAATCTACTGATTCTGAGTATTAGCATTATCTATGAGTTTTGAAATAATTTCATCAATATCGGACCACTAAGTGATATGGTTTTTGTTATATTAACTAAGTTTAAGTTATATAAACTTCATTTACATATTCTGTGTTTTGGTATGTTATTAACTGCTCACTAAATTTTATTAAAATCGGAAGACTATATCCTTTAGATGCCATAGCAACAATGTGTTACAAAATTAGTTTTTATACTCTTTTTTTAATTTAAAAAAAAAAAGAAATGTCCGTCCGTCCGTCCGTATGAACGCAGGTTTTTTCCAAAGTTTTGAAGCTAGAGCAACCAAACTTGGTATACATGTTGATATACATATACCATAGGCAGACAAAGTGTCAAGATCAAGAGTATATCGCAGTCGGGTGCATCCGACTGCAACTATCTTACTTGTTATTATTGCAACAAATGTATTTAATAGGCAGAAAGAGGCATTCCCGACTATATAAAGAATATATACTGTTGAACAGCATTAACAGTCGAGTCGATCTAGCCATGTCCGTCTGTCTGTCCGTCCGTATGAACCCACAAATATCGGAGACTATAAGAGCTAGAGAAACCAAACTTGGTATGCAGGTTCCTCTATACCATACGTATATCACGTTTCTTTCCCCGCCACCGCAAATAAAAAAAAACTCGCACAGCCACAATTTTAAAGAAATAACTTTGATTTTTAGTACACATCAATGTTGATCAGCTGCGTAAATTTCATTACGATCGGATAACAAGCATCAAAGTTATTGATGAATACATTTCCCCCTGTCTCAGCAGGCAGAAGCATCAGTTTGACAAGCACTGGACAAGCTAAGTGCGCTGCTTGCTTGCGTTGCCACTAAACTGCTTGAAGTGCAAGTTGTTTGTTTTAAATTAAATGAATGTCCTTTGATATTATTTGACTGCAGCTGGCAGCAGTTGATCATGATAATTGAATAAATTATAATAATTAAAATTTTTTTTATCGCTCCTTCACAGTTGAGTACAAAGGACATTGCCTGCTGGACGGTTGCAGGAAGTGCGATCTGTCGCGTGTTAAGAAACTCGTATGTGCCGAAATTATAAACTTTGTACATCCTTATACGGGCGATACACCGCTGCATTTAGCTGTGGTCTGCCAGGATGCGAAACGCAAGCAGCTGGTGGAGCTGCTGACACGCAAAGGAGCGCTGCTCAATGAGAAGAACAAGGCGTTCCTTACGCCGCTGCATTTGGCCGGCGAGTTGCTGCACTACGATGCAATGGAGGCGCTGCTCAAGCAGGGCGCCAAGATCAATGCTTTGGACAGTCTTGGGCAGACGGCGTTGCATCGTTGCGCACGCGATGAGCAGGCGGTGCGCCTGCTGCTCTCCTATGCGGTGGATAGCAACATTGTCTCTCTGGAGGGTCTGACTGCGGCACAGCTGGCCTCGGAAAGTGTGCTGAAGCTGCTTAATAATCCGCCAGATAGCGAGACGAATCTGTTGGAAGCGGCTAAGGCAGGTGATTTAGATGCAGTGCGTCGCATTGTGCTAATGAATCCGCATACGGTCAATTGTCGGGATTTAGATGGACGCCATTCGACGCCGCTGCACTTTGCCGCTGGCTTCAATCGTGTGCCTGTCGTGCAATTTCTGCTGGAGCATGGAGCTGAGGTCTATGCTGCCGATAAGGGTGGCCTGGTGCCGCTTCACAATGCCTGCTCGTATGGCCACTTTGAGGTAACCGAACTGCTTGTCAAGCACGGCGCCAATGTGAATGTCTCCGATCTGTGGAAGTTTACGCCGCTGCATGAAGCAGCCGCCAAGGGCAAGTTTGATATATGCAAACTTCTGCTCAAACACGGCGCTGATCCTATGAAAAAGAATCGTGATGGTGCAACACCAGCGGATCTTGTCAAGGATTCCGATCATGATGTAGCCGAACTTCTGCGTGGCACCTCGGCACTCCTGGATGCCGCCAAAAAAGGCAATCTGGCGCGCGTGCAACGCCTGGTTACAGCGGAGACTATCAATTGTCGCGATCTGAATGGACGGAACTCGACGCCATTGCATTTGGCTGCTGGTTACAACAACTTTGAGTGTGCCGAGTATTTGCTGGAGCATGGCGCTGATGTCAATGCCCAGGATAAGGGTGGTCTCATCCCGCTGCACAATGCCAGCTCATACGGTCATCTTGACATTGCAGCGCTGCTCATCAAGTACAAGACGGTGGTCAATGCCACCGACAAATGGGGCTTTACACCGCTACACGAGGCTGCCCAAAAAGGACGCACTCAGCTGTGCTCTTTGCTGCTGGCTCATGGCGCCGATTCGTATATGAAGAACCAGGAGAGTCAGACACCAATTGAACTGGCCACGGCCGATGATGTTAAGTGTTTGCTGCAGGATGCAATGGCCGTATCGTTGAGCCTTCAGGCGAATGCCAATTCCGCGCAATCCTTGCCCAGCAGCTTATCGGCAACAGATGCCACCGGCAACACAGCATCTTCAGCATCGAGCACAGCAACAACATCAACAGCAGCAGCTGCCGCGGCATCAGCATCCGCAGCAATGCTCTCACCCACCACAGAGACGGTCTTACTGCCATCGGGTGCATCCATGACGCTCAGTGTGCCGGTGCCATTGCCCATTAACAGCTGCGCCACACGCATTAGTCCTGCACAGGGTGCGGAGGCCAATGGTGCTGAGAATACTGGCAGCGAGGAGCTGCTGTCCGATCCGGAGTCCATTACAAATGTATCCGGTTTCTTAAGCAGCCAACAGCTGCATCATCTGATCGAGCTGTTTGAGCGCGAGCAAATCACACTCGACATACTGGCCGAGATGGGTCATGATGATCTCAAGCAGGTGGGCGTGTCTGCCTACGGTTTTCGACACAAGATACTCAAGGGCATTGCACAGCTGCGTGCCACGACGGGTAAGTACTGAATATGCTGGCTAAGCTCCTTTTGTGAGGATCTCTGCAATGGTATTACATCTTTAGCATCCCGACTTATATTTTTATAATTTTTCTAGGCATTGGCAATAATGTGAATCTGTGCACGCTACTGGTTGATCTTTTGATGGATGACAAAGAATTTGTGGCCGTCGAGGAAGAAATGCAGGCCACCATACGTGAGCATCGTGACAATGGCCAGTCCGGTGGCTACTTCACCCGCTATAACGTAGTTCGCGTAAGTTGTCATTGCGTGAAATTCCCACTGCTTACAGAAATGAATTGACAATAATTGTATAAACAGGTGCAAAAGGTGCAGAATCGTAAATTGTGGGAGCGTTATGCGCATCGTCGCGCAGAGATTGCTGAGGAGAACAATGTGCAGTCGAACGAGCGCATGCTCTTCCATGGCAGCCCCTTCATCAATGCGATTGTGCAGCGTGGCTTCGATGAGCGTCATGCCTACATTGGCGGCATGTTCGGTGCGGGCATTTACTTTGCGGAGCATAGCTCCAAGAGCAATCAGTATGTGTACGGCATTGGTGGCGGCATTGGCTGTCCATCGCACAAGGATAAATCCTGCTATGTTTGTCCCAGGTACTATATCTAATATATCGTACAATTGTATGTATTAAGTGTTATCTTTGTTATGTCTCAGGCAACTGCTGCTGTGCCGCGTTGCGCTGGGCAAATCATACTTTCAGTATAGCGCCATGAAAATGGCGCATGCGCCACCTGGCCATCATTCGGTGATTGGACGTCCATCGGCAGGTGGTCTGCACTTTGCTGAATATGTTGTCTATCGGGGTGAACAGGTAAGCTGTTTAATTGTTATTGATTGTATGTTTGTTATTTTATGTATGTTTTTCCATTACAGTCTTATCCAGAGTATTTGATAACGTACCAAATTGTCAAGCCCGATGATGGCAACAGCGGTGCCGAGGAAACAAGATGATGGATGCCCTCGGTTGGCTCGACGCCCACAACTACATCGCCAGCACCGCAACCACAACAGACCTCAGCTCCAGCTCCAGCCACAGTTATACCCACAGTTACAGCCACAGTTACAGCCACAGTTAAAGCTCCAGTTACAGCTCCAGTTGCCAAGCGGCGGCATAAGCACGCCAAGACGAGCCACCATCAACAGCTGCCGCTGCAGTTGCAATATCAACAATATCAGCCGCAGTTGCCAATGCTGCCGGTAACAACGACACAGCCAACACCAGCGGGCGTTTTTGTGCATAACAATAACAACCAGAGCCTTACCTACAGCAATAATAATAACAATAACAGCAACAATAATAATAACAACAATAACATGTCCCCCATATCGAACAGCAATAGCTACTCCTCAGTGGACACAAACCAAACGCTACTCAATTCGATTGCCAATCAGCGTGGCAACAACCAGCGTCAGAAGAAACAACAGCCAAGCCGAAAATACAGTCAATTTATGATCATAACGCCCGCCGTTTCAATTGATCGCGATTTTGAGTATGAATCGCATCTAGATTTTGATGACTTTGCCAATGCGGCGCATAACAATGGCAATTTGTTCCGTTTGGGACTGCGTCGCAGTGGCAGCAGCAGTGATGACAGTGGACACAGTAGCGACAGCAGCTTTCGCTCCAATTACAATCCCTATTTACATCACAGTCGACAGCATTTGTTGTCCAACAGGAACAACAACAACAGCAGCGGTGCTCGACATTTCTATACCTTTGCATCGTGGCGCTGGTGTACGTTGCTGTGTGCGGCGATGCGTTGCTTTGGTGCCGGACATGGCAATCAGGCGCCCTACAGCAGCTCCTTTGTGCAGCATCAACGATTGCGTCGATGCTCCTCCTACAATGCGGATACAGCGTATGACTATGAACATTTTGCGGCACCGTTTAAGGCGCGTAAAACTCGCGATCATATGAATAATATTACTTACGAGTTGTGACGGTGGCCGCTGCCTGAATATGAACAGCATTTTGATCTCTTTGTCGCCGTTGTATTTGTTGTATTTGGTCTAATCCTAAATCTTCAGCTCCTTATTAGACTTTTATTACAATTATTAGCTATAAATGTCGTGTACTGTGTGTCGTCGTTTATTCTAGCACGTAAGCGCTATAATTTGATCGTTAAATCAAAAGAGCAGCACATTTTTTGAGTGATTTTAATTCGAGTTACGAGTAATTAACATTAAAACAATTATATAAATGAGAAAAACAAAAACGAAAAAAAAAACAAAACTTATAAGTATGAGAATGCATAATGCACGCGCGTTTACTCAAGTGTTCAAAGTTAGCTAATTAACTTAAATGACAACTATTCAACTCCAATTAAATTTAAATATACATAAATATACAAATAAATCGCAAAATGTTTTTCAATTCAAATTTATTACAGCCGGTGAAATTGATGTGATTTTTTTATTAGAATACTCGCGAAATGAAAAACTTATTGTAATTTAAACGTTTTTAAACAGCGCACGTTTTTTTTGTAGCAGTCAGCCTTGTACTGTAGTCCCGTGAAGTTGGCAGCGAGTGAAATTGCAGTCAGCCTGAGAGCGCATGCTGATCCTGCGTTGCTGAGGCTGAGTTTTATAACACTCGCTGCTGCGGTCGTTATTTACAACTGTCAAGCCACTGTTAAGTTGATATTTTTGTTGGTATTTTACAAATGTTGGTACACCATCATTCAGTGAAAACTAACATAATTGTTCAATGAAATGGAATTATTGCAATTCATTCATTCATTTCAGACGAAGTGGAAATAGGGCTTTTACGAACATTTTGAAACTGCTGAGACTTTCTGTTAAATTTAACATTTTCTGTTAAGTTACTCTTCTTTTTCCCCCCAAATTATAATCAGCTGTTTTTTTTTTTTTGTAGAAAAATATATTTAATTTATAATAAATGCTGTTATATAGTCGACCCTAATGTCGGATTGCGGTTCTAGCGTTTAGAAATTACACATAGTAGCTAATTTCAATTTTTGTCAAAAACTAAAATTCACCTCTTTTTTACGCTGTATGGCTCTGTTTTTTGGACAGTCTATTTCGGTTCCTTCTTAAACAACTTTTCTTACTCGAAAGCCATTTTTCGCAACTGTCAAACCGCTGTCAAGTTTAAGTGCGCCTACTAAATTTAAACTGCAGCGCTGCTCGGTCTCAAGACTAATGATGATGAATGCTAAAATACGCAAATATCTTTCTTTTTGGCCACGCAAAGAGCACACATAATCACATTTCACTGTCAAAATGCTGCACTTAAGTTGGAGTCTGTTGTTTTCGGTTTTCGTTGCGGTTTTTGAGGTCTCTGCTTTGGCCTCTTGTTCTCTTTCCTTTTCTTTATTCCTTTTTTTTTTGGCAACATATGCAAGTAATTTGATTAAATTATATAATTACAGGCACAGGCAACGACCTGCTTGCCACACATGCTTGCTTAGTGGCCGGCCGTTGAAGTTGACGCTGACAGTGACGGAACACGAATACGCAAAATGCATGCCACATGCCACCACATTTTAGTTGCAACAACGTTGTTTGCGACACTCACTGCAGGCCGGGACTAGTGCAATTTGTACTTTCGTATAACAACAAATAAGCACCAGGCACGACCTACATCAGGTGACGTTTTAATGTTGCACACATTCATTCCCATAACAATATCAATAAGCCAAGTAGACTTCTCCCAAGTCGTCGTCCAAATGGCTTAAACACTGTAATTACAACTGCCCAATGGGAGGCTGTAATTTAATTAAAATATAGACGCATTAATAATAATAAAAAAAAAAGAAAATGTATATATAAATGAAGACAACTCGCCTGCGGCACGCATTTCTAATTTGGTTTTGAAAATAGTCATCGTTGAATTGCGGCCAATATTCATATAACCATTGCCGGTCTTAGTCTTAGTCTCAGCCTCAGTCTTCGCTATTAATTAACAAATGTAATTTGTATGCGCATGCGCGCATATACATTGCCCTGTAATTGAGAAAGAACATTGTGGAACGCCCCAAGTGTTGTCGTTGGTTTTATTCATTTGGCATATGTATGTATGGTATATATATATATATATATATATGTATGTGTGTATGTATGTATGCATGTATATGTGTGTATAGGTTCTGAATATAGCCTCGAGCCTTGTATCTCAGACTCGGCCTCAGCTCAAGCCTAAGCCTAAGCTTAAGCGTATGCGTTGTAAAAAATAAGTGTAAATTACATATTTATTTGATTTTGTTTTTGTTTTTGATCTTAACTCTAATCGTCTATTTCCTCAATGCTGCTGTGATTGTCCGATTCATTATCTTGCTTGATCGGCTCACTGGCAATGGCAGCCTGCACTAATTCGCGGGTAAACATTTCAACCAAACGCATGGACATCGAATGTGGCAATTCGGTTAGAGAATGCGACACAAATTCGCCAAAGGCTCGAAATTTTGGATATGTTGCTGCTGTAGCAGATGTTGCTACTGCTGCGGCTGCACTTGCCGCTGCTGCGGCTGCTGTGTTGTTCATCGCGTCCAGTCGTTGTCGCTTAGAATACTGTGGTTCTTCTTCCAACATTCCTTGCCCACGCTGTCCACGCTTGCCACTGTTCAATGGCATATCCGGCTGGCGCAACGATGGCGTCAAATGAACGCTTAGTGTATCCTGATGCGAACTTTTGCCATTTACTGCATCATTGCCATTTGTAAGTGTGTTGTACACATGTTGACTGCTTAAATCACTTTTACGTGGCATGCTGCAAATGTATAGAGAATGAATTTAGGATATTCATCGAAATTGTTGGAGACTCACTTGAGCACTGCGGTCACCGGCAGCTGTTGTCTATCGCAATCAAAATCATCAATGTCATCGTAATCAGTGTGGACCTCATGCTTGATTCTTTTGACATGACCATTGCTATCGCTGTTCATGTCATCCACATCAAAGGGCTCCTCGTCGTCATCATCATCCTGACGACCATCAATCGATTTACTCTGCGTCTTGTACGAGCGTCGTGTGCGTATGTGATCCGACAAAAAACTTAGATTCTCGAAAAGCGGCCACTGTGAGCCTGCCATGGACGACATCGAACTGCTTTCGACGCGTCGCTTTTCAATATTATATCGATTTCGCAGCGTTATCATGCGCTCACGCAGCATGTTAACTGTTGGTTGGAAAATGGAAAACAAAACATTAAAGTACAACATATTATTTGCTTCAGTCCTCTGTCTAGTCTTATATTACCATCATAGCCCAATTTGTGAGAGATTTGCATCCAGAGCTGCGCGACATGTATCTTATCCTTAAAGAGTTTGTTGGTCCGATCATAGAGCGCCGGTCGTGAATGATATTCTCGTATCAGACCCAGATCAAATTCACCAGTTTGCGCATAGGAGGCCCGGGGACGTCCTCGACCCTTTGGCTGAAACGAGGTCTGTGCCTGCAACAAAGGCGACGATGTACGCTCCATTTTGAATTCGTTGCTGCTTGGCTGTATAATTGTTTTGAACTTTATTAAATGCATATTTCAATAAATTAACATATTTTGTTTAGGCTTATATTTATTTTATTTTTAAACGCTTGGCAAAACGGTAAAAAAAAAACTTATAAAAATAAAATAAAATGTTAATTTTAATACGCTGCCTGCTGCGACTCGCAAGCAAAAGCAGCGCATTAAAAATAAAAATAAAAGCAAAGCATATACAAAAAGCATAAAGAAAAGTAAAAAAAAAAAATAATTAAAATCAAATATTTAGGCATTTTTAATGCTCAGCGCTGCCAAGTGCATATATTTCGTATGTACATGTAGAAATCAATGTTTATTTCAATGTTCACAGCTGCCATTTAGAGTTCACTTTTCAGTTTCAACAAAACATACTTCAAAATACATGCGGATTATTATTATTTAACTCAATTTGTTTTTATATTTAACACACAAACAGCAACAACAACAACCACAACAACAAAAATAAGGCACACACAACAGGCGGGCGGGCAATTGCTCTGCTTGCTGCTTCTTGTTGTTGTTTTTCACAAACGACTACGACGGCGTCGACGCCGCCAATCACACAAAATGCACCAAACGAGCAGCACAAAAGAAATGCCACAAGAAAAAATACCAAAAACCAAAAAACAACTGCTTTAAATCGGCTGAGCAAAAAAAAAGCGCGCACATTTCAAACGTGTTTTCAAATTTGTGTAGTTTCGAAATCAAAATAATATTTTTGGAAATTCTATTTGTTAGAAAAAGTAAAGAACGTTGAATCTGGATGTGGAACAAAGGTCGTTAACAGTGCTGTACACGTTAACAGAGTAGCAAGAGGTTGTTGATTTGGCCACTGTTAACGATAACAGGACTCGGCCTGCTCGCGTTTGAGACAACTTTAAATAACATTTTCGTAATTATTCCAGCAAAATAATCAACTTTCTTAACAAATTTTTGGACCAATACCAGATTGTTTCCGGTATTTTTTTGGAGCAAGATATTATTGCTCACTAGCACCGCAAAGTTTTTACTTTACTACACTTTTTTTTTGTTTTAAAATAAAACCTATTATTGAAAGACATTATTAAAACATATTTTAAACACAATGAATATTTTTATAAATAAATACTTTTTTAAATAATTATACTTTTTTTATTATAATTATAAGGCTTTCGCACATTAACAAAATGTATAGAATATTTCAGATATTATTTTCAAATATACTTTCATATGAGCGTAAAGGTAAGTTTCTTTTAAATACTGGATTTTAAATTGTCAAATGAATCGAAAATCAATTGAAAATTCACTTCTTAAAACTATCGATCAATCCATGCCACAACTTACCCGATTAGCACACTCAAAACGCAACTGTACCAACGGCTAAAAAGACAGCTGTAACGAAAGAGATAAAACTAATGAATAAAATGTTAAAAATAATTCTTAGAATGTTATTTCTTTAAGAAGGTAGATTGTTGTAGCACAAACCGCTCATAGGCCGGGACAAGTGCAATGTTTATTCAAAATGCAAAACGTTGACACCTTCCCGTCCTGCAAGCAATTTATGGCAGTTTGAGAATTTCTCTCTCTGTCGTGTATATTTGGTATAGAATTTCACAAGTACCCAACTAAAGACGACCAAATTACAAAATAATTATGTTTGCCCCAAATATATATATATAATAACAAACAGGTAGACAAAAACATCAGTGCCGAAAAATCTCAAATTTCAAAAACACAGAAAAAAAAAACGCATTTCATATTAAATTTCCGCCCCTACTTGTTGAACGGCTCTCACATGAGAGCCTCCGATTATTCCTGCAAACCACGACCAGCTTTGTGCGGGCGTAAAGGCAGACAAGAGCAGTCGCTTAAGAACAATAGGATCGCCAAGGATCTTGGGAAACTAAAGTACCTAGCAGGTAAAATTAAACTCTCTGCAAATCAAGCGTTAAATGCCATTTACTTACGCCTCAAAGAATCTCATGTAGTATATGCTTATAAGCATATATGCTGATATATATATATAATATGCTATATGCTGGTTCCATTAACAGTTGGCTAACATCGACAAAATTTGAAATACAAAGCGTGACAAATTCGTAGAAACTGTGGATTCTTCTCTTTGCTGGACCCCAAAAAGCGGCAATTATGAATTATATATGTGAGCTGAGAATGGAATGGAATATATTGCCAGAGCAGCACAAAAAATCAAAGTTTCAGAGCACTTTTTTATAGTTACATATACACATATACATACACAACTATATGTATATGTGAGACTTGAGACTTGGGGCTTCGAAAAGCGCGACATTTCTTCTGTTTTTTTTTTCTGTAGCTCAGCGTATTTCTATGTCGCTTATCTTCATTATAAAAAAAAGGGGGAGCTGCGAGCTCTTAGCTCGCACATATTTGTTTATATGATCGCGACGGGCATTAGCTTTAAGTTTAATGACACACACACATACACACACACACATACACACACACACACACACACACACACACACACAAACATACAATTACCCCACGAAAGACGAAAAACGAACAAACGCTGCAATAAATTCATATTTATTTATTTTTGTTAGGCAAATACGCCCCCAACTTGAAATCCCAACAAGAACCTCACACTCCAATAGGCCCCAACGGGCTCCACAATTCGTGTTTAAGACTTGGCTCTGCTCCATTCAGAAATGAGCAGGAATTGAAAAAAGCACCCGGCCCCGGCCAATAATAACGTAAAGCGGAAACGCAAATAGACGCGCGATAAAAAGAAAAAAAAATAAACTATATCAAAAATAAAAGCAGAATGCCACATAAATTTGAAATAACTAATAATTCATTGAATAGCAACAACAACGCGACGCAGTATCATGTAATAATATTTGCTTAAGCAAACAGCTGACAAGACAGCAACAACATCAGCGCCAATGGGGCCAAGCTAAGCCAACATGCAACATTCAGCCAGGCAACAACAAGCAGCGGCAACAGGCAACTGGCAACAGGCAACATTAGACTAGCAACAACAAAACCCATAGTCTCAAGAAATGGACGCGTGAACGACGCAAGCAATCCGACTTATAGAGCAGGCAGGGGAGATACAGCAGAGCGGGGATAGGCGAGGGGTTTAATGGGTGAATGGGATAGCATCAGAGCAGGTAGTGTTGCCAACTAGTTTCGATTATAATTCCAGAATTGTGAAGAGCATTAAAATATTTAAAGTGGCAGCTGGCAAAGTTTTCAAAACTAGATCTACTTTCAAACTGTATTATATATGTAATATCATTTTAAATGCGACATATAATTAAGGAAATGTTATTATTTATTGTTAAGTTTTTTCAATGTTCGATTTGCATTTCAATGTTAGGTTTCCGAAACCCATTGAAGAACTTAACTACATAAGAATGAAAAAGCTTTCCAGTTTTTAAACACAACAAAAATTAATAACAAATGATGCAGTTGAAAAAATCAATTTGAAAAATTGACTGATTTTTAACTCAACGATTTTTTCCCATTTTAGATCGTTTTTTGACGCGTTGCTTAAAATTGATATTCATTTCGAATTTACATCAATAACTTTGACTGACAGTAGCAAAAACTATTCCTAATTATTTTCACATAGAAAAATGGAATGACAATTCCACTCGAAACCGAATACACAGTATTGAAATGGAATCGGTTAAGAAAGAAGTAGCGATATTATTAAAGACATGACAATATAATGCAATGTGTAATGTGCATTTTGTTAAATTTATATTCTTATAAACGTTTCTTGAAAGATTAAATACTGAAATATAGCACAAATTCATTATTATATTATATATCCAACAGTATAGCAAATGCATTTATCGTAGAATTATGTATAACAATATTATCTTGATGGTGTAGTAATTTGTATATATAAATATATGTTTACAATTAGCACAGAAGTTCACTAGTTTTATATACTTTTGAGGTGCCTTACACCATAGAAGCAGTATACCAAAGTTAATATCCATGTTCGCATAAACTGACCATTGAGCGACTGTTGATATTTTAAAGTGTATATAAAACTTCGATGTGCTGCATTTTGTTGCACCTTTCTTTTATTTTTATGATTGCGGACAGCCTTTTGTCTGTTAGCTGCTAGATGGTGATGCTGATGGTGATGGTGTGTTGGCTGTTCTAGTTTGAGCAGAATCATTTTTAATGACTCGAGTGCAACGTCAAAATGCATTGACAGGGTATGGCCAGAATCGGGGTAAACCGGGCGAATCGGGAATGGCTGCTAGCCAAAAACAGTTTTCGTTCTTCTTCTGCTTCTTCTTGTTGTTGCTGTTGTTGCGTCTGCTGCAAAAATAACTGTATTAAATGGCCAATGCCAATGCCTAGGACTGAGACTGCGACTGCACAACTGGCTTAGAAAGGTTCAGGCCTGAGAACATTGAAGCGCACCGACTGTTACAATTTTTAGCCTTCCTTTTTTGAAAAAGCCTCTGAAACCAGTTTTCGAGTCCAGCAAAGAAGCTGACTGAGTCTGAGTCTCAGTCTAAAGAGTTTCGAGTCTTGAGTCTGAGCCACTAAAAAAGGCGTTGCAAGCGTTGGGCCTGGGCTGTCTCATCTGTTGTCTATTTGGTGGCAAGCACAGCCTCCTTCTGTTTGTTGCTGTGGGCCTGTTCTTAGTGCAACATTTACTTTGTTGCTAGATGCTTTCTCTGCCTGTTTGTTGCCAAGCTCCTGCTGCTGCTGCTCCTGCTCCGACTCGCACTTTGATTTGCTTTGAATTCGGTTCTAATCGAAATGCAATTAAGCTGACTCTTGCATAGAATTTTGTTTTTTTTTTTTGGGTTGCAGTTGCAACTTTTGTTTTGCTCTCACACTCACTTTGGCCAGGCCATTTATTTGGCTGGACAGTTTTTCTTTTAGAAAGTTTCTATGCATGGCGCATGGAGTCCAGTCCAACTTTGGGCGAGTGCCATTCGAAAGGCGTTGACGTGCTGCACTCGTTGTTGTTGTTTTTGTTATTGTTGTATTGTTTTTGGTCTATGGCTGTGGATTGCGGCTGCTGCGTCTGTGCCATAATTAAAGGGTTACGGCCATGGCCAAGACATGCCAATCGCAAGAGCCGCCAGTTTGCAACTTGCCAGTTGCAAGTTGTGGAGTCGATATGCGCCACAATGTGGATAGCTTTGTATGTGGAAATGTGTGTGGCTGATATGCATAACGGTGTTTTAATATTAGTTGGCGCAAATAAGTGGGCATGTCTCCTGGTTGCACCAGCAGCGTACAAAACCAATCCCCAGTCTCATACTGCTCACACACACATAATCACATACATACATTCGTAGTTGCATAGTCATTTGGTTGATATTGTTATGGCATAATATACGAGCATATGTATATCTGACTGTGCATTACAGTTTGAGCTGCACTGCTGCAGCATCAGCAGTTTGGCAATTGTTGCTTGCAATCAATGCAAATGACCAACCATCAGCTGAATCGATAGATAGTACGTTTATTGGGTTGCCATCTCTTCTCTTCTACAACAACGTTCCGATTCCACGAGAGAGTTTCTTAAATTGAGAACACAAAATTGGTATGCAATACGAGTAGTTAATGGAAAAAATCTGTACAATCTACATGTGTGTGTGTGTAGGTTGCATAAACTACATGAATTATGATGTAAGTAAAATACTTGTGAAGTAACATAATTGCTTATTCTACATCTGGTTTTTCTTAACTTTAATCGCATTTTATGTCATAAATAAAGAGAGTTTACCTAGTTAATTTTCTTTAATATAGTCTGATTCAATGCTTTTTTAAGCGTTTGCATCATTTTTAGTTCAAATTTAAGAAGTGCAGCTTTTCAATTGAAAAGTGCACTAAAACATTTAAAACAAGTAAGAACGTTGCAGGCTCACCCGACTACGATATACTCTGTTTTCTGTACGTTTATTAAATTAAATTCTTTTAAAAGACTACTTATATATACGCTTCGAACTATAAAATTCTTTCTACTAAGTGCAGAACGCTGCAAACGCCCAAAGCAGATCGAGACGGGTGCTTGGCAAAATGATCGCTCGTTCAATGATCGTTAGATCTTGACACTTTGTCTGACTATGGCATATACCAACATGTGTGCCAAGTTTGGATGCTCTAACTTCAAAACTGTGGAAAAAAACTGCGTTCATACGGACAGACAGACGGACGGACGGACATTTCACAAACCCAATATACTCTTTTTTTCCATTTTGGAAAACAGTGTATAATTATTTCCAAAATTCTAAAAAAATTCCGCATCGCTTTCGATTTTGTGTTTTTTTTTTTTTAAAAGACTTTTTCTTTTTAAAGCCTAGTTGGAATACTTTTCATTCCATTCTACCAAAACCATAGCATTTTAAGTCGAACTTTCAGTCGATATACGCAATACTGAACCGTTAATAACTCGGAATGTTTTGATCGGCATCAGAAATGGGAAGAGGCCTGAATATCTTAGCTTAGAAAGTTAATTTTTGTAATGTAATTCATTTCATCATTCTTTGTGATTTTAAATGTTACCAAAGTTCTTGTAGATACGCTAATGATACGCCAAAATTGAACTAGAGGCATGTAAATTACAGTTAAAGAAAGTTCATTTCACGATCTTCGCAGTAAACTGAAATATAGCCCAGGCGACTTCAAGTGTTCGCCTCGTTAGCAATAAAAGTAACATTCCTCACATTAATCAACTGTCGGGCAGTAGGACGACGACGACGACGACGAAGACGTTTACTACTGGGGATACTGAAGGGGACATATATCCAAATGCCTAACAACTCAATTACTAGAGCCTGCTGAGAGGGGCTCAAGTCAAGCAGCTTTGGTCAAAATGCAATTAATAGGCCTACACACATGCACACACACACACAAACACACTCCAATCTACACAAACACACGCCAATCTACACACACAGCTCGTTGCCAAGTCAGTAAGCAAATCATTAGCAGCAAATTTAACGTCCAGTTATAATCCCCAAGACGAGCCTCACAATTCACAAAGTTCTCACACAAATTTCAGACCGAGATTTTAAAGAGATTCAGATGCTGATCGCAACGTGGCGTTAAATGTGTACCAATTATAGCATACATGTGTGTGTGTGTATCGCATATAAGCAAAGTTTTGGAAAAGATCTTCAAGAATTTAAGCCTCAAATTTCGAGCAGGCGAACCAAAATTAAAAAAAGAGCTAAGCAAATTATTAAGAAGAGACTTTGCTCTATAGTTATGTGGGGCATTGTTGTAGTTGTCTGTGTGTGTGTGTTAGTGTGTGTGTATAGGTATTCGATAGCGCCAATTTGAAATGCGGCCAAGGAGCACAAATTAAGTTTCATAGGAAGTGGCTGGCAACAACAAAATGAGCGCTACGAAAAAAAACTACCTGGGAAGCTGCTTTAACTCTTTCGCACTCCATGCCCCCCTCCCCCCACTCTGCCTTTCCCTCTGCCATTCATTCTCAAGTCTTTTTATTTTCGGATGGGTTTTATGTGAGTGACGATCGTAAAAGTATAGCAGTTAGCCATGCGCTATAAGGAAAAGCAGAAAGAAAGTTCGTTATGCAAATAAAAATTAAAAAAAAAAAAAAAAACAACTATTCCTAATTTAATGAACAGCGAAAGATGTCGGACAGAGCAAGAAACTTAAATTCAGCAAGTTAAGCTTAAGTTTAATGAGTTATTATAAAAAAAAGCATCTATAACGAATCCTTACTTTCAAATAAAGCAAACCAAAGGCATCTCGACTCGAAACCGAAATCAATATCCAATCATTAATCGTTAACTAATTCCATGAATTTTGGCAGACGTCTCCTTCAATTCAGCTTCATTCTCTCTCTCTCTCTTTCTGTCTCTCTCTGTCTCTGTTGTCTACCGCCCGCCTGTGGACCATTTACCAAGTTCCGAAAACGCAACCAGACATGCCACACTAAAGACATATATTTATGCCCCGAAAGCAGCTCTTGGCGTATTTAGAACACAGAAAAATACAAAAAAAAAATGAAAACCAAAAAACAACAAAAATATCAAGATAAAAATATTTTTCGGCTGCCCTTTTTAGCGATACGGCAGCTGCCCGGTGCTCGACTATTCCGGACAGTGGCTCCTAAACCAGCGTATTTGTAGTTGTTGTTGTTGTTATCGTCGCGACGTCTGAAGTTCTGGGCAGAGCCCGACTCCAGCTTCAGCTTCAGCTTCCAGTCTCCATTCTCCAGTCGCAGTTTTCTGTGGTTCCTCCTGAGTTTTGCGTTTTGAATTCGATTCCAAGCTGTGTTTCGTTTTCGATTTCGTTGCCAACAACAACAACACTAACAATAACAACGACGACCATGAAACAATTTTATATTTTTGCCCAGAAGATCAATAAAATTTTACCGACAACTGTATTTGGGTATGCCAGCCCCAAAATTAGTGGCCAAATTGTCGTGCAGAACGAGTTTCGGGTCACATTTTTGGTTACACACACACAGTAAGCGGAAAAAAAGGGCAGCGAAAAAATAATTTGAACTTCATAAATTCTTTGCTCGTCTCGCAGCTTAAAAGTGTTGAAGTTTGCGTCTAATTTATGTGAGACAGTTTCTAGAAGCAATGATCTATATAGTATCTTAACGTAGGGTGCTCTTTATAGAGTTTCTAGATTGATTTGAGATAAGGTTTAAGCTTGTTTCGGCTCCAAATGAGTCTTTTCAGCATTTACTTTTATTGAAATAAACAAAATACATAACATTTACCTTCATAATTAACAGCTTGACTTAATCTGTCAATGGGAAGCCTTTATTTAATAAGATTTCCAGTAGAGCTGCAAAACTATTGAAGTCAATTTTGATAATATTTAAGACTTTTCTGAATTCCGCAGAAAACTGAGTAGCCTACTTTTTGAAGCAGCATAAAATTCAAAACCTTAGATTTCTTATACTTGCATAAAAATACTAACATTTACAAAATATGCTTGCAATAAATTTTGTGGTAGTGATTCGAAAGTGGAATTTAGAAAACTTGATCAATATTGAAAAGCTTTAGATGGATTTTTAATAATTTTAAGCAACAAGTGTATTAAAGTAAATTGATCGATACGTTACAATATAAGATTAAAAAGTCTTATGAAATTAGCAAGATCACTTTGGTAAATATATATAAATAACACAAATATCTGACTATATCTTAAACTTAAAATTTAGAGGATTAAAATAACATTCGAAAAGCTCAAAGAAAGCATTGAAGACACTTCCAAAGAAAAAGAATATGGTATCGCCGTGTGAGTTCCTGCCGGCGTTTAAGAAAGGTGCGCTGCAGAATTCTGAGAAACCTGGAGGAACCCAAAGAAAAAAACCAAAACGCTGGGTCCCATGGCTGCTGCGTGTGTGGGAGGCGAAGAGGGGGAGCATTGGAAAAGTAGAAGGAGTAGGAGGAGGCCAGGCAATGGCACCGGCATCCACATCCACATCGACATCGACATCCACATCAACACCGGGCAGTCAAGTCAAGTCAAGTCAGTCATTCAGTTCCTCATCGTCTTTGTTGCAATCACCATCAGCAGCCCGGCACTAATGAATTTGTATGCAAACCGCAGACATTTCATGTTTATGTTTTATGTTATATGCCAATGATTTGGCACAAAAACAAAAGAGCTCAAAGAAAAAGCACTAACGGAAATGCGCGCAACACATAAAACACAAAAAAAAAAAAAGGATCAGCAGCAACAACATTTTGCAAAATTAGTGCAAGCGGCCTAAAGGTGATTTTTTTCTTCCTTTTTGTACGAATTAACAAAATATATATGTATGTGTGCCATACATGCATATTTTGTATACATGTTTATGCATGTGTGTCTTTTGATTTATGCAAAAGCAATAAAAATTATAATAATGAAGGCGCTGACATGGGCTGCAGAAGCGCGGCGTTAAACAAAAGATGTCATAATGTAAGGTGGGTGCCATGCGAAAAACCAGTTACCAGTTGATAAAGTGTGAAAATATTTTAGTGATGCACGATTAAACGAAAAAATTAATATTAATCAGCTCTTTTCTTTCTTTGCTTTTAAATTATTAAATGATTGTAGAAATAAAACAGCTTTAAAATAATACAGTTTACTAAGAAATTAGATGAGGCACCGATGTTTTTTGAAATGTATTCCGTTCCGATACCAATGGAAATTTCGAATTTCAATACAGTTTATTTTATTCACATCTGTGATTTTTCTCACCAAAAAAGAAAATACATATTACAAACAATAACAATAACAATAACAATAACAACAAACAATAACAATAACAACACCATATAACAATTAATAAAACTCGGGGCATAATTTACTTTTGTTGCTCATCATAATTTTCCACCTAAAAATTACAATTATTTACAATTTAGAATTTGTTTCTTTCAATTTAACATAAAATATTCATTAACCGATTATTATTAACCATTTGCCATCACTATGGGAATTTGATTTGATGTTATTGAGAGTGCGAAAGAGATAAATAGATTGCGTGATTAACAATTGGTAACTCACACATGAGAGCGATATGCCACCTAAACATTTATTCTGCATGGCGCAAAGCAAAAGTGCAAAAAATAAAAGCACACGTGATGATGCTGCTCGCTCTCTGCGCTCCCTCTCTTTAAGCTCGCTCGCTGGGCTGCCCTTTTGCTGCGACTGCGCTGCTGCTGCTATTGCGTTGCTGCTGCTCGTGACCGTTACTTGACGCGCGAAAATGCGTAAAAAACTGTTAAATACTGTTTGTTGTTGGGGGTGTCTGTTAAGAACAAGGATGAGTCACATTATAACAAAATGCCTGGGCACAATGAACTACTTTTTGTTTTTTTTTGTACGGTAAATTAAAAGACAACAGCGACCCCTTTCGCACTTAAACTTTTGCGTCGTTAAATTTTCGACTCTGCGTCTCTCTCTCGCTCTCTCTCTTTATTTATTGCGTCATAGGCTTAAATGAAAAGCTCTATGTGACTGTCAAACTGCAAGCGTCAGTTATGTACTTGATGATGATGGTCAAACATAAATACGGAATTTTGTTTGGACTTTGTACAGGCTGTAAAAACGTTGGATGAGCGTCGCTGCCGCTGTTGCTGCTGCCGCTGCTGCACCCAAACGCCAAACGGTTAAACATAAAAACTAACGGCAATTTTATAACTCTAGCATAAGATTACCTTTTGAGTGCATAGTCGTCTTCGTTTCCATCGTATCGTCTTGTTCTTCATCACCGAAAAAAAAAACAACAGCAACAACGAACCATTTCGGCGACGAAAATTTAGCAAAGAGTGGGCGCAGACGCAGGCGTAGACGCTGGCGAAGGCGTTTTGCCAAGATCCCCGAAGATGATACACAAGCAATCAAAAGAAATGCAATGGCTGCTGCTGCCGCTGCGCTGTCTTGCTGCTTGTCGTGCTGCTGCACTTGCTGCACCGTTAGGTCCACGCTGAGCAGTTTGGCCTCGGCCTCAACGCGAGTTCAAGATCAGCAGCGACTGCAGCTGCAGTTGCAGCAGCGACGCCGCACCCACCAAATTGTAAACTGTAAACTGCATCTGCGTAGCTTTTCGGCTGTTAACTTTGTCGAAATGTTGTTTTTGGCATATATTTCGTTTTTTGCATGTCTCTTTGCACTTAACACACAATTAGTTTCTTTTCATTATGTTCAGCACTTTGTCTTTCGCTTTACATTCAAAGTAACGGTTCTGCAGTTCACTAATAAAAACACACAAACACTGCACAACAATAACAACAACAACACTCAAGGAACTTTCAAACTTTACTTTAACAGCAACGCGAAGCAAGACCAAAGTCTACCACGAGAGTTCTTTTTAACCGCTAAGTCCGCAAAAAAATGCGATTTCAGAATTTTTGAAGAGTTCTTTTTACCACAACCGTCCTCGCTGATGGTGCGCGCGCAATTGATTCCTGCTTCAGCGACAACGTCGCTTGAAAGCGTCAGCCACAACAAACCAAGAAGAAGAAGACTCCTGCTGTTGCTTCGGCTCTGCCTTCGAGAAGGCAGCGACGCAGCCAGCCTGCCAGCCAAAGATGCGACTACAAAAGCAGCGATGTGCGCACTGCGCAGTCCGATACTTCAAGGCACGAAACAGCCACACAAAGTGGGCACGAAAAATTAAAATTTCTGTAGAGAGTAAAATAATTTCCAAAATATAAGTTAAATATTTTAGTTGATAACAAATTATAGTTTTTCAGATTTAAGGCTTAATAATTGTTAATCTTAAATTAACTGAACTTTAATTTTACAATTTTTCAATAAATTATAAATTATTAGGAAAACATATATGTGTGCTTATTGAAAACGAAGAGAATTGGCGAATAGACGTTTGCTTCTTGCATTCACAAAGTGACTTTGGAACCGTTTTTTTGCGTAGACTTTAAAAATATGAGTGTTCAATATATAGGGTGTTCACTATACCTAGACACGACTGTGTATAAATATAATTTGTATATTTATTTAAAAACTAATGAAATCTCGTGTCACGAACAAGATGTATTATGATCCACGCTCATCTCTACTACAAAGCATAATAACGGACGTTTTTTTTGTTGTTTTTGCTTTGCTCAGCGACAAAAGGCAGCGGCAGCGTCAGCAGCAGCAACTGCGGCAGCGTTCGCTACAAACTACAAAGAGGAGCACATCGATCTTTCGTTAGGGGTTTTGTTTGCGCATGCGCCGAACTGGATATGCCCTGCTAGGCCTTTTGAATGAAATACATATTGTGAAAGTGATTTAGGTCCTTGAAAGTAACAAAAACGTTAAAGGAATTCTTTAAAGTTCTAGAAATCAACAAAATTTGAAAATTTGAAATGCAGATGGCACTCGTAAAAAAACATGATATTTTATGTTCAAGTTTGTTGAATTATCTGGATATGTACTTAAATGACAAGAAAATCAACAATTTAAACTAGCATTTCTTGCAGACCCCACCTATCAAGGGGGAATGCTACAGCAGACTGATCATTTCTCTTAAATATATGTCTGCTTTTGTACTTTTATAATAGCATTACTTCAGATTCTCAGACACGTTACTAATGAATGGCAAAGACATGCCCCTGATGTGGCCAAATGCATTCGAGGCGTTGCCGTAGCCACGTCCAGCCCATAGTTTGTACCAAAAGCTGCGGTTATACATATATTAGACTTTAAATAAAATATGAAAATAATTAGCTAAAAATTTCAGTAATTATTGTGAGCGCCTGCAGCTTGTGAGTTGAAAGTCCAACAAAAACGAATCCCGAGCCCGAATCTTCAACGTCGCGCAAAACAACTCCATTAGGGCGGCCCACATTTTGTGCTGATGTTGGCAGGTGCTTTCCCAAGGCGAAGTTGCAAGGCAAGTTGAAGGGTGCCGCATGCCACATGCATAAGAGGTAAAAAAAAAAAAACGAAAATCATAAGGAAAGTTTGGTTCCGATCAAGGCGCGTGGCTAGAGACCCAAAGGAAGAAGCAAAGCCCGCATATCGCAAAGAGGACAATCGATGACGCGTCGCACGAGACAGCAACAGCGACATGTGCCACCAAGTGGATTGCCAGAGCTGGGGCAGCCAGAGCTGCAATTTAGCATAACTGCGCGAATGGCACAGGCATCATTAAACACATTAACAGACACACACACACAGACATATACAAATAGCAGACACATGGCTAAGAGCCGGACGATGTCGATGGCAGGTGATGGCCAAGAGGCCGACAAACAGTTGCTGCAGCAACTGTGCAGGTTGACTGAATGACTGACTAACTCACAAGCTGACTGAATGACTGACTGACTAAATGACTAAATGACTGACTGACTGACTGAATGACTCTTCGACTGAGCGACATGGGCCATCATTGGGCGATCAGCTTGCGTTTGGCAACTGTACGCTTGCCACAGCCGGCATTGTTGGCTTTAATGAGTTTAACCCGTGCCTGCGGCGGCTCTGTTGTGGCAAGCAGGCTCCCCTGGCTCCCCAGCTGAGTTGACTTGCTCCTCTTGTTGTTAATTACAAAAGGATGCGCCACAGGATAACAGCTGCCACAGTGCCACAAAACGACACGAAAAATGCCAATTGATTTGTGTGCTGCAAGCTCAAAGTTGAAAAAAACGCAGCTGTACTCGTGCTCGTCTTTGTGATCCTTGCGAGCTACGCAGCCTGCGAATATACATATGCCTATGCCTCTGTGCCTGTGCCTGTGCCTGTGCATTTCTAATGAACCTCATTGTCTCGCTCAAAGAAAGCACAAGCACACAAAGCAAAAGCAAAGATTCCATCCCGCTGCGAAACTAGTTTGTTCTCTGCCCATTCAGCCAGCCTCTTCGTCTTTGAAAACCGGTAACTTTTATGGTCGCAAGTCTCAGCGCCCTGTGCTAGGAGCCAGAGCCAGAGCCACAGCTAGGGCCAAGGTTTTCTTTGCCTCTGTTTGCAAATTCATTGAAGCGTTAGAAATTATGTTTTGATTTTCCATATGCCAAGCCGGCAAACTCCTAACGAACCATGTCAAATTGTCTAATCTGCCAACTGTCTTCACACCTTTGACGAGCAAGCTGAAGAAAAAATGTAACCATTCGGTTGATGGCTTTCAGTTTTGGGTTGATTGCATATTACATTGTCGTTTACAAGCCACCCCATTTCCATTACAAACCCTTGGCTTGCTTGTCCCTGCCCTCTAACCCATCAAATGGGCCATTACATGCCACACTAACAGCCAAAAAGTACACACACCAAACTGCTTTATTAATTGTTTGTAATTTGTTTATGTTGTCTAAGCAATTTATATTGCTCAAAACGATCAACTGAGAGGGTTCTGCCTGAGTCTGGATTCTAGATTCTTGAATATAATGTGTTGGAAAATTTTTAGCACATTACTCAATTTGTGCTCGAAATCAAAGAACAGTTTGAAAAGTGATAGATGTTAGACAAACACATTGATATTGGCGTACATTTCTAGTTTCAGAGATCTGTCCAGTGATCCTCGATTTGTCAACATGATGTCATTTAAATTGTACGCTATTTTTTTGATTTCCTTGAAGTTGTAGCTGTAATTGCTTCACGGATCCTCAATTTGTCAACACGATGAGCTTTGGTTTTGTTTGAAACAACTTTATTTGACTTTCTTAAACTTTAACTTATGATCTTAACTTTTTTTTGAATTGATCCTTAATTTTCCAAAAGGATGTGCTTGGATTCTGCTTGAAATCACTTTATTTGACCTTCTTAAACTTTAACTTGTGATCTTCTAGTGATCTTGTTAGTGTCTAGGTTCAGGGATCCTTTCAGCGATCCTCGATTTGTCAACATGGTATGCTTTGTTTTTGTTTGAAACAACTTTATTTGATTTCCTTAATTTTTGATCCTTTAACTCATACCGAAAAAAATGGAACATTTTCCATACTAGGTTAATTTATTTTCTAGTGATCTTGGTAGTTCCTAGTTTCAGGACTCCGTTCACTGATCCTCAATTTGTCAAAATGAAGACCTTTTTTTTGTTTTATTAAGCTTAAGCTTTTTATCCAAACTTTCCTTGAACTCATACCGAGAAAGAATAGAACATTTCACATATTAGTTTCTTTTATCTTCTAGAGATCCTTTCAGAGATCCTCAATTTTCCAACATGATGTGCTTGGATTCTGCTTGAAACCACTTTATTTGACCTTCTTAAACTTTAACTGGTGATCCTAACTTTTTTTTGAACTGATACCGCCGACAAAGAATAGGAAATTTATATTAGTTTCATTTATCTTCTCGTGATCTTCCATTGATCTTGCTGGTGTCTAGTTCCAGGGATCCTTTCAGTGATCCTCGATGTGTTTTGTTTTGGATTGAAACAACTTTATTTGATTTGCTTCAACTTTAACTTGTATTCCTAACTTTCCTTAAACTCACACCGAAATTTCTCGTCTAGTGATCTTATTCTGATTTTGCCACACTTGATGCTTTGTAAATACTTGTAAAATGATCTTTTGTTGATCAATATTTCGATCACAAGCTGCTTCGCAATACATACATACATACATACATATATTTTTAATAAAGTTATAAATCTGATCAAAACATAAACGTGACATTGATCTACAGCCCCTTTTGGTGAATCACAACGATCGCTGAAACCTTTTGTTTCTCACAGTCAGGAACAGAAGGAAGTGTTCTTTCTGCACTTTGAGACAGTTTGCGTAAATTTCGGCAATTTTATAAACGCAAAAGCTACTTAAAATGATCATGGCAACTTTATGATCACAAAAACGCATATCAAAGCAAATAAAATCAGACAAGAACAACATGTGAACGATTGCAAATTACAAGCAAAGATCCGCAGTGCAAAGTTGCTGCAGTTGTGTGTCTGTCTGGTAATATCTGGCGATCTGTAGGACGCAATGGACCAGGTTTATTTTTTTTTACTTTTATTTTTTTGTATTTTATATTTTGTTTTTGGGCTGCTGCTGGCAGCTGCTTCTTTTGGTTTGTCGTCATTACGAAAAGGAAGCTAAAGACAAACGGATATGCGCTGTACATCAAGCAACTGTTTTTTGTATTTTTGGTGGGTTTTGCTTTTGGGCTTTTCACTTCTTGGCGTAAAATAAATTGTGCGACAGGTGCGACGACGATGTCGACAACTGGCACAAAAAAAAAATATATATATATATAACAACAACAAGAGCCTTAACCACAAAATCTTTGCTGCCAGCAGCCGGGGGAGGAGCAAAGCTTTGGCCTTTTATGTGGGAGCGAAGCTTTCGATCCTTTCGATCTTCGATCTTACAGCTGCGCATAATTGCCAAGTCTTAAAGAGACTCTCATCTGAGACTCTGTTTGGCTCAGACGGCGAATGCATTTACAAGACGCAGCTGTTACTTCCGCCTGAATGAAGTTTTACGAGTATGTGTTGGTTATTGGGTTCGATCTTGGGTTTTAGGATTGTCGATCGTTGTACTGGCTTACAATAAGCTGGCTACTTAGACGCGCTGCTCGTTGGACTCGTTGCTTGATCCTTTTTTTCACTCTCTTCTAATGCTAATCCTGCAGACAGTCTACCTGAACTACTCTGCTCTCGATCTGTTTGCGGGTGATCAGTCTTTGAGTCTGTATGTCTGCGAGTCCTATTGAATTAATGTGCCAACAGGTTTCCAGACATCCTTTAGTTTCTTTTTTCTTTTTTCTTTGGATATTAGTTGGAAAACCCACACACAGACCCACGAGCACGGATCACGCTTGGATTTAGGGTTATAAATTTACTGCGAGACGTGTCTCGATCGCGTTGCGCACGTAGAGAGCCTAATATTGTCCAAATAACAGGTGTTGAATGATTAGTTTCAATGGCTTTTGGGCGCGATTTGGTTTTTTGGTAGCCACATACACTTACATATGTACATCTGGAAACACGTATCAAATTAATGACCGCTGGACTATGGACTGACAACAGCACCTGTAAACTGAGATAACTTTGGTACAGTCGCCAAAAACAACAAAACTGTTGATCGTGAAAGCAGGCAGATGTTTGCATATCGTACAGAGATCGCAGCACAATTCTTTTTAAAAGCAAATGCTCGTATGTTTGTTGTCTGGTCCGCTGGACATGGACCTGCAGCTGGACGAAACTCTTGTCCATATTTTGCATTTCGAAATGCAAACAACAAACGATACGAAACGAAACGAAATGAAAACAACATTTCAGCATTTTCAACACACAATAGGATCAGTTGCACACACAAAAGGCATTTTGGTAGCATCCTGCTGCAACAAGGACATGCCATGTTAGCTGAAAGTCCTGTGCCACACGAAAAATTACATGGCACAAAACGTTTCCGTTGATTTATTATAATACACAGTACAGAGTACACAGACTGATGCATTGATTGATCTCAAGCGCAAAGCAAAATTTGTTTGCGGCTTAGCAAAGACAAAAGAACAGCCCAAGGAGCAGCCTGCGAAAAAAAAGAAGAAGATATAGCTACCAGTATCTGGGGCTGGTATTATCTTTTGTTTGGGATCTTGTGCAAAAGGATTTTACAATTCATTTACCTTGAGCTCAAGTTATCTTGATCGATTGATCAGCTGCAGTTGCTAATTTTCTAAATGGTATACGTTTTTCTAAGATTTGCTTTCTTAACAATATCTGGGATGCAAATAGGTACAGAATAGATGTATGGATCTACTTAACAGTTTAAAGTGCAGTGAAGCATTGAATGTACAGCAAAAAGCTTATGAAAGTTTTGGAATAGTTTATTAATCTGAAATCGATCTTAACTGATCAACTAGACAATAACTTGAAATGGCAAAATGCCATTTTCAAGTCTAAGCAAATTAATAATATGTTAAAGTTTGAATAAAAAGAGAAGCTTGTCAGAAACGCATTCATTTTTTTATTTATTTTTTAGTTTTCTTAAAATATTGAATAATCTGAAAAGTACAACTTGACAATTCTTTTTTGAAGTAAAGGAATGTTGTTGAAACTTGATAAGTTTTCTGGAATGAACTCAAATTTTAGTTCGATGAAATACCTAAATCACCTTCTTCATATTATCAAGAATGAAGTCAACTTTCAATTCAATTCCATTTGTTTTGATATAAAAAAGAATAACTATTTAACAGCTGTGGTAGACTCTAGTCTTCAAAACTGATCCATATTAGCGTATTGTTAATATTTTCAGGTGGGAAAAAAAGATTTTTTTTTTTTGCGGGAGTGAGTAAGGCAGTTACCCTTAAATTTTGATGTTTTACTTTTAAATACATTAAAATATTAAAAACATAAAAGATACGCAGAGTACAACATGACATTTTTTAAACTGTAGACTCTACTGTGGGCTTAAAAACCAATCGATTTTAGCTTATTGTTAATATCTTAAGTTAGGAAAAAATTGTTTCTTAGAGAATAATATGCTCAACTGATTTGTAAACGAAAGTATTATGCATTTTCAGTAGCTATATTACAAGCTCTTTTTCTTTCGTTTTGGGCAAGGATCAGCTCTGGCTATGATCATTAATCAGTTACAACTTGCAGCGAGGCTATGTAAACAATTCATTGGGCGTCAATGAACTTGACGTGTATTGCAGTTTCCACACAGTTTCAATCTCAAGACATGCTTAAGAATGTTGATGGCAGATCGACGATCTACCTATCCACCGATCTGCTGGTCTGCAGTTTGCAGATCTCCTGCTGTTTGCAGTGCGAATCCATGTTTGCTCAATAAAAACAAAACGCTTCGCAAAAATGTAACTGAAATTGTGTTTACACTAACCTGAAAGCAAATCAAGCGAGATCGAACGTTTTTTTCAAGTTCATGTGCTGATCGCGGGTAGCATCCTTTAGCGGCAACTCAAGGGTAAACAGGCAAACGGAGGCTGCTGCAGCAATGCAGTATTAAAGTGTCCCAAAAAAATTTATGAGAATTTATTAAAGAAAAGAAAGAAATTTAAACAAAAAACATAAAAGCATTTCAAAATTAAGAAATGATGTGATGCTTTTGCGGGCTTTTGTTTTTGATTGAAAAACTTCCGGTTTTTGCAAAATGCGATCGTAATTTGATATTTTTATGCGTTAAGAAATCGCATAAAGTTGTCAAAAATAATACAGAGGAGAACAGCTGCCATTTGGGCGACAGCAGACTCCAACGATATAATGTTAATCCCAAATTTCCAATTACACACGTGTAAGACGTGTCCAGAAACCGTTACGGCCAAACAAACAAAATAAACGAATGAACAATTAAACGGAAATGTCACCGGATAAATATTGTTGCAAATTCATAAAATTTAAATATGAATGCATTTTGGCCTAGTGTATCAACACACACACACTCGCACACACACACACAAGAGTATAATTATGGAGCAATGGACTGTTAGGTCGAGTCAGGAAACCCGCGAGACACAAAGGCGCAATGCAGCAAAAGGCCTACCCAAATCAAAAAAAACCGACAAGAACAAGAACAAGAACAAGAACAAGGACAAGGACAAGCGGCAAAGGAGCTGAGCACAAAATGGCAAACAAATCGTAAAAAGCGTGAGAATCACAGACGACGCAGTTCCAATAACAACCCGCAAGGAGCACTGCGCAACTAACATTTCTTATGGTATCCACACATCCTTAGCTACAGCATCCTTCGAACCAAAGATCCAGAGCCACCCCATTGCCATCTGCCTTGTCCTAGTGTTCCAATGCGCAAATTTTTCATTTGGGGTTGCATAAATTATACATAATATCATATCCAATGCGTAGTTCACATGCCTTGATTGCTTTTCAACAAGTTTTACGCGTTTTTGAACGATTTTTGGTACAGTTTTTAAAAGGTTTTCAGCGAAAACATTAGTTAAAACTTAAATGAGATACACTGAAGAAATTTGTTGAATGCCAAACTAAATAATAAATTAGAGGTCTTATAAAGTTACTTCTGAGAAACTTAAGTATAACGTTCACTGAAGTAATACAATTTAAATTTAAAATTTTACAAAAATTTCATTAATATGATTAGGTTTATTTATTTCTTTTGAAAGAGAATCGATACTGTCACCATAAACTAAAATACTTTTATAGACAAATGCAATGGGCTTACGAAAGAAGAATGATTCGATTTTTTCCCTAAATTTAATTAAAGAATTTTTAGACTTAAAATATACTATAACTAAGAAATCTGATCTTGAAAAACCAGTACTTAAATCCAGAATTTATACTTAAGTTGGAGTATACCGTTTGTATTTGATTAGAGTACATATATTTTTCTAAATGTAGCATTTATTAAACATAAAGGATGTGTATTTTTGGAAGATAGTTAGGTTTGGCTATTTTGAAGTTGCACCGATTAAATATGATTATAACTTATTGATTAATACAGATGTATATAATGAATGGTGGTCATCAAATCACTGGTTTGGCTTTTTAACCATTGACGGTGATCAGTTTTATATATAAAACGATTTTCATGACAGGGAGTCGAACCCGTCTCAGAGCAGAATGCCTTCCCAATAGGCTTCTCTTCTCATTCTGCAGAATGTAGACTGATGAAAATAGTGCGTAGATTCGATTCCTAGATGGGTATCATATGAAAATTATTAATTATTATTATTATGATACCATAAAAACTGCAAACGTGTTTCGAGTTTAAGTTAGTTTGTTTTAGATTAAAAGAAATGCAAACAATTGTTTTGTTCAGTGTATATGATTCGACTGTTTTAGCAATAAAACAACCCCACATCGAATGTCAAACAGGAACCCAGTTTTAGAGATGAGTTACGCACTACAATGAGAACATGGCACAATAATTGTACCAAATTTCGACTTTCGAGCATTTGAAAGGAATGCGTAGTTTGGATTTGGATTTCAATGGCAAAGATTATGCGTAGCAGGCACAAAAAGGACTCGCTGCCGCGAAGATGACAATCAAAAAAGGAAACTCATATATAGTATATTGAATGCGCCTCACTCTCTGTTTGTGTGTGTATGTGAGTGCGTAATTATTATTATTTTTCAATTGGGGTTGCGCGGTTGCAAAACAACGGATACGCATCGTTATAGGGTTGGGCACGGCCCAAGCTCAAGGACAGCCAGGCTGCTAAATATAAGGGACGACTGCTGCATGCCAGAACATGTTAGGCATATCGAAAGTAGATCACAAACAATGGCAAACTGCTTACAGTCAGAGAGGCAAGGGGCAAGACTATGAAATAACAATCAAGTTTGGGTATAATAATAATGCCATAACCTTGAGGCAAGGTAAATAATAATTAAGCTGGCCTAGCGATCCACACACGTGTTGCTTTGCTCCTGTCGTGCTAATCTTCTGACAGGACCCCAGCCGGCAAGGGAATAGTGAAAATTGGCTACAGCTGCTGCCAGCGAAGCGTCGTCTTGACGTACATTTTGAGCAGCTGCAGCCAATGTCAAGAAGCACACCACGTGCCAAGCTGAGTCAGCAGCAGGAGCAAAAAAAGCAGGAGGTGATGGCAAAGCTATTATCCTGCGGACGCTCCTGGCAACCATTTTGTGTGCGGCGCTTAAGTTGCCAAACGATTGTCAGGCAGCTGCTGCTGCTGCTGCTCCACAATCGTGCTCGTATCTGTGGCAACCAGTTTGCGCCCTAAGCTTGCAGCAAGTCCTTGTTTCATTGTCCTTAAGAAAGCTGCTTCAATAACAACAGATGTTTTTCTTGTTGTACACTGAACGAACGTGTTTCCAAACATGATTTATAGCTGATCTGCTGTTGCTGTTGCTACTCCACGTTAGAGTTTTCTTAGAGCATTGTTTTCAATGACCAGCTGCTTGTTTGGCTCTTTGGCCTGAAGTCGAAACATCTTGGAACCGGTCTCATATCTCTCTCTGTTCTGTCTTTGTGTCATTTTTATGGCGTGTTATGATTTCGTATTACAATTAGCTATACAAAAGGCACGCTGCCTATTTTTGTTGCATTGTCTAATCATCTATAAAGAGGCGACCCTATAAATTCCCTGCAGCGCATTAAACTTGTCACAATTGTGCAGTTAAGTAGACATTAAAATCTAACCAAATGTGCATGATGATCGCACAGTGAGCACTTCATTAGCTAGCTTGATCCATTTCCAATCGACGCATATCTCTTGCGGCAATCGCATTTTGACCATAATCATAAAAGTCATGCAAACATAAAATACAGAAGCATGCAGCATGGTTGCTGCTTGCTGCTTGCTGCAACGCCTACCGGTAGCACTTAAGACAAATAACTTACACACCTATCGACAGGCCAAGTCCAAGAGGCGATGTTTGAGAACTGGCCAAGAGCGACTACCAACTAGCTAAGACTTCAAGTCGTGCGCCTCGTGCTGTTGACGCATTTTCAATTAGTTTTAAATCAGTGGTAATTGAATTCATTTTGGTCGCATCGCAGCTAGGCAATCTTATCTTAACAGTTATGATGTTTTGGCATTCTAAGCCAAAATTTATTGACAAAAATTTGCAACACAGATTGCATAGGGAAGTAGCCAGAAACGCAACTGAAGCTGCATGACCAGTAGCCAATGCTAAGGTAAGGGACGTTACGGTGCAGTCAGAACCTGCCAACGGCACATGTGAAATCTATGACCATAGCTGTGCATAATAAATGGAGCACTTGTGCAACCAATGACGATGGCGGCGGCGCATGCAAAGCGACAGCTAAATGGCACACAAAAAGGTTAACAACAAAACCCAAAGGCAGCGAAAGGCGGCTTACAGCGCCAACGCTGGTCAAGTTTTTTATGAATAGATTTTTTTTCATGCCATTGGCATCTGGCAAACAAGTGGCGCTGCCCATAACGAAAAAAAAATCTAAACAATTCTTAGCGATCAACTTTCTTTTTCCTTTTTTTTTATTTTTTATTTTAAACTAAAGTAGCCGTTGGCTCTCGATAGACACAAGCTGACTGCTACGCTATGCAGTTGAGTGACCAGGTATTAAAAATGTCAGTGCTGTATCGGTTGGTAGCAACAACTAAACGGTTAGCGTTATACTCCTCCTCTTAACAGAAAATTGCTCCACTTAACATAGGCTAAAATCGATATATCGTTGTTTACATCGGTACAGTATAGCATAGTATAATTATGTTAAGGTTGCGCATTGCGTAGGAAAACGAGAGCGCAAATAAGAAGAAGACTCTCATCTACACGATGTCTGTTTTCGATTCTACAATTTTGTCGATTTTGAGTTTCAAAATAAAAAATGCCAACATTCAAAGTGGTATTAAAAATGAGCGAAATTTAACCAATGAACGTTTAAATTTGCAAACGATTAATTATCGTAACACAATATTGAACAACAAATTTGCACTTTTAGTTTGGCGTGCAATTTTTCCCCACCCATCGTACTTTCCTTCCAAAACCAAAAGCTGGATTCCTTTAATTGCATCTTGTAATTTAGAACTAACTCGAGTGCGAGACGTCAAGTTTATGTTAGGGATTCTAATCATAAAGGGCAATAATTTATATTGTCAGTTTTTCAATCGGTTTAATAAGTATGCTGACAGTAAAAATATTTGCTGTGGAATCTGTATAAGCAAATCAGAACTTTTCAATTTGATTATGTTTGAAATTAATTTAAAAAGTCATGCTGTGCACAAGAACTGAAATTGTGACGTCATGCGCAAAGAGAGAAACCGCAGCTGCAATGTTTTTTGCGTAACGTCCATTTCATTTAACCGTGAACAGCTAATCAAAATCAATTTAAAGTAATCAAAAGGCAAAGAAAGCACAAAATTAATAGGATAGCAACGCTTGATCGACAGTGGAGAGCGCTGATAGCATTCAAGCTGTAACAAACACTCCATTCATATAAAAGGTAAGAGATTATGATAATTGATATTGATAACAAAATAGATAAGCGAGTCACACTTTTGCCGTCTCTACCGGCAACAACATTGATTTGTTGCCAATAAACAGGTATTAGCCGCAACAGCAGGCGGCAACATGTTTCGAAGGCTTAGTACGTTCCAAGCTAGCAGAATGCGTAGTTTTTCGGCGCTGGTGCAGACCAAGGCGCTGGTGAATGGTAATTGGATTGATTCCAGCAGCAAGGACACCTTTGAGGTGAGAAATCCCGCCAATGGGCAGGTGATTGGCAATGTGCCCAACATGACGGTGGAGGATGCACAGCAGGCCATAAATGCGGCCAAACAGGCCTACGAGTCAAAGGAGTGGCGTTCGTTGACCGCCAAGGATCGCTCCAATATGTTAAAGGTGCGTTTTGCGATCTATAAATAATTCAACACTAAATGAAAGCTAAATTTGTACAGAAATGGCACAAGCTCATCGAGGAGCATACACAGGAAATAGCTGAGATTATGACTGCCGAGTCCGGCAAGCCCATCAACGAGTCCAAGGGCGAGGTTCTCTATGGCAACTCATTTGTTGAGTGGTTCGCCGAGGAAGCCCGTCGCATTTACGGTGAAATTGTGCCCAGCGGTACGGCAAATCGCGAAGTTATTGTTATGAAGCAGCCAATAGGCGTGGCCGCACTGATTACGCCATGGAACTTTCCGTTGGCAATGATAACGCGCAAAGCAGGCGCCGCTTTAGCCGCTGGCTGCACAGTGGTTGTCAAACCATCGGAGGACACACCATTGACGGCGTTAGCTGTCGCCAAGCTGGCTGAGGATGCGGGTATACCGAAAGGTGTTATCAATGTGGTTACCACGAATAAGGCAGCACCAATTGGTGAACTCTTTTGCAAGAGTCCCGATGTGCGCGGTATTTCGTTTACGGGCTCCACACAAGTTGGCAAACTGCTGTTCCGTAATTCCGCCGATGGCATTAAACGTGTGTGCTTGGAACTGGGTGGCAATGCGCCATTTATTGTCTTCGACTCGGCAAATGTGGAGAAGGCTGTTGATGGCGCCATGGCCTCGAAGTTTCGCAACTGTGGACAGACGTGTGTATCGGCCAATCGCTTCTTTGTGCAGGAGGGCGTCTACGACAAGTTTGTATCAGGGCTGAAACAGCGCGTAGAGGCACTCAAGATCGGCGATGGCAAGTCTGCTGATGTCCAAATTGGTCCACTGATCAACCAGATGCAGTTCGATAAAGTTAGCGGCTTTGTGGAGGATGCGCGCTGCAAGAAGGCCAATGTCATTGTTGGCGGCAAGGGGCTCTCACAGTTGGGCTCGCTCTTCTATGCGCCTACCATTGTCACAGATGTGCCGCCATCGGCACAGCTTTACACCGAGGAAGTCTTCGGACCTGTTGTCTCCATCATTAAGTTTAAAGATGAGGCGGAGGCTGTGCAGAAGGCAAACGATACGCAACGTGGACTTGCCGGCTACTTCTACAGCGAGAATCTGCAGCAGGTATTCCGCGTGGCCAAGCGTCTGGAGGTGGGCATGGTTGGTGTCAACGAGGGCGTTATTTCGGCCCCAGAGGCACCATTCGGCGGTGTCAAGGAGTCGGGCGTTGGACGCGAAGGCTCCCATCACGGCATCGATGACTATGTAGATATAAAGTATATATGCATGGGCAATCTTAAATACGATTGAAATACCTAAAATCCTACACGCTGTAGCTAATAATTAATATGCTGTCTTCCACTAAAATGCTTGTTTGTTGCAAACGCGGGCTCCAATTTAAAATATTAATAAAATGTGCACAAAATAGAATAAAATGTCAAATTATATTTGAAAGCAGAAAGAAAAACAAAAATATTAAATTGCGCAATCAGCGCATGGCAACCGCTTTATTTTATAAAATGAAAAAAAAAATATATAAAAAGGATTATTATACATTTTTTTGGGAAAAAAGAACGCTGAAAAAATAAAAAAATTCAAGTTTTTACGAAAATTTAAAAAAAAAAAAAAAATACGTTAAAAACAGCTGTTTGTATTTTGGCTATTTTCGTAGCTAGTTCTGGCTATTTAAAAAAAAGCCAGATCTGCAAACTTAACAGAACTTTTATTATTTTTAAAAAATTGCGGGCTTTTAACAGAGAAATGTTAAGCCTCTGTTAGAAAAATGTTAAAGCCAACAACAAAATCGCGACAGAAAATTCCAGGAAAAAATGCCGTTGTTCGTTTTCAATTTTGCGATTTTGTCGATTTGTTTTTTTTGGTGCAGTTCGATTCGAAATAGCATAAAATGGCATGTGAGTTAAGAAAGTTGTTCTAGAAGGCCGCTAGTTTAGTGGCAAATAAGCAAAAACCGAAGTTACCGAAGGACATGCGTTCACAAACAGCTAAATTAAAGCGTAAAACAGGTCGATTTTAAGTCTTTGGACAAAAATCAAAATTAGATAATGCAATTTCCTATTCATACATTATTCATTTTATTTCAAGATCCACCACCAAAACCATAAAATTCCGCAAAATAGATCAAATATGGCAAAATCGTCAAAAACTGTTAACTAGCGATCAGCTGATTAAAAAACTAGCTATTTTCTAGGAGCAGCCGCATTAGTTAGTGAGGAGCAATGCTACTATGTTACTTAAAACTTGAAAACACACGCTGCAAAAAATATAAAAATTCAAGTTTTTACGAAAACTTTCAAAATTCAAAAAGTGCGGTCTGTATGTAAGGCTGCTGTTAAAAGTGCTAGGTTCAGCAGGCTCAGTAATTGAGGTCCCCCACTTCAAAAACGATCCAATAACTATAACTTTGGTCTCAAAAAAGAGGAAAAATTAAAAAATTCGATTTCCGGTGACTTTTTTGCCGTGATTGTTTTTTTTTTGTTTTTAGTACTTTTTTAGCAGTAGCTTTACATTTTGCTCCAAATGAACAGCTGATGGCAAATAATATGCATATCGATAGAGTATATCGATACTTGCCAAAATACTGGAAAATCGATTAATCGACGTTGACATCGATTTTATAATCAGCTCTACACACAAAATCTGATTTGCAAGTGCAATTTTTTGAAGCAATGTCTGATAAAATTGTAAGTAAAATTGTTAATAAGATTCGCCACAAGCGAATAATGCAGCACATGTGCTAAACGTTTTCAGTGACGTAGTGTGTATAAAGTTCACTTTATTGTTATATGCCCGCTGCGTATGTTATCAGCACAAAACGCCGGCAAACGCAAATTTTTTTGCATCGCTTTGTTGTTGCAAGCCGCAAAGAAAAACAATTACTTTTGTTTTTAATATATATATATATATATTCGTATATTAGCTGGTTTTATAGAAACTGTCGAATGCACAGCGCATTCAGTTGCCAGTCAATATGTCGGCGGCAGTGTAATATAGGTTGCCACGGCGACGTCAGACAGGCAGACAGACCGACGCAGACAGACACACAAACAAAGGTACAATGACTTGTAGATTTTGCAGCAAAACGGGTGACTAGCTAAGTTTTCTGAAGGGGGGTGGGGGGTGGCTGAAAGTCAATTGCTTGACCATGAGATGATCTTTTCGATGCTCAATTTGCTCACTTGGCAAACGTTTCGGATGCATTTTTATTGTTTATATTGCCAAAAAATGGCATACTATGTTTTTTTATTTCCTGAGACAGTCAAATGCGCGCCTTCATGCCGCACAGTACAATTCGTTAATATTCAATTCAAGCCTTTAAGGCTTTCTTCAGTAGCTTTTCAAGCTACGCTTAAAACAGCAACAGCCAATCGGGCCAAAAACAACAACAATAAGATCATGGCCAGCGCTCAGCTGCTGCTTCAGAACATCATTTACAAGAAGCGCAATTTCGTTTGGGCCTTTGTGCGCCATCGTCTGTTTGTGTTATGTAAACAATCGGTGTGATCGGATCGTGTCTATAAACTAATCAATTTGATAACTAATATATGCATTTGGATTTTGTTCGATTCACAGCTAATACGCGTACAGTCTGCTGAGGGCATCAAACGCATTGAGATCTCGCCAAAGTCAAATCTAAAGCAGCTCTATGAAAGCGTACAAAATGCACTCAAAGTGGATGGCTTTGGTCTCTTTTTGGAGCGCAACTTTGCCACCGAACTGCAGGCTAATGCCTCACAGCTGGTGGCCACAACGCTGAAGCATGGTGACATGTTATATTTAAAACAAATGGCAGGCACTTCATCACGCGTAAGTCAATTCCTAAAGTTATTTAAATAAAATTTTTTTAAATTCTCTGGCATCTTGTAGCGCACGAGCACAACGGCAATGGAGAACTTGGCATTCAGTAGCGTTGGTAAGCAGCCCAGCGAAAAGGTTAATAACACAACACGTCAATCCATTGATGTACTGGAGGATGAGGTAGATTTGCTGCTGCTCAAATCCAATGGCACCATCAAGCGTGAACGCGATACTAAGCTGTAAGTTGTTCAAAATTCTTGAGAAACGTTGACTTTATCTCATTATTTATAAAAAAAAAGAAAGAAATTTTAATTCGGCTTGCCGAATATACTTATATACCCTTCCAGAAAAGATTTCAAAAGTTGAAACTTTGTCAATATGTGTGAAACATAGAATCATTGAATACTAAAGAGTTTGGTAAAGATATCTATATGAACAAAAAGCTTTTTCCTGCAGCAACTCATACTTGAACAGGTTGTTCCAATGGCAGCTTAAATATATTGTGGTTCAATTTTTATAAAATTGAAGGAAAGTTGGCCATTGCTGAGTTTGATGTAAAAACAATAAAGTTTAAGTCCTCATTTAGACGATGATGTTTATCTCATATCATTTTTTGACAAGTTCTCTCTTGTGGGAATGAGGTAAAACGGAACAAATTAAATAGAATAAATGAGTTTCGTTGAGAAATTTTGAGAAACAAAGCAGAATTTCATACAACCCATTTGCCTATTGTCTCTTTCTTTGGCAGTTATAGAAAATACATGGATAAAGCAAACATAAGTATGGATAAACCGGCTGGTTTCAACCCATGTATGGATTGCCTGTAGTTAAAGAAGCATTAATGCCAAATTTTCTCAAGATAAAGACAAACAGATTCACATATATTTAGCCCGAATCAGCTGTTGATGCTGATTAAAAATACTATTGTAAATATACTTAACTTTTTTACATATACTCTATTTTATAATATTCTCTGCAAGAGTATTAAAATTGAACTTAATCAATAAAATTCATGAAAACCATCCACAGTTGTCATCATAATGCCAATGGTCGCTGCGTGCACTGCTCAGCGCTGGAACCGTATGACGAGAGCTATCTGAAGGAGCATAATATCAAGCACTTGTCCTTCCACTCGTATATACGTAAGCAGACTTCGGGCATGGATCATGGCAAGTACTTTGTGTTCGATGACATCAATTGCCGCATCAAGCCTGGCTGTCGGGAGCATCCACCCTGGCCAAAGGGCATCTGTTCCAAGTGTCAGCCATCGGCAATAACGCTAAATCGTCAGACCTATCGTCATGTTGACAATGTCATGTTTGAGAATACCAAAATAGTGGAGCGCTTTTTAAACTACTGGCGCACCACGGGTCATCAGCGCATGGGCTATTTGTATGGAACCTATGAGCAGCATGCGGATGTGCCGCTTGGCATACGCGCCAAGGTAGCGGCCATCTATGAGCCGCCACAAGAATCTTCGCGCGACTCTATTAATATATGTCCAGATGAGGGTTCCGATGAGGTGGACGCTGTAGCAAGTGCGTTAGGACTTAAAAAGGTAAATTTTTAAAATGCTTGTCAACTGATTTTGAAACGCTTTTGATCTATAGATTGGCTGGATATTCACGGATTTAATAACGGCAGATGCAAGTGCAGGCACTGTCAAACAAATACGCGGCATTGAGACACACTTTCTGACTGCCCAGGAGTGTATAACAGCGGGTGAACTGCAGAATCGTCATCCCAATCCATGCAAATATGCCACAAATGGTAATTTTGGCTCTAAATTTGTTACCATTTGTGTGACGGGTAAGTGCTTAACATTATAACTTACCAATTGCTTAAATCAAAACATTTATTTTTTTTTATGACAGGTGATCAAACCAAGCAGGTGCACATGGAGGGCTATGCTGTGTCCGCTCAGTGCATGGCTCTGGTGCGTGATGATTGTTTGATACCCACTAAAGATGCACCCGAATTGGGTTATGTACGTGAATCGACCGATAAACAATATGTCCCGGATGTTTTCTATAAGGTAATTGTTGTATCCATTTCCGAACAAAACATTGGTATTATTAGCTGCTCTGAATTTCGAATGGGAACACAGTTTAAAAAATACAATCTTTTAGCCATGGTGAATTGGTATTATGGCCTAGTTTCCAACCTGCTGAAAAACGGTTGAACCCAGCCAAATAAAAATCAACGAAACTCTGCCCAGCGGCATTTATTTGAAATTTAACACATAGAATTAAAATATTTTTGCTTTGGGTATTATATAGTAAAAGCTGAACATTGTAGTTCAATTGAATAGAGTAAATTCATAATTCATTATTATTTGTGAACGAACCAATCAGTCATATCGTTCGGTCAATCGTTTATTTTGATTATTTAGTTCATTCGTTCTTTTATTTTCTAACGAAAAATCGGACGGAAACGAATACAGCAAACTAACTAGACGAACGATAATCAGGAATATAGTTCGTTCATTTAGTTTTGTGAACATTCCCATAGAACTTATTCTGAACTATTTCTTTAGTTATATATAGACATTTATAGTTAAAGTTTTTGGCATAGATGTTGCAGATTATTCAATTCGATCAGATGATTAAAATAGTTGATTAACATAGTTTTTGTCATATTTGAATACTTAGTTTTGATATTAGCTGCTTGTTTTCGAGCCAATCATTTTGATATGTACTTTGTACTCATTATCATTGCTCTTTTCTATATTATTGAACAATACAATCTTTCGCGTATCTTTCTATTTGCAACGTTTATAGACACCTATACATTTAAATTTAATAACATGCTTGATTATTTTGTTAATATTAAAATCTTATTTTAGAGAACTTGACTTGAATCTAAGTCACTTCTCAAGTGAAATCAGTTTAGCTTAAATAAATTTTTGTAATTTTGTATAATCTCTAAAAACAAAATGTAAAATACTCACTGTTACGCTTTGAAAAGGTATTGCATACATGCCTATCCAATCACAATATTTTCCTCACCTATATCATTTCGAATCCACACATTTTTGAGGATTTATACACATGCGAAACACGCCATTTATTTTCGCTCTAACTATCCTACAAACAAAATTATTTAGCTAAATAAAAAAAAAAAAAAAAATATCATACTTTAATTCCAAATACAAGTGAAATTTGTAACGAACTAAAAAAAAAAAGATAAAAAAATTATAGAAGCAATAAATACATTGTTATTCTGGTATGCATATATTAATTTAAAAAAAAAAGTTCTGACCATTTCTATTTCAATCTAAATTCTTCATTATGAAGATTTGTGATTTTAGCTTGTTTGACAACTTGGATTGATTCAAGATGCTATTGGTTTTTCATAAACCTCATAAATGTTTTGAATGCCTTTGTTTAATCGTCTTAAATTATCTCTTTATGGAGATTATTTTTATTTTTCTAAGACTTTAGCTTTGTATTTTGTATACAACTGAATGAGTTTAGTTACTTTGACAGCTTTTACTTTCGGATTTATATATAATTCACAATATTTCTCTTAAGTACATCAAAAGCAATTTTTGTTGAATTTTTCATACATCTGCATAAAGTACTGTTTCAGACTTCAGATTATATATATATATAATCTATATATTATATATATTTGTTTTGACTTTGAATATATCATTTTTAAAGACATTTATTTATATTTAGGGTGTTCACTTAGCCCTCGCAGCGTCGCAGATCACAGATTTGCGACGGTCGTAACAACAAAATACACCGAATTTCAGTGAAAGTTGTTGTTGTGACCGTTGAAAATCTGCGACGCTGCGAGATTCTTTTTATTTTTGTCTATTGTTTTCATTGTACTGTAATCAATGTTCAAATGTTCTTGTCGATTTTGCTTATAACTAACATCTTAATCTTAAATTCACTCCAATCAAATGTGTTGCAAGCTATTTTTGGTACAGGTATCATTGTAGCGCACAACACCTTTTCGGTGTTTTGGGTTTCTAAAATTAATTCAACTAAACAAACTAAATTTGCAATTAATTTAGCAAACTGGAAACGTTTTTTCAATCATATCCACAACATTTTTTTTTTAATCGATAGTTTATTTTTATTTTTAAATATTTGTACTATCTAACCAATACTATAAATTCGTTATGCATTTAAAAAAAAAAATACTTTATAGTCGAGCTTTGCCGACCAAATAGTACTTACATATTTTTTTGGATTCAATTGAAAGCTTCTTAAGAAAAAAAAACAGCCGTCAAAATTCGTATTATTTTTGAACAGTGTAAAATGTTTATCAAAATTTCAAATGTGCATTTAAAAATGCTCCAAAAAAAATGTGTTCCTTGGATAATAATACTTGCATAAATATTTATATATGTTTTGTATAAATATTTAGTTTCTTTTTGTCTTGTTTGTTTCTTTAGTGTACGAGTGAAACGAATATATATATATAATTTGTAAAGAATTGAAACGACTTGCATTTAGTTAGTTGTTTACTAAAAGTAGCCATATTCAGTCAGTTTTGAAATAGTGTTCTCAATTAATGACTGCCCCGGCGATACTCACCACAATTCCGTATGAAACTGGGTACCCTGGGGCAACCATTTGCATCACCAGTTCTGGCAATTCTATCAATTATATCGATGCCATCCACAATATAGCCAAATATGGCCGTAAAGTCGCGCATCTCACTAAGCACAATGCGAAACTGGCTGCCCACAAAGCCGCTGCTATCGGTACACTTCTGGCCGCGCCTCATGCCCACAAAGCCACGTTCCGCGTACAATCCAGTATACTCTGGCATAAAATAGCGATCATCAGAGGCGGCAAAACCTCCATGTCCATTCTGCAGCTCAAAGTCGCCCGTTGTAATGCTCTCATTGCCCCAAGTCTGGAACACGACACAACCTTTGTAGCCAAAACCGCGTTCGTGTAGAATTAGCGAGCGAAAATTGTCAGCCAAACGTGGCGCCAGGTCGTTGCGTACCTCGATGTGCACACGGCCCGCTGGCCTTTGGTTAAGCTCCATATCTAGATAGTAAATGGGATAGCCAATTGGGCGGCATCGCAGCGGATTGATGGTTACAGCAACAGCAGAGGCGGAGGCAGCAGCAGCAGACGTAGAGGGCTGCTCCAAGGAATTATTAAAGTATGCTGTCTGAGTTGAGCATGGTTGACGCTGCTGCATTATTTGAAAATTAAAGTTGTTGTAGTCGAACTGAAGTGCTGGATTGCTCCAATTGCTGTTGTTGGATAAGCTGCTGATGGTGGTGCTGCTGGTACTGATGCTGCTGCCGCTGCTGCTACTGCTGCCGCTGATTTTGTTTCCGCTGATGTTGCCGCCACTGCCGCTGCTGCTGCTGCCGCTGATGTTGTTGCCGCTGATGTTGTTGCCGCTGATGTTGCTGACGCTGCTGCTGCTGATGTTGCTGCCGCTGCTGCCGCTGATGCAGTAGTTGGTCAGCAACACACTTGGTTGCGCCTCTGCCCTAGCAAGAGTTAAGTCCATGGGCTGATCGTGCAACGACCATAGCCTGCTACGCAATTGCTCAAAGTTCAGCAACTGCATGCCACGCTCGTCTATGCTGGCGCGTAGACGACATGTCACATATATATCCAATAGCTGCTTCTGGCAGGTGACATGCTGCATCTGCATTATGTTCAGCAGTTGCAGCAGCTCAGAGATCAGCATTTGACCCGAGCCAAGTTTGCGCTGTAGTTGATCAGTGGCATGCACCAAGCAGTCATACATTTGACTGCGGCAAAGCGTTGGATTATGTTGTAGGATCTGACGCTTGATGTGTCGCTGTACGTTGAAGCAGGCCTCGTAGACTAGACGCAGCAGCGATATGTCAGCTGTGGCCAATTGACCAACTTGCGTTACAGTTTGCTTAATGTTATCCATTTCATTGCAGAGCAGCTGACGCAGCAGCTCGCTGAGATCGAGCTGGCATACCATTTGATGATCACGATGCACATTGGTGTTGGCACAGGCGCTGCACAATATACGCTGACAGTTGTGGCACCATGTTGTATTGGGCATGCCATGCAATAAGCAAAGCTCGTTTCCGTTACGCAGAAAAGACTCAACGCTTAGGTCATCCAGCCAATTGTGTCCAGACCAAGCATTTGTTGCCAAGTTGTTGCTAAGCGGCAGCTGCAGATTGCTTTGCCGCATCAACATGCTCATGCCCAAACGCCATGCCGGCAACTGTTTCAGCAGAAATACCAAGCCTTCATGCGTTGGTAGCTCATCCCGTCCCATTGGTAGCCAAGTCTGCTGGCCACATTTTGGGCAGGACAGATACATGCTGCCTGGACGTAACTGCAAACAACCAAAGCAGTAGGAATGCTTGCATCTGAGCTGCTTGGGCAGCCGTGTTGGGTTTGTCAGTTCATAGTTACGTTGGCACAAACCGCAGCTGAGCAGCGGCTTCAGCTCATGTGGCACATCCATGTGGTTGCTGTGGCAGTGGCAAGTGGAAGAGACAGAGGAACAATTTTATTAACTGATATCTTAGAAATCTGAGTGTGGGTTGTGCTGTTTCATACCCTATTTCGACATTCAACGCAGGAGATATATTTTTCGTTTTCTTCTACTCGGTAAAAAGGGTAATTTCAATGCAAACAATTTGAAAGTAATAATGAAATAAACGTGCGACGAATTATGAATTGATAATGCTGAACAAATGAATAGAATTTAAGCGAAAGATTCATTGCAATGTTTTTCAATGAAATGTATATTCTATTCATATCGCAACTTCAGATTTTTTTTTTTGTACTCTGTTTTCCAAAATGGAAAGAAAGAGTGCTTTGTGAAATGTTTGTTCGTCCGTCCGTCTGTATGAACGCAGGTTTTTTCCACAGTTTTGAAGCTGTTTTTGTATGAAAAACTTATTTGTTTTTCAAGATAAGTCAGCCAAACTCACTTTATTTAAGTTTACGGGCAGTTTATAAATATATAAGTAGTCTATACAAAAATTTAATTTATTAACCGTACAGAAAACAGAGTATTTCGCGTTCTTACTTGTTTTATATTTGAAATTCACTTGAATGAAATATTATTATGAATGAGTTTTTGGAATTAATTCCCACATAATTTTTTATTTTTTAATTACTGTCATATTCCAACTTTGTTGCTAGTTTTATGAATTGGAGTTCCTTTTTATATTTTTAAATGTTTTTTGGAATTTTTTCTTTTGTCATACAATTACTGTCGATATTATTTTTGTTTCTTTTCTGTTTTGCTCTGTTGCCCACACGCTATTTACTGCTGACGTATATTAACCCTTGTATACGAGTATTTTTAACATTTTGCTGCTATTTATATTCAGTTTTCGTGGTGCTTCTTTTTTTCTTTTTTAATTCTTTGATTTCTTTATGATTTTTGTATTCATTTGCCCTATGGAATTATGCAAATGTATGCTGTTCCTGACACACTTCAGCAACAGATTTAAGAAAGCGCACTACACGCTACATTTACTCAGAGAAGCAATCTCCGCTATTTTCCGGCTCTTTCGATTTCTGCTTTATTGCACATGCAAATCCGTAAATTGAAAAAAATAAATGCCTTGACAGTCGCAGTAGCATTGACGCAAATGCATATTGATAAGCGTATGCTTATTTTGCAAGTTGTATTCAAAAAAGTCGTCAAACTGAAATGGTATATGTCATAGATCGAGAAATTCCAAAGTAACAGTTTAAATGTACATATGCCAGAGCATTTAAGTTTATGCTCGTTTTACGGTTTTCCATTCGGATATTTAAGAGCTATTTTGGTTTACATTATTTGTGCTGCGGTACCTTAATTAAGTCAAATTTCCTAAAAATTTAGTTGACTACGTGTCATACGAAGTCACTGAGTCCAGCTAATTGGCAATGAAGGGTAGTATCATGGTCAGAGCGAGAAGGAAAGAGAGTGGAGACGGAAACAGCAATAGACATTGTCACCTACACAACAAGCATTGTTTGTTCAAAACAAATAATAAATATGTTGCCTGTCGCCTAAATTAAAATATCATTGTTTCAGCAAACACACGACCCACACAGAAATACACATACGCACAGATGGCCCACACAGCAGCACACATACACACGTCTAAATTCATTGGTGTGCGTGCGGTTTGCACTTGGCTAAGGTGACAAATTTATGTGTTGTTTTCCTCTTTCTATATAAAATGAGCTTAGTTAACAAATGTTTTTTGCAGGATTTTTGTTGCTGTTGAGACACTTGTTGCGAGCATATGCTGCATTAACGCATACGCTACACACCGTTGCACCGTCGAAATTGTTTAGCTCGCATATTAAAAGTAACTAATTGTCAAAAGGGCGTAGCATATGTGTATATCCATAATTTTACATTTGATGCGATGTCAGACAACTTTTTGACTAGTTCGTGGAATTTTGTATATTTGGTTCGGCTTTACATGTAAAGTTTAGTGCGTGGCTTCCAAATTTAATTATGAAACTTTACACAGGTAAAGTATACGAGTAGCTTGGATCTACTCTCGGATCCAAAATTTTGATTGAATTTCTGATAAGTTTTCATTGTTTTTGTTCAATTTGTTTTTGTCAACTCGACAAAATTGGAAGCATTTCAAAGGCAAAGAGGTGTTTACAAAGAGGAAACGACAAGTCACTTTAGTTTTAAAGTTTAAAATTGTACGATAGTTGCAAAAAAAAAACGACAATCATTTTTAAATTTATGAGCTCAAAATGTTTTCTAAATTGAAAACAATAAAATGTTTATATATTATTTTAATAGCTGGTCGAAATTGTTTTTATCAGTTGTTTCATTGCTGATAGAGAGAGAGAGAAAGACAGAGAGAGCTGATAAAGAGCTTTAAATTGCTTGATTTCTTGCTTTTGTAAGCGTTTTATTGTGGCTTATCCTTTTAAATTGTAACCACGGTTGCCACAATTGGTACAAAAGTACCAAAACTGGTACATTATTTAGTCATTGGTCCATTGGGTTTCTTTTTAACAAAATTGTACATTTTCTTTAGTTGAGAAAATGCAGAAAGAGACTACTTTAGGCATAAAAAATTAGGTATTGAAAAATGTTAGCATATTTTATTTAACAGTTCTCAAATATATTTTTCCATATCTATAACGAATTTCTCTAAATAGATATTTGGTTATTCCCAATTTATTGCATTATAGAGAAGTTTAACAATATATAATTTAATAGTAATCGAGCACCCAAAATGTAATGTAACTGGCAATCGTGAGCTTTCCCCATTTTCCGCCCGTTAGAGCAGAAAATCGGCTTTTAAATATGGTTTTTTTTTCAGTCAGCACAAACAGTTGGAGTGCAGTTTTCCATCAATTTTCCAACCGTAGTGATGTATTTTCCAATTAATAAACGTTGAGTAGAGTTGTTTCCATTTCCTACCCGTTGAAATGGAATATCGGATTTGAAATTTTGGTATTTATACATTATTTTCTAGGTCAGCAGAAAACGGCTTAAGTTTGGTAACACGCGAGGTCAAAAATTCGAGAGCCATATCGTGGCCGACTGTTAATACAAATTTTCTTATCATTCGTTTGTGGCTTTGCTTGCGAATGAAACAAAGTTTAGTTTAGTTTTTCATTGCATAATTGAAAATTGGCACTCAGAAGTGATACATTTTCGTTATAATTTCTTTGCCATTGTTTTTTTTTTCAGTGGCAACTGTGATTGTAAATGTTGAATAATTTTTAAAGCGCTGACCAATCGTATATTTAGATGTTGTAGTATATTTATAGAAGGTGTGTGGTCCACATGCAGTTCCCCAATGAAATTAAAAGTTTGACACACGCCAACACACATGTTGCGTTGCGAAACATGGCTTATGTTTTATGCAATGCCAAAAGTGTGCATTTACACATCGTTAGTTATTTTAAGGACACGACAAATGTTTAAAAAAAGACAGCAGCAACAACTTAAACACAATTTATCAGAGGATAACGCAAAAGCCTTCATAATTGCACACAAGCACAAACAAATAGACAGGTAATCGCTTTAATTCTCTGTGCTGAATTATTCATTCTTTTGAAAGTTGGCAGCTCAATTAATGCACAGCTTTGCCAGCATTTAAAATACAACTGAATAGTACCATTCTCATATATAAATAGTATTGAAAAATCGGTCATAGATATTGTAATCGATACGCTATTTGTGGGCTTTGATTTGTGTTTTGGTTTTAGCTAATTGTCATTGCCATGGCAAAGTTATTGTTATTACATTATTTAGATTTTTCGCATATAGTGTCTTCTTTTTGGTGTGTGCAGATTATAAATTCACTATAGCTGTAGTGTGCCACCTTTAGTCTGTATTTATTTCTGCCACTTGCTTGTTCCTTTTTAACTTAATTTTAAGTGTTTCTACTAATTGCCGCTTACATTTGTCAACGAGTTGCAGCGGCGAGCATGTGACATGTGATTGTCAAAGAGCAGCTGGTTCTTAAAGGGCCCAAGCAGTTGCTTGTTGTTGTTGTTAGAATGACTCGCAGGTGGTTCGTTAGAGCGTCTATCATATGGATATTTCCATTTTAATGACCTTGCAAACGTGCAAGGAATAGTATACAGGCGAGTAGTTTGTATATTTTTGCCAAGCGACTTGTTTTTCAACACCAAATAAATAGTTAGCTTAAGGATTTTGTTTGAATTGAACCTTGCAAAAGTCAACTTACAAATGTTTATTTTATATTTTCATAAAAGATGTAAACTCTTCATGGTTGAATAATAGAATTTGTTCAACCGAAACTTTCAAGTTTTATTTAATAGTCATGGGTTTCATTTTCATATTTCATTTCCGTTTCAATTTCACAATATTCGACAAAGATATATTGTACATATCTTTCTAACCCTAAAGCTCACCCTTTAGCTAAACTTTTTGTACTATAAATGCAAGAATCATCATTATGCTGAGCGTACCTCTTTCATTTATGAATCGTCTTAATATTTGTATATAAAGTTTTGTAGGATCTACTTATTTATAAAGACGTCAAAGCAGAATTAAGAAAAAAACAAGTAAGAACGTTGCAGTCTGGTTCTCCAGACTGCGATATACTCTGATTACGAATTAAAGTGAGTTTGATTCAGTTATCTTAAAAAACATAGAAGTTTTCATACACAAACTTATATTCAACCGATCGTTCCTATGGCAGCTATAAGATATAGTCGTCCAAATTTGATAAAATTTGAATAGCATTTATAAACTGTCCTTAAACTTAGGTAAAGTGAGTTTGGTTGAGTTATGTATCTTGAAAAACAAAACAGTTGTTCATACAAAAACTTATTTTTCAGCCGTTTGTTCCTATATGTTATAGTGGTCCGATCTGGCCGATCTTGACACTTTGTCTGACTATGGTATATATCAACATATATACCAAGTTTGCTTGCTCTAGCTTCAAAACTGTGGAAAAAAAACTGCTTCATACAGACGGACAGACGGACAGACAGACGGACGGACGGACATTTCACAAACCCAATATACTAATTTTTTTCGTTTTGAAAAACAAGGGTATATACAGGCTATTATTATTGTTTTATTCATTGTTGTTTCGAAAACAGAAGTTCAAAAAAATAAAATCTGGCGAGCTGCCGTAACACATACGGTTTTTTTTTTGTGAACTTTTCAATCCAATCGAAGCTAGAATCTCTAGAGTTTTCCGTAACAACGCTGAATAACTTTATAAATAAGTTCATTTGCATTTTATCAGGTGTTAAATCAATTAATGGCATTCAGTCAAATTCAGATTTAACAACATTCGGTTACATTTTAAATGACATTGTTTGGATGCCTTCCAGGAACAAACACATTTGCACCGCATCTTCTGTAAATATTTATTTATTTAGTTCTACATAAAAATATTGCATTTACTTTTAAATGCACTTTTTATACTCTGTTTTCCAAAATGGAAAAAAAGAGTATATTGGGTTTGTGAAATGTCCGTCTGTCTGTCCGTCTGTCTGTCCGTCTGTATGAACGCAGGTTTTTTCCACAATTTTGAAGCTAGAGCAACCAAACTTGGTATACATGTTGGTATATACCATAGGCAGACAAAGTGTCAAGATCTCCCCCCCACCCCCACCCCTTCCCCCACAAGCCGCAAAAACCTATATCTTCCACAGTTTTACAGCTAGAGTAACCAAATTTGACATAAAGACTAGTGACCACACCCTTGACCGACCTGCCAAAAAAAAAATATGCCACGCCCACTACCACCCCCGCAAATGAGCTAAACCTGTATCTCCTACACCCTTATAGCTAGAAACCCCAAATTTTGCAGTATGACTCCATTTGAACTCTTCGATAGATTGGAGAAAAAAATTTTTACGTACAGAAAACAGAGTATATCGCAGTCGGGTGAGCCCGACTGCAACGTTCTTACTTGTTATATGCTGAAAAGATAATATGTATTCATATTAATTATTCATAGTAATTCATTATATAAATTGCTTACTATTGGCAACAAGATACCTAAGATTTGTATATTTGAAATACAGTTGCAATAGTAATAATTACCCGCAAAAGTATGCTAACTATTTTTCGAGTCAACGAACACACAAACAAATCAACAGAACAAGTAAGAATGCTCTAGTCGAGTATGCCCGACTACGAGACTCCCTGCTCCCAACTTGCATTTCAAGCAGTTCAGCGGCAACACAAGCAAGCAGCGTACTCGCATAGTGCATGTCAAACTGTTGCTTCTGCCTGCTGAGAATAGATTCTTCCATAACTTTGGTGCTATTTATCCGATAGCTATGAAATTTACGCAACCGATCAGCATTGATTAAATATATATGTGTACCAAAAATCAAAGCTTTATCTTTAAAACTGTGGCTGTGGCAGTTTTTTGCGATTTGCCATGGTGCGGGGGGGTGCATCCGAAACTTGAAATAAACTTGATCTGCGTACGGTATACAGGAACCTGCATGCCAAGTTTGGTGTCTCTTGCTCTTATCGTCTCCGATATCTGTGTGTTCATACGGACGGACGGACAGACAGACGGACATGGCTACTTCGTCTCGGCTGTTAATGCTGATCAAGAATATATATAGTTTATATAGTCGGAAATTCCTCCTTCTGTCTCTTACATACATTTACAGTACTTTATGACTCCCTTTTTCCCATTTTTAATGGGAACAGGGAACTAGGGTTGTTGATATTTTAAAAAATATCGGTATCGATATATATTCGATATGAAAAAAATATTTTTATATGATATTTTTTGCTAAAAAATATCGATATATCGATATTTACAAATAATTTTAAATTGCGTTTTTTTTTATTCCCTTCTAAAGCATTACAATTTTGTTTATATGCGAACAAGGGCTATCTTGATAAAATTTGAAACAGATGCTTTTTTTCTGCAAGCAGTACATATTTCCCAATTGGCCAGTTCGGACTGCTATAAAATATAGCTGCCATAAGAAAAATCGGTTGAAAAATAAGTTTTTGCTTGAAAATCTTTTTGTTTCTCAATTTATTTTAACCAAACTCACCTATTCTGTGTTTAAGTATGTTATTTACATGTTGACCAAATATTATTAATATCGACAATATCTTAAATATTCCCTAGGGACCATCTGCTGAAAACTAAGTTTTCTTATGCAAAAACTATTCAGTAAGGGTATTAATCTTCAGCAGCCGAAAATGACTTCTTTTTACTCCCTGTTCCCATTAAAAATGGGAAAAAGGGAGTTATAAAGTACTGCAAATGTGTGTAACAGACAGAAGGAGGCATTTCCGACTATATAAACTATATATATTCTTGATCAGGATCAACAGCCGAGACGAACTAGCCATGTCCGCGTGTCTGTCCGTCTGTCTGTCTGTATGAACGCACAGATCTCAGAGACTATAAGAGCTAGAGACACCAAACTTGGCATGCAGGTTTCTGAATACCATACGCACATCAAGTTTATTTCAAATTTCGGATGCACCCCCCCCCGCACCACCGCAAATCGCAAAAGACTCCCACAGCCACAATTTTAAAGATAAAGCTTTAATTTTTGGTACACATGTATGTTTAATCAATGTCTTTCGGATGTGGAAATTTCAACACGATCGGATAAATAGCACCAAAGTTATAGAAGAATCTATTACGCCCGTCTCAGCTGACAGCAACAACAGTTTGACAAGCAGTTTACGAGTTAAGTGCACTGCTTGCTTGTGTTGCCGCTGAACTGCTTGAAATGCAAGTTGGGAGCAGGGAGTCTCGTAGTCGGGCACACTTGACTAGAGTATTCTTAGTTGTTTTTCATATACAAATGGTATAATTTGGTTGAATTTGAACTATTATCTTTTGGACAAAAGCGTAAATATTTTTGGTGTAAAATATAAATTCCAAATAACTGCATTGGTTGTTGTTGTCAAGACAGTACGAATTTAAACCGAATTGTTATTCAAATATTTACCCACGCCTTAATGCATGCTATGATAATATAACCTTGAACTGATGACATATGCGTCATTTGTTTTATTTATGCTTCATTCGACAAACTTATAACATATTGACATGACTCAAATAAAATATCAATTGTTGCACAAATTATTTCAAGTGAAATTCAATCAATTTATGAAAATAGTATATTGACGTCATAATTTGTTTTCATTTTTTAATGAATTTGACATGTTTCTATTAAATAAATAATCTGTTTCCAAATGCGTTCTGAATATTTCCATGGAATTTTATTGAATAATTGGATATATTTTCCAGAAATTTGATTTTTAGCTATCTATTTCTGACATAATAACATCTGTTGAGCTGAGCTTAGTTAAGTTTAGACAATACATTAAATTGTGTTAGTTGGACACTTTCGGACAATCATATCTTTCCTATTGAATTTGTCTCAGCAATAATTGAAATTGGATAATTTGTTCTTAGAAAAACACTTTCGATTGCTGCTTCCAATGAATTGAAACTTGATAAACTATACGATTATGAGCTTCATTTTAATTTTATTCTATTGTTGTATTGTGTTGCTTGATGCAAGATTTAAATATGAATTTTCTACAGGTTTATCATCATGATTGCAGGCGTTGCCATTGTCACACTCCTTGTAACTTAGCAACGAAGTATTATTGGGCTTGCATTGTTACCATATGGTTTAAAGCAGCTTGTTGCATGATTTGAATGAAATGGCTTTCATTTAATCCCTTTCGTCACTTTCTCTCACTTTATCAGAAAGTGTGCATACATATCAAATAATAAGACAGGTGCGATTTTAATTGGTACAGCACAACTTATATGCAAAATAATTCTGTGAAACGTAATATTGTTAATATTGACGGCTTTTATAATTGACTTGTCAGATTTGAGCTTAAAATACATTTAATTACGTTAAAACGTAATCCAATATTTAACCGGAATTAAGTAACTTTTTAAGATTATCAAATTATCATCCTTTTATACATCAGCCACAAAAACTGTTATTTATTATTGAACCATTAAATTATTCTCGAACAAATCAAAACGAGTTTGTCATAAATATAACTTCTAGCGCAATTTGTTTTGCACAAGCTCAAAACTTGCTTATCTAAATTTTAAAATAATAACAATCAGAGTTTTTATAAATTTAAAAATACTTGTTAGCGTATTGAACTAAAACTTTAAACGCCCCAAGTTCGTTCGTGATTTCGATTTACATAAAAAGTCCGTTATGAATTCAGCGTGATTTCATTAAATGTTTAGGCGCAGTTAGATCCATAGTTTTATAGTGTTATTTTTATGTGTGTCATCTCTTCGCAATTTTCTTTCTTTATGAGTTTTGTAAGTGATGCATAAACCTTTTTAAAAATGAAAAAAGCGAGCCATACTTTATAGCAAAAACGATATAATAGAAAAACAAGAAAGAAAGACGATATATACCCTTGCAGAAAATATTTGCATAAGAAAACTTATGGCACCGATTTTGATAAAATTTATTCAACATGTGTAGAACGTGCTTTAATTTAGATATAGTGTGTTTGGTCGAGATATTTTGAAAAACAAAAACAGTTTTTCATACAAAAGTTAATTTTCAACCGATCGTTCCTATGGCAGCTTTATGGTACAGTGGTCCGATCTGGCCAATTCAACTATAGGTACTAACTGTTATAAGTAGAAGCATCTGTGCCAAGTTTGATCAAGATAGCTCTAGAACAAAATCTTGAAAAACGCATATAAACAGACAGACAGACAGAAGGACGGACAGACAGATAGACAGACAGACGGACATGAATCGGGTATAGAAGGTCTAATTAATGAAATGCGGGCTATTTTAGGTTATATATGGCAAAAATGATTTAGTTTCTTTTAAATATTTCCATTTTCACTATTGATACGATTTTGCGGTTTGAATTCACCTTTATTTGATTAGGAATTATATTAGATAGGATAGATAGCATTTCGCCAGATCAACAGCAATACCAAAATTTGGTAGTTTGAAAGGTATTTCAATTCCGTAAATGTTTGACGAAAGTGGATACCGAAACAGGCGTGATTATTGTTATTGCTTACCTTGTTCCGAGACACTTTTAAACTCTAAGCCCACTTGTTGAACGAGAGAACTTTTTTAATTATTTGTTTCATTTGTTTAAATTGAGCAATTTTGTCTTTTATTCGTCCGTTTTGTTTGTTTTTGTACTTTATTTTGCAAATATAATTTAGAGTTTGTATAACTAAATTACTTGTATATACATCCAAAAATATTTCACTGTGTACTTGCACGCGAAACGTAAACCGTTATTGTAATTGTTGTTTTTTTTTGTTGTTGTTGTTGTTGCTCTTAAGCTACTTAAATAAATTTATATTTTTGTGCAGTTGCAGGACATGAATACTTTTCGAATTTTACCCAAACTTTTTGCAATAATTTTCTTTTTATTATTATTAGTGTTTGCTGTTTGCTTCGCTTCATCTATTTGTTGTTTTTGTTGCTGCTGCTGCTGTTGCTGCTGCTTGCGTTGCTTGCGCTGCTGCTCTTGTAGTTTTTGCAATTGTTGCTGCTGCGGCTGCAGCTGGTCCTGCTTTTGCTTCTGCTGCTGCTGCTGGAAACCGTTGCGCCGCGCTTTAAATGCAACATGGCTCAGCTGCCAGCTGTTGGCAAAGGCGCGCGTCGGCTTCGTATGCTGCTGCTGATAAGTTGGCGCAGCGCTGGACAGGGCAGAGTTGGGGTCCAAGGCACTTGATGCAACTGTGGATGAGGCAACTGCCGTCCAGAACATTCTAATACCTGTTGGTTCTGATTGCTACTCGAAATGACTTAATGTGCTGCTTTGCTGCAAGCTGCACATATTACAAAAAAAAAAAATCAATATACAAAAATTTCCTAACTCAGCGAATTGTATTTGAATTGACACTTGTATTGTTTATTGTTGGTCTATTTCACTTGGCTGCTGCTGTGTTGCTGCTGTTTCGCGTGTGTCTCAAAGCGTGGCGGCCGTGTGCGCGGTGAGTTCAGAGTTTCGTTTGCAAGTGCAACACAACGAAAGCTAGCCCATGTTTATATAGCCGCTAACAACGCAATTTAAGCAACGAAAGCTTTCACTCTCTTCGCTCTCTTACTCTTTGCCTAAAGGTGCCTTTGGACCAGGATGCAATCGCATGTTAATATCCGTCAGCAAGCTTTCTGTTAGATATATCTAGTTTGTGGTTTTCGTTGTGCAGCGTGAGAAGTTAGTTGCCCAAAAATGAGATTTTACTTACTTTTTATAATCTTTTTTTAATTTAAAAAAAAAAAGAAAAACAAGTAAGAATACTCTAGTCGAGTGTGCCCGACTACGAGACTCCATGCTCCCAACTTGCATTTCAAGCAGTTCAGCGGCAACACAAGCAAGCAAGCAAGCAGCGCACTTACCGTGCCCAGTTCCTGTCAAACTGTTGTTTCTACCTGCTGAGACGGGGGTAATAGATTCTTCCATAACTTTGGTGTTATGTATCCGATCGTGATGAAATTTACACAGCTGATCAACATTGATCAACATATATGTGTACCAAAAATCAAAGCTTTATCTTTAAAATTGTGGCTGTGGGAGTCTTTTGCGATTTGCGGGGGTGCGGTGGGGGTGCATCCGAAATTTGAAATAAGCTTGATGTGCGTATGGTATTCAGAAACCTGCATGCCAAGTTTGGTGTCTCTAGCTCTTATAGTCTCTGAGATCTGTGCGTTCATACAGACAGACAGACGGACAGACACGCGGACATGGCTAGTTCGTCTCGGCTGTTGATCCTGATCAAGAATATATATAGTTTATATGGTCGGAAATGCCTCCTTCTGCCTGTTACACACATTTGCAGTACTTTATAACTGCCTTTTTCCCATTTTTTATGGGAACAGGGAGTAAAAAAAAGGAAGCGAATACTTGTGCTGACCAAAGGTAGCAACGAATGGAATAAAAATTGAGCTGTTGATGTTTACCCATTTCGATAGAACTCTGATATGGTAATCTGTATGAACGCAGGTTTTTTCCACAGTTTTGAAGCTAGAACAACCAAACTTGGTATACATGTTGGTTTATACCATAGGCAGACAAAGTGTCAAGATCTCCCCCCCACCCCCACCCCTGCCCCAACAAACCGCAAAAACCTATATCTTCCACAGTTTTATAGCTAGAGTAACCAAATTTAACACAAAGGCTACTTATCACATGCTTGATTGATCTGACAAAAAAATTTGGCCACGCCCACCCCTCCCCCAAAAATGAGCAAAGTCTGTATCTCCCCCATCCCTTTAGCTAGAATCACCTAATTTTGCAGGTTGAATTCTATTGTCCTATTAAATAGATTGTATTGAAATAATTTTGCCACGCCCACCCCCGCCCTTGCAATCGCCCAATGTTTGTTTCTCCCAAACCTGTAGAACGGGCCCAACCAAACTTAAATTGATGGCAAAACTTGAATGACTTGAACAAAATACAATTGCCACGCCCACTTCTGACTCCGCAAAGAGGCTAAAAAAGAGTATACGCAGTCGGGTGCATCCGACTGCAACGTTCTTACTTGTTTAAAATTAATGTTTTTAAAAAAGTATTAAATATTATTTACATTCTATTTTATAATGACTCTACATTTCATTTTATTTTATTTTCTATGAAATTACATTTATTTTGTTCAATTTACAACTGTTTGTGCATTGACACTTCCATGTTAAATCATTCAGAGTAAAACAAACATATTAGTTTATTTTAATAATAATAACTATACTTAGTTCTCGCAAGATTCAATCTTATTTTATTCTGTCAAGCCAAGTCGAGTTGCGCTACATTTGCATCGCTGCTCTTTGCTCTTTGCGATGTTTTATTCGATTCACACTTCTGTTAAAACTCGGTGGCCAAGTATTTATAGGCAGTCTGAGAGCCTTTCTGGTTGTGCAAAGCCACAAGCATACATAATGTTTATTTGCTGTTCAGCCTTGAAATCAAAGGCGTTGCTAAGTGTACTAAGAATATGTACAATAAAGACATTTAGAAACAGATACTCATGTTGTGTTGCATCTTTTAGGCGCATGTTGCACGTATGCTGATTTTTTTGTTGACCCAATGTTTGTTTAAGATTCTATTGATAAAGTGGATGCTCATGTAAATACACTTTTTTATGCATTAGCCCTCATTTAGACGTTGAGTTTTTACTTAAGTAAAAACTCACAACTGTCTTGCTTGTGGGCAAGGGGGGTTAAACGAAAACGGAATCAAGTCTTAAATATTCTTTTCTTCTGCGTGTCGTTTTGCTCTCATTCCGATTCCTTGGCTGCAGAGTTGCAATTATAAACGATATTTAATCGGTTTCAAATTGACATGATCATTGGTTGAATTTAAATTAAAAGATAGAAAATAATGTGAAAAAAGGAAAATGTTGAGCTGTTGAGCGGAATGTGTCGTGCTTCGTAATGTCGCTTTCAATAGCGGACAAAAGGAAGTTAAATGTTTCCCGGTTCATTCGAATATATTCAAAACAAGTAAGAACGTTGCAGTCGGGCTCACCCGACTGCGATATACTCTGTTTTCTGTACGTATATTAAATTAAATTCTTTTAAAGACTACTTTCTTATATATATTACGAACTATAAAATTCTTTCTACTAAGTGCAGAACGCTGCAAACGCCCAAAGCAGAGCGAGACGCGTACTTCTCAAAATGATCGCTCGTTTACTGGGGCGGGGGTGGGCCGGGGTTTCTAGATATAAGGGTGTAGGAGATACAGATTTTGCTCGTTTACAGGGGCGGTAGTGGGCGTGGCAGTTTTTTTTTTACAGATCGGTCGAGGATGTCATCAGTAGTCTTAATGCCAAATTTGGTGACTTTAGCTGCAAAACTGCAGATGATAAAGGTTTTTGCGGTTTGTGGGGGAAGGGGTGGGGGTGGGGGGGAAATCTTGACACTTTGTCTGCCTATGGTATATACCAACATGTATACCAAGTTTGGTTGCTCTAGCTTCAAAACTGTGGAAAAAACCTGCGTTCATACAGACGGACGGACAGGCAGACGGACAGACGGACATTTCAGAAACCCAAGAGCAACCAAACTTGGTATACATGTTGGTGTATACAATAGGCAGACAAAGTGTCAAGATTTTATTTTGATACTTAAAATCGACAAAAAAGTAGAATCGAAATCGAAATTGCTATCGAAAACAGACAAGTAAATACTCAACGTGCAAATGAAAGGAAATAAAAAAAAAATCATAAGCAAAAACTCATCGTCTAAATGAGGACTTATAATTATAATACACACTTTGCTTTTGGTGTGGGCAGTCATTATATTATTGCTATGATGGGGACAGTGTACGGCGACCTAATTAGATCTATTGCACCCCCCTTCTGCGGCTAAAGCTTTTCATTAGCCCAACTTGTGTTCCCTAGAATTCAACTTCTTCTCCTGGCATGTGCTTGACATTTCGGCTGAATATGAGTTGAGGTCATCTCCTTAATGTTGCAGAACCGAAATGTTCTGCTACTGACTATACCCAGTTTGGTTTAGGTGTCTTTTTAGCCTACAGTGTCATTTCAAGGGTCGAGTTAGTATTCTGACTGTGTTTCTTCTTATTGGTATTAACTTCCTGAAGCTTTTCAGATCGTAGTTTTTTAAGAATGATACAATCATTATAATTACTTCCACGTTTAATGCCATATTCTATTTACATTTTAAAAACAATGTTTTATTGTTATTGAGTAACTGATTAGTTTTGAAAATAATTAATAAATAAAAAAATAAAAATTATAGAGCACCGCTAAGCTTCTTCAAACACAGCTTATAAGTCAATTGAAAAGTGAAGAACTTTTTAAAAGTTGAATTTACTTATATTAAATTTTTATTGAAACATGTAAATCCTTTCTAGTTAATGGTTTTAAAGGCATTAAGCCAAATGAAATCGTACCGTTTTGAGCCCGTAAATCGAAAAGGCCCTTTACACGGCATCGAATCCGAGTTCTCAGAAAAACAGTCCAATTATATGTTTCTGTTGCACGCAAATGTTGCATATGCAGTATGCGCTACTTACCCACAACGCGTGGCTGTTGAAACATGATACGCCTACGTTATGCCAAGCGGATCGCAATTAATTGACATATGACAATCCAATAATAGTATTGTGGGCGTGACTTTGACTGTGACAGTGCCCAAAACGCGTACATAAACGTCCTGATATATTCACATGGCTGAACGGAAGGTACCAACAGAATTGAACGACCAATTAGATGCTCTTAAGGGCCATCTAAGGATAACAATTTGTTAAGCAAATTGGTGCTTGGTGGCAGCTAATTGAATAAGTTTTTGTTTCTGCTTTCCAAGTGGTTTGCCAGAATACGCTATTAACTGTTGCATATAATCTAACTTAAGTAGTCCGAACTAATTTTCAAGGAAATAATCTGATTTCAGTTCTAAGAATATACCAAGTTTTGCAAGAAAAGCTTCAGATACATTATGCACTTGTTGTTGAGACTCAGGTAGATGGCTTTATGACTGCGTTAATCCAGATAATCCCTTATTAAAATTGTTCCAAACGCGGGGGAGCACTTTAGCTCTAACTCTGCAGCTGGCAGGATGTGGTCGGCCGTAGTTAAAAAGTTAAGGGAATTTTAGTTGCTAGTTCTCTTAAGCTCTGCTTTTCTCTTAGTTGGTTAAACTGCAGCTTTCAAGTGAGTTAAGACTGTTTTGAATTTTGTACAAATGGGAACAAGCCTTGGCTGATGCTGATACTGCTGCTAATGCTGCTGACGTGCGTGTTCCGGATTGACAGACTTTGACCTGCTAACCCTGAACTGCTGCAGTCGGTTTTAGCCAGGCCAGCCCAAGTTGCTGTCTGAGTGGGTGCAGCCTTGCTGATGATGATGCTCTGGTAAATGATGAAGGACGAACGCTTTTAAGCCAAGCAAACAGGTTGCAAAAGCTTTGACCCTGGGTGCGCGTCATCTTCTCTCACTTCCTGCTACAATGTGGGTCACTAGGGCAGTCCAGCAAATAGCAACCAGAGTTTTTGCAACACCCAACCACCCATAAAATTTGGATTTTATTTAAAGAGTCTGGCGTTTATTTAAGATACATACATATATGTTTACTTTTTTGAACATGTCGCTTATTTTATTGTTTTTGGTTGCAGGAAAAGGATCAATACGGCAACGAAGTGCAGCGACTGGCACGTCCTTTGCCGGTGGAATATCTGCTGGTTGATGTGCCCGCCTCGACGCCGCTGCAGCCGCAGTATACATTCACAGAGTATGACAAGCATCAGGCATTCCCCATTGAGAATCGCTATATTGATGGACACCTGCAGGATTTTAATGCGCTCAGCAGCTATTTATCAGCCTGGGCCGAGGAGGAGTTCCTTGAGGCCATTTCAGATTTCCACTTGCTGGTCTATCTATACAAAATGGACATGCTGCCGTTGCGCCAGCACATGGGACCTCTGCTGGATGCGGTGCGCTCCAAGAATTCCAACCAGGCGGCCGATTTCAAGACGGAGGAAGTATGGAAGCTGCTCGAATCACTCGTCCAAGCCAGCTCCACTGGCAGTGGGTAAGTTAACCCGACTCTAAAGTTCTATACACATCATAACCAATTGTTGTGCTCCACAGTGGCACCACCAGTTATCCCAGCGGTGCAGCAGCAAGCGCAGGCGCTGCGGGCGCAGAAGCCATGGATCTGGATGCCATCACCTGGACTTGCAATCATTGCACCTTCATCAATCGTGGCGAACTGACATCATGCGAAATATGCTCACTGCCAAGATAAGGATCAGGATTAATGCAAGCCCAGCCGTCAGCGTAGCGCTACGAAATTTTGGTGTTAAATAAACTAAAGATACAATCATACTTACTACAGCAGGTAGCTGGAAAATAGGGCGTGGCAACAAAACTTTGTAGCATGCCGTGAATTCTCTATAAATGTAACATTGTGTAAGAGTTTTATAAAAAAAAATGTAATTTATTTTTAAATAAACTTAAATTGTTGAGTATACTACAAAGTAGCAATGTTTTCTTTTAATACTTTAATCGCAGTAACAAAAGATGTGTCATTTAAGAATGTTCGAAAAACTCGAAAGTGTAAGTCCGGTCCAGTGTTTTTTCTGCATTTTTGTCGCTTTTAGCATTGAGAATTCTATGGTTTCCTATGGTTTCTGTTCGCCTGGTATTTTCAACATGTTTGCAGTCGAGACAATCGTGCAGATTCCTCGCGAAAAACTGCAAAATGCTTCTCCCCTATTGCCCATTGTTTCGCGTTGTATAGCAAGTGTGCTATATTTGCTGTTCGCCTGCTCTTTTCTGATTTTGTATACTGCGCTGCGATTGCCGAAAAAAGTAAAAGAGCAACAGCCACGGTACTTGGCTGTCCCAATGTTTTCATTTCGTTTTATCTGCCCTATGTTTTCTGTTCGCATGGTATTTTCAATATGTTTGCAGTCGAGACAATTGTGCAGATTGATCGCGAGCCAAGCTGCAAAATTCTTCTTCCCTGTTGCCTATTGCTTCGTCTCGTTTCACACTTGCTATATTTGCTGATCGCCTGCTCTTTCTGATTTTGTTTACTGCGCTGCCATTACCGAAAAAAGTAAAAGATCAACAACGGTACTTTGGCTGTCCAAATGTTTTCATACCTTTTTATCTGTTCTATATTTTCTGGTCGCCTGGTATTTTCTCAATGCTGCGTGTAGTTTTCGCACGAAAGAGAAGCTACAAATCAGTTCAAATACATTAATATTTAAGTATATAAATATGTAGTTGCCCACTATCGTTTTTTTCTTATATATCGGGCATGCATTCTCTGAGAAAAAAGCAGCCCTAAAATACAGTATAATTTTCAAATAAGAATAACTTTTACCCGGATGAATGGATTAGAAAATCATTGCAATGTTTTTTGTAGATAATTTCCTAAACATTCAATGGTAGAGTATATCATTTAAAAATAAATTTTTTTTCCAAATAAACTGTCTTATTTTAAATGCTTTTCATCGTCTTAATTTAATATTGGAACAGCAAAGTTCTTTCAAGCAACAGATGAATATGCAGACAGAGCCTTTCAACAAAAAATTGAAATAAAAAAATTATTTTTGATAACTAATTTAGATTTTAAAAATTTACAAATTATTAAATGAAAAATGCCACAAGCCGGGTAAAGAAATGTCGGGTCATACCAGCTAGTTAAACTATATATATATACAAAAAAAAGTGGCAGGCTGTATTCAAATTTTTTTCAAAATTTAAAAAAGTATATACTAAGGAGCCTGTGGAGTATCAACTATGTCAAAGTTTAGATGAAACACAAACAGTATCACAAAATTAGTTGTAATTAGTTGTGAAATCAGTATTTTTAGGAAATTTACAAAAAAAAATAGTTTTGCGTGTATCTGCAAATAGACAATTAAGTTAAGCAAGTTAGTTAATCAGTTGGCAATAAGAAAATGGCAATTCGCTTTGTTGTTGCAAAATTCCCCCGACAGTCACTTTTCAAGTCAATTTACAAGGTTCAGTATTTATAAAGAAATAAATATTATATCTATTTACAAATATTATGCATTTAGGTACCCTTGGAGAAAACAGGATCAATTCGGCATGGCTCTATGTTCCCTGGTAAGTTCTTTGTTGATCTCATATTATATGAATATTTAAGAACGCAATTTTGTGACCGTATAATTTGCAGACCCTCCCGTACCTTGGTTAGAGAAACCAAGTGTGATTTTTTCAGCAAAAGCCCTCAAGCATCATTGGGGGGTAAGTCTAACAAATTATTAATTAAATTTGCGTGATTGGTATTGCTAAAACTAATCCCTGAAACATAAGCACACTTAACACAAACTTAATATTTCATCTTTTCAATTTAAAAATTATAAATGTTATACATATTACTATGAATCATATCTACGCCTAATTTATGTGAGATCCAAAAGGCTGTTCTAAAATTTTACACATTTAGACACGATTATTAAAAAGATTTCATTAGATTATTGCGTGTGCTAGAAAATGAAAGTCTTGCTAATATTTTACTAAGAAATTAAATTATAGTCAACTTTTTCTCTATATAAAACTAACTAAGCGTTATTTACAAATACGAGTATCAAAATTTAGTAGAAAATTATAATCTTTTACTGGGTGTACGTAAATGTGATGGACAAAATGTACGAAAGAAAATAGTTTGTAAGACTACAATAATATATTTTATGTGAAACATTTATTGAGTTATATATATGTATATATATATAGGTATAATTATTTATATATATATTATTATGCAGCGACAATTAGATGAGTGTGTTTTTGTGTTATAGTGTTTTATGTAAGTGTTTTCGAAAAAAAAAACAAAATACCAATTATGTTTGTGTGTAATGTGTGCGTGTGTGTGTGTGTGTGTGTGTGCTAATTATGCGCTAATCAACTATATCTAAGTATACGTTATATATGTATTTTGTAATAATTTAATATATGTTTATTGTTTAAGAAGCTAAAAGTTAAACAACTTTAGAAACAGCATTTAAATTAGTTGGTTTCATAATATGTGCTTAGTAATTTCTATAACACTTTTTGTTGCTTTCTTTTCTTTTCTTTTTTCCTGCATAATATTTAATATATAATTATAATGGTTATTGTTTTCATTACAACTTGCAACACAAATTCTACTCATTTCAATTTTGTAATCTATATTCTGTTTTCTTTTTCTTGTATTTTGTATGCTACATTCAAATAAACTACACACACACACAAATTTTGTATGCTATAAGTATGTATGTATATACCATATATACGTTATATACGTTATAGTAGATGTATATATTTATCATGTACGCGCATTAGCATTATAAATTGGTTCATCTTTCAACACTGAACTTAAGAACTAGTATTAGCTTTTGTTGGGGCTGCTTGGTATATGCTCTTGAGAATATCTTTTCATCAATCTCATGCATACACCTGACTTTTAAAATATATATGTATATATGTATCGTATGTATGTATGTATGTATGTATGTATATATGTATGTATGAGTACATTATCAAAGTTATATACTATGTATGTATATTGCTTATTCGTTTTTAACTGCATTTATTAACATGTTTTGTGTAATGTGTTTGGGTTTTAATTGTTTTTGTTTTTTATTTTGATTTCTAAGATTTACTTAGCTTTCAACTAGAGCAATTAATTTGAGAGTACACAAAAAACGAGTATTGTCCACATAAATAGTTGCTTTCATATTTTTCCATTTCTTTTATATACTTAGTAAGTATATAGAATAGAATTTTGATATTCCAAGATATTTCAAATTCAAAGTTTTTGAACCATTTTGCTAGCGACATGCACTTTGTTTTGCAGCTGAAGTGTATTGTGTGTAAAGAGTTTTATTATATATACAAATTAAAGTAAATCTAAATTGGTTATTACAAATTATAAGAAAATACCAGTATTTCAATGTTACTTTTAAAAAGAAAACTTAATAAAAACAACAAAAGGAATTACTGCACTAAAAAGCGTGTTTAGATAAGAATCAGGAAAGAGTATAAGAAGAGAGCATTGAAAACTGAACAAATAGAGTATACGTTCTGTGCTACCAAATAGTTAAGATGTTGTATGTTGAAATTGGATGTGGCAATCATTTGAAGTACATTACGAGAAACGAGTACATTATACAAAGTACATGTTACAAAGTCTAATATGACGGTGGTTTCTAATTCAACTATCAACTAATTGAGTATTATATTGTTATATATTATTATGCCATTATATCTAGGCTTAATGCTACATATTATATACTTCTCAAGGTTACATATATAATTAGATACATTGATTTTCTGTGCATTGTACAGCAAAAATGCGTGCAAACTACTTACGACAAAATTACATAAATTACTTAAAATTTTTTAATTTTATTTTATTTTGTATTTTACACAATTTGCGTTCTTTTTTTTTTAGCTATTCCACTTGAAATCAAATGCAAATTTTGTTATTTTTGAAATTTCAGTTTTGTTGCTGCTTTCACATTTCATTTATTTCTTTTCAAATGTTGATAAATTTTGTTCAGCATTTTGAGGGGATTTTTTTTTGTTTGTTTTCTTGTAGCTAATTGTTAGAGTAAATACAGTTTACATTTCATTTGTATATATAGAAAGAGTTATATATTGGGTGTCTAAATATCGCTACAAGTATAGAGCGAGATACAGATCGACAGCAGTTACAGGTTTTGTTTTGTGTATAGATCATTTCCTGTTACACGCTATAATAAATAAATAATAATAATTGTTAAACATTACCATTTTATATGTTGGCTGCAAATCTTATAGTCAATCAATATAAGAGCATAAACATACATACACTTGTACATAGATGTACTTGCATATGTCTCACAAATTTGTGTCTTATATGCTTAGTTCAAACTAAAGTCAATTCAACTGGTTTATATGGGTTTGCTTATGGCCTAGAAGATATACGTGACAACTTAGTACTAGAACTTCAATTATATACCACTTTATAATTATCATTATCCGCTTTTTTTCATTTTTGTTTTTGTTTTTGTTTTTGTTTTCTTTCAATATAATGCACTTGCTTAACGTTTATAGTATTAATTTCATTTGAGAAACAAATTTACAACAGTTAGTAAGTTTTTCTTCTTATTTTTCCGTTTGTTTTTGTTTAGAGGGAGCAAAAATAATATCTATTGGCAAACTAGTGGGGCGAGGGGGAGGATAAGGTTCAAATATGTCAACAAATCTTAATTCAACACGATTTTGTAAGTTTATTTAAAATTCCTCGTTGCAAAAGTTGTACTGATAATTACGTCTAACAAGTTAATTTCAAATAATCAACTACTGAATTCTGTAGCTCTATGAGCTAACATCATTTTTCATTTTTCATTAGTACATAGTTTCATTTAATATCTCAGATTAAAGATTCAAGCAAAGCCAAAATACGTTTTCAAGTTTACAAATATTGAAATCAAATATAGACAGAATTAACAGAACTAATGTTTCAAAACTGAAGCTACTTAAAATTCCAAATTAGTTAATTGTTTGCTGTTTTAAGGTCTTTTCGGTTATATCATGTCAATAAGTTGCTGGAAGACGAGTCTAAGTTAAGTATTTTTTTTTGTTTTTGTTTTTTACATAGTTAGATAGTACGCACAATGTATTGCCGCACTAACCACTAAGAAGAATTTTGTGGCTTTACTCACCTCTTTTTATATAGTCGGGGCATATGAAGTACTTGGTAGCCCCTTTTAAAAGAAATCCTCTGTTGTTTAAATATATTAAAAATTGAACTTGGTGTTGAATTCGTTCGTTACGTTTCGTTTCACTTCATTATAAATACATTAAGTATGTTGTATTTTGTATTTTGTCATATTCTCCCAAAATATAGCTCATTATAATTGATATGTGACGAGCTTTTAAAAGTTATGTTCCTTTTTTATATAAGAAAAAGTTTCTTTGGTTTTTTTTTTTTTCATTTTAAATATACATTTTGTTTAAATATTTAATTTTGTTTTTTTTTTGTTCTCGATTTATAGGTATATCAATTTTGCTTAACACTTAAATTAGTTTTAAATACGATTTTTGGTTTATTATATAAATTGTTTTGTTGTTTGTCTTTGATTTCGTGTTAGCCATTGAAATAAACATAAATAGCAGTTTACTTTGTTTAAATATATAGAAGTATTTATACTTAGCAATTAATAAATAAATAGCATTTGTCATACATATGTATATGTATGTAAACGGTATATAAGAGCTTAAATACTCAGCTGCATTGCTTCAAATTATTCAACATGTTATGACTTAAAGTTTATGCTTAAAACTAATTTCAATTTTTGCAATTTTTAATGTGATTAATTAAATTTTTTATATAATTTTTATATATATGTTTTATTTGTTTTATAATTATGTTTGTTTTATATTTTCACAGGAAAATAATTGCTTTTATTCATTATTGTTTACGTTTTTATTTAGTTTAGTTTTGTTTTTGTTTTTGGTTTAGGGTCTTCTCTGTTTATACTTACTTATTGTTGCAAGAGTATATATATGTATATGTATATAGAGAGTATTGATTTGTGGCTATGCACATCAATTGACTAGCTTGTTATAGAGTATTTGTGTGTCTGTGTATAGTTCATTAAAACAAATAATAACAATGCCAAACAATACACAAGAAGCCAAAAAATGTTGAAACTTAACTAAAGTCTAAAGTTTGAGAGTTGTAACTAAATTGTTATTGTAATTTGTATCTGTATTATACCATTTAATAACCTGATTTGTGATCGAATTTCGCTAAAATTTGGTCCTCATTAGTCACTCAAATCAACTACGCTATTTATCTGTTATAATTCTTCTCTAAAGAATATCAAAAATCTTTTTGCCCGCGTTGCGATTCTGCACTAATCAGAATTTTGGGGACACAGAGATTTGGATCATTCAAAAATTTTCTTCAAAAACAAGACACTTTTCAATTACCGAATTATTTTCGTGTAAAATTTTTACTGACGACATCTTCAAAGTGATATGCGTTTTGTAGCTTCACAACAACAGTTAATGATGCACCTAGGTTTATGAAATGTTTTATTTTTCTCCTCCATTTTGTTCGAATTAATCTTAGTAAGTATTTTGCCACATTTTGAGACGCTGTCTTACATATATAATAGATATATACATATAATATATTTAAAGGTATGTTTGTTTTTTTGTTTTTTGTTTTTTTCTCTAATTGAATATATCACGGTCTTGCTAAATATCGCTGTATGCATGTAAATATCTATAAAGTTGTCACTCGACTTTAGTTCTATATATATATATGTTATGTATGTATATTTTTGTATACGAGAGTATATGAGAGAACATCAACATTATTCAACTAGACAATATAGTTCAATAGTTAAAACCGATAACCAAATATTACATTGGATATCGTTAAGAGTTCTGGTTATAATTTTCAGTTTGTTAGGTAATTTGGTTTACGAATACTGACACTTGAATGCTGAAACACAGTTGATCTTATTGTCATATGATGTATGTATTTATACATATATATATAATGCTATATAATGTCTTCTAAATGGGAATTCATTTTGTATTTTTGTTTTTTTGGTAGTAGTAGTAGTAGTATACTGTGAAAAGATGATATGGATTGCAATTGGTTTTAAATATTTTTTTGGTTTTTACTTGCATTCTCTTATAGTTTGTATAAATATGTATGTTGTATGTATATAGAAATTTACGCAATTGACTACTAAACATGTTCCATCATGCTTTTGTTGTTATAAGAATGTATGTATATATGTTCTATATAGCTAAATATGTATGTAGTTCTATATAAGTTAACCTACAAGTAAATAAAATAAACTCCAATTTGACACAACTAATTTGTAGTGTGTATGTATACATGTGTGTGTGTGTGTGAGAGAGTGGTATATGGATATATATATATATATATATATTACAGCAATTTGTTGGTCGTATAACCGACGATATTTGAATTGTTCGTATTGTTGATGAAATATTAAAAATGTAGCTACCACAAAATAAGATAATAATTATTCAAAACTGAACATTTCAACTATTTCTATGGTTGTTTTGCTTATCAAAATTATATGTATATGTATATATTTACCGATATATATAAAGAGCGCTATATATGTTCTGTTACTAAGTATATATATCAAAATTCGCAAGCTACTATTTGGGATTTTTTTTGTTGGTATCAAAAACATTTCATTAGTCAAATTTGGTTTTCAAATATTTTCTTTTGATAATTGTTTTTTTTTTTTTTGGTTATTTTTTGTTTTTATCGAATTGAGTTTTCAGACTGTTGCAACTGTTACCAAGTACAAAACTAATTTGGCGACTTTTATCACTTTGAATTAATGTAGAATGTAGAAAGTGGAAAATAGAACAGAGAAAGTAGAAAGTGTTTAGGAAGCATACAATGTTGATGAAGAAGACATATAGAAAAAGTAAATTGAAACAGAAAAATAGTTTTAAACTTCAAAGCAATTTAATTGACTACAGTGCAGGGGCGGAAATTTTCGATCTTTTTATGTTTGGAAAAGTTTGATTGTAAACTAAGACTAAAGTCTAAGCATTTTTTGACTTCTTGCGCTTAAAATAAATTGAAAAATGCAATCATGAAAATATTTAATATTTATTGTTTAAATTATAATATATTATATTTATATATATACTATATAAGCTATAACAATGAATTTGTATAAAAAAAAAAAATGGATGTAAAGTTCATTTACAAAGTGTAGCTATGAAAAAGAATACAAATCAGGTATATCAAATCTTATACTGTATATATAATAATCTGAGATCTAAATAACATATGGTTTTTTTGGGGGTTGGCAGGGTAGATTCTAAAATAATATTGATAAGTACTTGTTTTGAATGGCACCAATAGCTTTTATGGAATGTGTGTGGTTAAGTTCTTAAGCATAAATAATAAATAAATAAATTATGTGAATATAAATAAGTTGTATATATATATATGTGTGTGTGTGTGTGTGTGTATGTGTTTGTGTGTTTTAAGTAGATAAATGGAGCATTACGAGTTTAAAGTTCAGCCCAGCAAAATGTTATAAATTTGCGTGTTGTGTAACTATATCTTTGGTATGCGAAATATGAGACGACCCATGTTGTGGGGCTTGGGGGATGCAGATTTGCTGTACAAGAGAACTAATACATTGAAAATTGGTATGAGTATATAAGAGTTATGAATGTGTATGCCCAGGTAAACTAATAACATACTCACCTTCAAATGCAGCAGACATACAAGAGAACAAGAACACAAATTCACCATCTGGCAAATGCGACACAACATCTACACATGGTGATAAATAGAGGAGAGCACAACATTTACAAAGTGTGGTATACAAAAGTTGAACAAAATATATATCAAAAGTAATATATATATATATATATATATATATATATATATATATATAGATAAATCAACTATATACAGGCTAGTAAATAATAATAATAATAATAAGAAACACAAATTATGTTTATTTTTGCTCGATTCATCAGCAAAATTTCGTTTTTTTGTTTTTTTTTTTTGTATAAACCAGTTTATTAAACACAAAAATTACTTCAATTATGTTTTGTCTCAATTATAATTATGTTGTTCACATACATATTAACTATATATACATACGCAAAATATTACTTTCAAATGATAACTAAGTAAATATTTAAATAATATTAACTTCAAACATGCAAGCGAATCAAATGTTTTATAGAGTATACAGCGCCTCCAAACGCTCTCTGGCTGTATAAGTATTATATATGTAATATATAATGTAGTGTATGTGTATGTGTATGTGGTGTGTGTGAGTGTATGTATGTAGTGTGTATGTGTATATGTATGTATATATGTTTCTTATTTTGAATGCAAAAACTCAAATGCAAATGCTACAACTAATCAATTACAAAATAATACTATAACTAAGAAGAAAGGGGGGAAAGTTGTGTGTGTGTGTGTGTGTGTGTGTGTGTGTTGTCATTAATACAATAACTACAAATTGTAAGTTTTACCTGAATGTTATATGTTATGCAAATGAATTGAAAAAAAAAATTGATATAAAATATTACTGAAAGCAAAATACAAATTACAGTTTGAAAGAGATTAGTAAATTGTGCCAACTTTGGCTTAAGGAGCGGGATGAGAAGAGTTGCACACACAATAAACATTACAAATATTTTAAGTACAGTCTGTATGGTGTGGGGGGGGGGGGGGGGGGGTTTGGGGGGGGGAAGGGTGTCTGAAATAATGATAGATATTCAGACTTAAGGACTGACTGCTTGAGCATTTTGCTGGCCTTAAATGCTAAAAGAAACAAAAGCAACTAAATTAACTTAGTTAGGAGCACATGAGAGCGATATATATATATATACTACAATATGCTCACATTATGTTTACGAGAATTATGTTTGTTTGTTTTGTAATGCATGTATATGATATATGTATATAGAAAATCGGGCAAGTTTTAGGTCTAGAAGTTGATTACACAGTACATATAAGGAAAGGATCGCAGACCTGTTTTTTTGTTGTTTATTTTTTTTATTTTAAGTACAAGGAACGCGAGCTATGTTTGTATACTGTGTATGTGTGTGGGAAAAGTGTGTGTGTGTGTGTGTGTGTGTGTATGTGATGTTTGTTTCTTGGTTTGTTGGGTCTCTGTCTCTGTCTCTGTCTAACTGCTATGCTGGGTGAATTAAATTCGAGCTCAAAACTAAATAATTAATATGTTGTGTAATTTATGTTTTGTTTTTTTTTCGTTTTTGTTTTTCTTTTAATTTCTTTTTCTTTCATTTTCTTCTATGTCTTAAAAGTTGCTTTATTATTATAGTTAATTTTAATTTTTGTATTATTTATATATGTTTTTTTTTTATAATACGATGCTTGAGCAATATTATGATTTATTCTTTTCGTTCTCTTTGATTTTTGAGTAGCGCCTCTCGCTTTTCATTTATGTTTTGTTCAATGAGCTTTGTTTTTTGTTTTTTGTTTCTTGTTTTTTTTTATATATTTTTTCTTTGATTTTATAAATATGTATTTATATGTATATGTATGTTATTTATGTTATATAATATAGGTTTATGTTTTAGGTTTATGCACTAAAAATTATATAAACTGCTACAATTAAACGCAATCACAATCGGTGGTTTTTTAAAGTTTTTTTTTTTTGTTTTTGTTTTCATAATTTTTGCTTTTTGGTTTAATTTTTTTTTGCTTAAATTTGTTTTGTTTTTCTTTTAATTTAGCTTTGCCTCACCGGCTGCTTTTGTTGTTGTTGTTGTTTTTGTTGTTCATTTTGTTGTTTTTGTTGTTGTTGCTTATATTGCTTATCATTGTTTGTTTATTATTATTGAACGCATATAATTTGCCTTTGCGTGGGGGGCCTTAAATATAATACTTAATATGCTTTCATGTGTGTGTGTTTAAGTGTGTATATGTGTGTATGTGTGTGTGTGTGTGTGTGTGTGTGTGTGTGTGTGGCACTAATAATTAGGTTTACCAAAAGGTAAACCAAATTTCGTTGAGTTGTTGTTGTGTGTGTCATGAGATTTGATTGTGTGTCTGAGTGATTGTATGTGTGTGTATGTGTAATTATCGTATGCAAATTACCAAAAGATAGATAGAGAGAGTTAGAGAAAGAGAGTAGGAGACGGGTTGGGTGGGGGGCGAGTGACAGCTTAGACATACATGCCCATGCCATACATGCTGCTCCAGTCGACACCCTGGAAACTAGACATATCCACATTGGCCAGCGCATAGTTGGGATAGCCACCAGCGGGATTAGCAGCAGCAGCAGCAGCTGCAGCTGCGGCCGCATTCAATGGATTGCCAGCAACAAGGGCTGCCTGCTGGGCAGCGGCAAAGGAATTAGCATTGGCGTTCGCACCGTTGGCAGCATTTGCGGCAAGTGCGGCTGCCGCTGCTGCTGAGTGGGCCTGTGAGGCTGGATTTGAGGCGGCAGCGGCTGCAACGGCGGCATTATGTTGATGTTGCTGGTGCTGCTGATGTTGATGTTGCTGATGCTGATGCAGTCCGGCGGCCGCTGCAGCATGTGCATTGTGCGACTGTTGCTGCTGCTGATGATGGGCAGCCACTGCGGCGCTCTGTGCCTGATGTGCCTGCATCAATGCGGCATTGGCAGTGGCGGCGCTGGCGGGTATGGAGTAGGGTGCATATCTGAAATGGTTTTTAGAGAAAGAAAGTGTTTTAGTTTCGAGAGCTTAGGTTGGTGTTTAAAGTCGGTGGTGTACTTTTCACTTTAAGCGAATTTCAAGGTACTTTTAAACGAAAGTTCGCTATTAATAATGACTTGAAAAGAATTTATGGGTGCGGATTTTCTTTTAAATTGTTTCTTTTCAGGCGAAATTCTGTTTTTAATGCGTTTGAGAAGATATTACAAGCAAAGTTTAACAAAGACAGCTGGGTAATAGTAAAGTTTTTTCAATGAAAGTATAGTTTTACACCCTTGCAGAGGGTATTATAATTTTGTCACGAAATGTGTAACACATTGAAGGAGACGTCTCAGAAAAAATTTGTATATTCGTGATCAGCATCAACAGCCGAGTCATGTCCGTCTGTCTGTCTGTTTATATGCGTTTTTCAAAACTTTGTTCTAAAGCTATCTGGATGAAACTTGGCACCGATGCTTCGTCTTTCTGCAGGTAGTACCTATAGTTGAATTGGCCAGATCGGACCACTATAACATATAGCTGCCATAGGAACGATCGGTTGAAAAGTTAGTTTTTGTATGAAAATCCTTTTTGTTTTTCAAGATAACTCAACCAAACTTACTAAACCTAAGTTTAAAGACAGTTTATACATGTTGTCGAAATTTCATAGAAATCGGACTTCTATATCTTATAGCTGCCATTGGAGCGATCGGTTGAAAATAAGTTTCTGTATGAACAACTTTTGTGTTTTTCAAAATATCTCGACCAAACTCATTATATCTTAATTAAAACACGTTCTACACATGTTGAGCAAATTTTATCGAAATCGGATCACTATATCTTATAGCTGGCATGGGAACAATCAGTTGAGAAACAAGATTTCTCATGTCAATCTTATCTGTAAGGGTATATATCTTCTGCACGCCGAAGATAACATTTCTTTCTAGTTGGTCATTTTTTTTATTAGCATCCCCAATTATGCACTCACCTGACGCTGTGGAGCGCTGTCTGTGGATATTGGGCTAGCAATTTGCCAAAGTTGCTCTGGTTAGCAGCCATGGTGGCAGCGGCAGCTGCATTTTGTACTTGAAATGGATTCTGTGATATGAGCGCTGCCTGCTGTGCGGCCGCTGCGGCGGCGGCGGGTGACTGCAGCAGCTGTGTGGGTGTCTGCAACATAGCCAATTGATTCATGGCAGTGACGCCAGCATTGCGTGCGTTAATGAGTTGACCTTGAGCAGTGGGCAGCTGAACGCCCAGTGTGCCGAGCATGATGCGTTTCTGAAGCAATTGAGCGGCCGGGGTGACTGCCTCTTTGGGTTGGGCCTTTTTGCATTCAACCTTCTTGTTTTTGATAGTGTGAAAGTGTATTTCACAGACACGATCCACAACATCCTCGTTCTCGAATGTGACAAAGCCAAAGCCGCGATGGCGTTTCGTTTGCTGATCCATTAGCATGACCGTCTCCTCGACGGCGCCGAATTGACTGAAATAGGCCTTGACCTCCTCGGCGGATGTGTCCTGGGAGACGCCACCGACGAATATCTTCTTAGTCTTGTTGGCCTGACGTGGTCGATTCTTGGGTGTGGCATGCTTGGGATCAATCTTCTTGCCATCGAGTGTGTGTATGGGCACCTTGAGCACCTTATCAACGGTGCAGGGTTCTTGGAATGTGATAAAGCCAAAGCCGCGACTGCGCTGTAAGTGTGGCGTTGCATATAATGCAAGGGAGAGCAACAGAGAGAGAGAGAGAGAGAGAGAGAGAGAGAGAGTGGAAGAAAGAGAAAGACAAAAGAGTTTAGCAATATTTAATTTTAAAGCTTGCACTTCAATTAATTATTAATTAGAGGCGGCGTTTACAAATACATATACATATAAATATATAAATATCAGTCTAAATTGCAAAGTGATCAGCTAATTGCAAGTTAATAATTGTAAATGTCCTACGAAAACGTTAGCAAAAGTCCAACAAAGTAAGAATCAATCCATCAAAATATCATCAACAGGTCAAAGTTGACGTCAGCAAAAAAAAAAAACAAACAAATACAAATTATTTCAATTCAAATGAAAATAGTTACAAATGTTTTGCACTAAACGTTGCTTAATAAAAGACTGATTGATTGATTGATAGATTGATTGATGTACATATACATATGCATGTATATGTATGTATAGTATGTATATATATGTATATATTGCCTAAATGAGCGCGACTTCTTGTTACGCTTATCGTGTTTCTTCAAACGGCAACAAAATAACACAAATTTGTAGAAGTAAACACACATTTAGAAAAATTATGCTCAACTAATAACCAAAACTTGTACTAAATACTTTTGCGATTGATCAATTTAATAATATTATCAATATAAATAGTCAATTGTCCTTCAATATAGAATTCCGCTCTAGGTATATACATTTTTGTTGTTTTTTTTTTTTTTTTTTGTTTTCAACAATATTTGCAACCTCTTTGTATTTTTAAATAATATTTAAAATAAATACAAAGATAAATACATATGAGGCTTTATAAATGTAATAATTATAATATTTCTTATATGTAGTATAGAGAGAGATAGAGAGTCAGTTAGATAGATAGAGATAGAGAGTAAAAACGGAGCAACTCAATTTACTAAGGCCAGTACAAAAATACTTATGTGATGAATTATTTATAAAATACGATTAACGAATAGCTTTTTGCTTAACCCATTCAATTATTTGTTAGATTTTAAAAAACAGACTTAAGATTATTATTATTTTTAATTATAATTTTGTATACCCTTGCAGAGGGTATTATAATTTTGTCACGAAATGTCAAACGCATTGAAGGAGACGTCTCAGAAAAAAAAATTTGTATATTCGTTATCAGCATCAACAGCCGAGTCATGTCCGTCTGTCCGTCTGTCGGTCCGTCTGTTTATATGCATTTTTCAAGACTTTGTTCTAGAGCTATCTTGATGATATTGGCAGGTAGCACCTATAGTTGAATTGGCCAGATCGGACCACTATAACATATAGCTGCCATAGCAACGATCGGTTGAAAATAAGTTTCTGTACAAAAAACTTTTGTTTTTTAAAATATCTTGACCAAACTCATTATATCTCAATTAAAACACGTTCTACACATGTTGACCCAATTTTATCAAAATCGGATCACTATATCTTATAGCTGCCATAGGAACAATCCGTTGAAAAATAAGTTTTCTTTATGCAAATCTTTACTGCAAGGGTATATATCTTCGGCAATCCGAAGATGACATTTCTTTCTTTCTTTTTGTTTTTTTTTTTTGTTTTTACAAAAAATGGATTTGATGTATATCAAGTTGTTTACAATAGTTCTTTTCTTTACATTTGATACAATTACATAATATACAGTTTCGAATACAACATTTGACTTAAGCCTATGGCATTAATTTAATTCACTTACAGAGGATCAGTCTATATAGTAATATCTAGGTTTACTTGTGCAGGTAATACAAAAATGTCCATTTTTAATGCTTTTCTAACTTCTATTATATTTTTTTTCTTTTTGTTATTTTGTATGAAAACTTTTTGGGATACTTTAAAGACTTCTACTAGAATTCGGCTGATTCATTTCAGAGATTATAACTAGTTATGATATATGTAGTACTGCTCCGAAAAAAAGCATTCTAAAAGAAAGCCTAGCACAAGTAAATTCAACTATCACATAATGCTCTATATATTATAGTTATATAAAAGTTATACCACTTTTTAGTTGTATTCAAGATCTTAAAGGGATTTAAGAAAAGGTTTGCTATTAAAGTATATAAGAAAAAGACATTGGGTTTACCTAAACTCGGGGGGTAATAACGTAGTTTATATATTAAAGTTACTATCTTTTATGGCATAATGATTAAGATTGGGAAATGATAAATTATAATTATATTTTGACTAACTTTACAAGTTGACTAACTAAAATAATTAATATATATATAATTTTGTTTTTTTTTATTTCCATTGCTTGAAGTTTGGTTCAATAATAATAATAATATCCCAAAAACAATAACCAACAACATAAAAACAACTAAATTATAAATATATATACTTATATACTCATATATAGTAGGTATATGTAGTACTACACAACTAACGCAGGAAATTAACAAGTAAATAGTTAATTATAAATATATATGCCAAGAAAATAACAAAGCCAAAAATAAACTAAACACAAAAAATATTACAATATTATAAACTTAAGAGGTAGTACATGAATTTAATTAACAGCTAAAGGATACTTCTCATTTAATATTGGTATTACATTTTGCTAAAGCTAGTTTCTTTCGAGATTATGTGATATATATACCTATGATACAAACAAGTTGTACCACAAAAATAGGTACAATTGTGTCACATCTTACTTCTAGGGGGGAGTTTCATTATTGTTTTTGTTGTATTTTTATTTTTAAGGGTATATAAAAAGTCGCTGCAACTAAATGACAGCGTCTAAGATTTTGCTCTATATGTAGAATAAAGTTATATAGTATTACGTATGTAAATTACTCTTAGTTAGTTTTAAGGCGGCACTTTATCGCTTGCTTATCGAGAATATATATATATATATGTATATAGATTAAGTAGTAGATTTGTAAGTATGCGTTTTTAGGAATTTTTGCTGTTGGGTGAAACGCTAAGTAATCAAGTACACAATACGAGTACGAGTACGAGTACATTCAATTAGAATACGATTATACGATTATTATTATTATATTATTATTATGTATTAAGTTTGCTCAGAGTTATACAAGATACGAGAGAGTACGATGCGTCAGCTAAACGTTTTTATACAGTTACATTTATATTTTGGTTTTCTTTTTGTTTTTTATTGTTTTGAACATGTACCTAAGACATCGTTAAAGATTTCATCTTCACATCCTTTTTTTTTTGGGGCCCGCTTCGTCGTGTTACCTGTGCCACAGCTGCGACTGCGCAGTCCAACAGCTGGCGCACGCGTCAATGATCCAGTTCCAATGTCGCCAGTTGGTTCCTTTTTGTTCACTTTTCAAGTATTTTTCATATGGATTGATTATATATGATTATAATTTCTGTATTTCATACATTTTTCAACTACATATGTATATGTTATGTATATATACGCTAGCTAAGCTTTGGATCCTATGCATAAAAACTAGTTGTACTTGATGTTTCACCTATTGGCAGGACACGTTGCACACACACACACACACACACACACACACACACACACAGCAGTGGCATACACACAAGCACACATGCCAGTTGGCAAACCAGTTTTTCCTTTTCTCTTCTGTTTTTTTTGGGGGCACAAAAGGTGCATTGTTTGTTGTATAGTTTTGTAGCTTGTAGTATAGTTTGCTTGCGTTTCGTCTGCTTGTCTGCCTGTCTGTAAGGACAACCCCCGTTAAGATCACTCGCTTGCGAATAAACAGTTCCAATACCAGTTCCATTTCCTGTACTCTTCATATACTTTGTAGTTGTATTTGCCGTAATTGCGCAATTGCGCGCAGCAGGCTAAACTACCCTAAGCCCAATGACTGCTTTTTGCCATTGTCCTGTGCCAGGCTACATTCAATTTTGAGGGGGGGCAAAACAGCTGCGCGCACAGGACTCTAAACGGCAGCTGCTACTTTTAAAGGCCAAACAGCGCGCGCGCTGCCTGCTGCAAATGCCAGGCAACAACAACAACAACAAATACATGTACAAACATGCTTTAATTTATTATGGTTGATTGAAGGTCTGTGCTGCGCTTATCAAGCCGACAAATTGCTTAAATATGACTTCCGCTGCTAGTGCGCCTAATATGCAAGGAAGCCAGTGTAATATCAACTCTAAGCTCAAGCTGGAAGCCAGCGTAATGCGAACTGCTTTAATTGCTTCTCGCTTAGCTCAAACTGTGCTCTGTGGCAGCGGCTTTCAAACTGTAACAGTGAAAACAGTGTTACGTTTATCAAGCTGGGAAATTGCCTAAATGAAACTGCTGTTGCTAGTGTGCCTAATATGCGAGCACGCCAGTGTAATTCCAACTGCTTAAGGCTAAGCACAAGCTGAAAAAGCCAGTGTAGTTCAAACTGCGTTAGGCTAATCTCAATCTGTGATCAGTCGCAGTGGCTTTCAAACTGTAACAGTGACTTCAATTTGTTAAGGTTGATTAGAGGTCTGTGCTGTCACTTTCCCTTCTAGTATGCCTAATATGCAAGAGCGCCAGTGTAATTCAAGCTGCCAGCTTAAGCATTGCTCAGTAGCAGTGACTTTCAAACTTTGACTACAGAGTAGTACTGTCTGCACAGAAAAAGCTCGTTATTTAGCAAGAGCTGCATCAGGCTTTCAGCTTTACAGCTAGCTGCTATGATAAATAAGGGTTTTGTTTTGCGCTTAATGTGCGGGAAACCAGATTTATCAACATAATATGCCCTGGTATTTTATTTTTTTTTTATGCCTTGCTGTTTTGGTGGTCGTTTGTGCTTTGTTTGGCACGTAGCCAAAAAACAAAAAAAAAATATATAAACTGTAATTCTAAACCAGGCAGAGAGCAATAAATAATGCGAAAGATGCTAAAAATAAAGGAAGATGAGCTCAGCTTACTTTGGCTGTGGCTGCTGTGGACAAAAGAGACGGACAAAAGATTAAAGACACGTCTGTAGTATATCATATATTGTAATTGTTGTTGTTCTTGTTGTTGTTGTTGCTGCTGCAGTCGAAGGGCAGCTGCAGCTGCGCAGTGACACACCGAAGAGGTGAGCAAAGAGAGAGAGCGGACAATCGGAACGTAGCTGTAAAACGTAAAATCTGCGAGCGAGCGCGCGAGATAGCAAGAGAGAGAGCAAGCAGTAGAAACGCAAACAAAACAACAAAAAAATTAATCCCACAAAAGAGGTTATATTCGCATTAAATAGGTAAAGAAAATTAAGATAGAAATTGAAATAGAAATGGGTATGGAAATAGAATATATATATAGAAAACAAAAAAAAAGAAAGAAGAATAGACTACATTTGGCTTACCTGTGTAACGGGATCCTTCATGATGAGCACATCGGTAACGGTGCCAAACATGTTAAAGTATTCCTTCAACTTCTCGGACGATGTCTGCCAGCTGAGGCCGCCCACAAAGAGTTTGCCGGGTGCGGGATCCGAGAGGCTGCCGCCGCTATTGCTGGGCGTGGAGCGGCCCGATGAGCTGCTCTTGATGCTCAAATTGGCTGCGCTGCCATTTTGAGCAGCACCACCATTCACATTCTCGCCCGTGAGCAGAGCCAAGGCAGCCTGCTGTGCTGCCTGCTGTTGTTGTTGTTGCTGGTTGCCATTGGTAATAGCAGCATTCTGTACATTCGCCTGATCCTGTCCAGTTGTTGGCTGCTGTTGCTGCTGCTGCTGTTGTTGAGCTTGAACAACGACGCTTTGCTGTGTCTGTGTCTGCACCTGAGCTTGTGCCTGAGCCTGTGCCTGAGCCTGTGCTTGAGCCTGTGCTTGTGCTTGAGCCTGAGCCTGGGCAGCAGCGGCACTTTTGAGCACCGCAGCTGTGGTCAATGTACCGTTAATGGCCGCCACATTGCTGTTGGCTATGGAGGCGACCAAAGCATTGTGCAGCTCCCGATTGTGATGGGGATCAATGAGGCCAGCGGCGGCAGCAGCTGCGGCAGCGGCTGCATTATCAATTGGATTACTGTGGGCAAAATAAAAATTGTCAGCGGTAAGCAGATTGTCATCACGTGTCGCAGCAGTTGGCGGCTGTGGCTGCTGCTGGTGCAACATTGTGGCGCCTTCCTTAAGCGCGTGCATTTCCTGTTTCAGCTGAATCTTGGCGGCCGTGTAACAATTAATACCGTTTAACAATGATTTTCTTTGCAATTTTCTTTTATAATTTGACGTTTTAATTGGGTTCGTTTCGTTTGACGTTTCTAACTTTTTGGCTGGGCGTTGCTTTAACTTTGTTTTTGTTGCCAATGGCAATGGTTGGCGCTTAGTTATTTAGTTGATTTCTTTTCAACAAGCACATAAATTAATGCAAATGTTTCCACAGCACGAAATCAAAATAATTCACTTGAAAATTTACTAGCAGAAAAGGAATATATATATATATATATATATATATATATAGACTTATATAACTCTAGATATAAAACTATATGCGTTGCCTTTACTGTACGTCTGCGCGGCGCGACTGTAGAATTCTGAATGCGTCGCAGGATGCGAACAAAATTTATTTTACGAAAGAGCGTGCGCAGAGGCATTCGAAAATACAACACACACTCGTACACATACACACACACACACACACGCACACTGAGCAAAGACAGCTGTCACATGCATATCATGTGCCTGGGGTTGCCCTACACGTTATGAGGGTTGTCAAGTAGGTAGCAGGACCTCAGTACAGTGTTGCACAGTTTATCTCACAGGTGGCAGTGTTGTTAAGTGTGTGTTTGTGGTGTTAAATGTGTTGACTTATGAAGTGTTCTCAAGTGACTGCTACTGGGAAACCACTTGAAATGAAAATACCTAGTACAATTTTAGTGTATTTAGGGTCTTTACATGCCATAAAAATAAAAGGTATTGAGAGCTGATCGTTTTTTTTTTTCAATTCAATTGCGAAAGTTAAAAATTACGCCATAATATCAAAAACAAAAAACATTTTCCTTTGTAGACCAAAAAAAGGACCACATTCGAAAAAAAAGTGCCAGCCTTTTCAGTTTAGAAAAATTCTTTAAAGATACGGAAAAACGCATAAATTTAATCGAAAAATCGTGAAAATATCTCGCTATATAACTGTTAAATAAAAAATAATTTCATTTTTCTTTTCTCAGATATTATTGTAGTTTCGATAAAGTTTAGTGTATCACGTAATAGGACGAATAAAAGCCATGTGTACTTAACACAAATTTAGTACCATTTAAAAAAAAAAAGAGTTCAAATGTACCAACTAATAAATAATGTACCAATTTTCGTACCAAATGTGGCAAACCTGGTTACAATTAATATTCGTTAGACCAAAATTCGACCAGAACTAGAAAAAAAGGCGAGAAAGCCTTTCGAAATTTTATTTAAATAACTGTTTTCAAGGTTGATTGAGAATTGTTGTTGAATTGAATTGTTTAAAATTTATTTTAATTTAATGCAAAATAGTATAAAAGGTATTTTCTATTCGATCACAATCGATTAGAAATTTATTGCTTTTTTATAATTTTTTGGCAATTCAGTAACCATTAATGTCGTACTTAATTTTCTTCTTTTTATAAATAGGCATTGCCAGTCATTATAATTTCTATGTTGGGCGTCACTTTGGAGCTCCTTGCCATAATGCGTCTGGCAGTAACCCGTGATGATGTTTGGTATACTCGAGGACCAGCAGCATGCGAAACAGTTGAAACTCGTAAGGGTTACAAAGTGCCAATACGCAAGGTTAGTAAATATTTAAAACAAACAATTGAAATCAAATTTTTAATATTTTTATTACAGTTTTTGGTCGTAGGCCAGAAATATGAGAATCCACCGGGTCTCATTGAAGCCTTGCAAGGCGATACATCTGGTCCTGCATGTAAGTTTTAGTTAAAAAAAAAAAATATTCAAAATCTTCAGCGCTTCCATACAAATTTGACGCTTCCTGTGAACTGGGCTCCTTATCAGCCGAGTTTTCTTTAAAATTAATTGGTTCACTTTGTCGACTTGGAGGCGTTGAAAATTCGCAAAAGCAATTGAATCCAAAAAAAAAAAACAAAATTAATGCACATATATTCAAAATTTGCTTCCAGTCGACAATAGTAAAGATAATGATAAGGCTGAGAAGGGTGACAATGAGAAAAGTGGCAGAAGTGGAGGAATGACCGCTGCGATAATAGCCGCCAATGCTGTCTTAGCTGCCGGAGTTATATATATGGCCATGGTTATATAGAGCACAGGGGAAGCGTCAAGTTCAAAGCGATGTTCATCTTTTATTCACATTTAATTTCCATTCAAATTTGCGGTTCTTTACAGGCGAGAAAAAGAATGATGATAAAAAAAAAAAAAAATAGTATACTACTCGTATAGCGAAAGTTCGGCCGGCCCCAGCGCTACCTCAGAGAGTCATAACAGAGTCAGGAACTCAATCGCTTTGACTGGACTTTTATAGAATCTTACCCATGCAATTGGACTGCAGAGTTCACAGACAGAAAGCACGCAAACTCCATTGATTCTAAATTATAAGTTACCAGATTGTGATCCAAACTATAAAACAGTTAAAATAAATTATTTTACTTTGGCTCAGACCGGCAGGATATGAAATTCAATGTCTTTTATTTTTTTTATTTGCAACCACTTGTCAAATGAAATTCGAGATGTTCTTTGGCAAACAAAAACAAAAACCACAGCCAGACCGGAAACTGACTTGCAATGCAGCTCAAACTGCTCTATAAATGTGGGTTTGACATGTACTGGAAACTGGTAAACGCAAGCAGTACACAAAGCAGCTCAGAATGCAGTGCAGCATGCAGTGTAAAGCAGTGCTGCAATCAAATTTAAATTTAAATGTTGCGCGCGCATTCAAACGAGATGTGCTCGAAAACTTTGTGATTTATTAATTTTGCGTAAATTTTTCGTAATGCTTTGCTATTGTTCTGCTTTGTTTTAAGGTTTTTGTGCATATATGAAACACATTTTAAATTTGCTTCTTTTTGAAAATAGTTTTGACTTGCTGAAATGGGCTATATTCTTGCAAATTCCTGTTGGACTCTTCAAACACACCTCGCATGAAATAGCCAAGAGCATTTACTGCGTTACTGTAGACTTCTCGAGCGAATTGCTGTACTTTCTGTGCTGTCAACTGTCGGCACTTTGTTCCAATGCAGCTGCGCAGTGCGTGGGACAAGAACAAATATTAAATAAGCCCAAAAAAAATATCCCTTAAAATTAGTTTGCTAGGACAATTCTGCTCTCTAAGCAAGCGGCATTAAATTGAGACAGATTTCCTTGGTGTATGCGAGTGTGTGTGTGTGTTTGTGTGTGTTTTAATCAAGAAACAAATCGAGGCAGAGACGTTGGCAGAGCACAAACGCGTTATGTGCGTTATTGATTTTGAAGGACAGTGTCACAGACACAGACACACACACACATACACACATACACGTTGCGACAGCCAGGAAGAGGAAATAATGCTAAAGGATATTAAATTTATTAAAATAGATTGCAAAATAATTCAATAAAGCCAAAACGCAGAGCAGCAGCTGCATACAATTTTTGAATTTTGGCTGTGTGTATGTGTGTGTTTGTGTGTGTGTGTGTCGGTTATTGAACTTGGCAATTTTTGGGCAAATTGGTTTGTGCAACAAAATGGGCGTGTCGTGCACAGCAGGCAATAGACATTTGTATGGCCGCGCTGCTACTGACCCACAAAATGTGTGTGTATTAAAATATTTATGGGGGGGAGGGACGCACAATAAAATGTTAAGGAGCAGGGGTTTTGATGGACTAAAGCGAAATAGTATTCAGAGTGACATACACGACTACAAATAGAAATATTCCAGGCAATGACATCAGCAAAAGGCAGCGGCACCTTAAATTCTAATTCGATTAGGCGCACTTACAAGCGCCCTTACCCCTCACATCCTCACTACTTAGCTGCCTGCTAAGAATATTAATTGGCAAGCAGTTTAATTTCGTGCAATAAACAACACGTACAATTGCTATTTATATAGTACTTAATAAAACAAAACTAGACCACATAAATCATCAAGTTCAATAAGGCAAAGGACGCGTTAAACGCAGTTTAAAATTGCATTGGAAATTCGTTCAGGACACGCAACACAAAAACGAGCCAAAAGGAAAAACTCAGTTAAGCGGAAACAAAAAATATACATATATCATATTTTCATTTTGCCGGCAAAGAAACAAGAGCAACAACAACAGTACTAACACTACTAACAGCAATAAGAATGGGAATGCGATTGGGAATGGGAATGGGAATGACAAGCTGTTGCCTCAGGGCGCACGCGGCGTATGCGTCACGTTATTCTTTATTTATGTTGTACGAATATGTTTGCAAAAATTGTTCAGATAAACACAAAACACAATGCGACAGCTTCATCAATAGATATTTGTGGCCTGCAATGAAATGTTTAAGAGAGTGTGAGAGAGACAGAAAGAGAGAGAGAGAGCGAAAGAGAGAGGATGAGAGAGTGAGCGGATGCACATGTCTTGGCCAGTGGGTTTTCTGCGGAATCAATGGAGGATTATCACATGCTTTATTGTGTCCAATAGTTGGCACAGTTGAACTGTTTTGTAGTTCATTTAAAGATGAGTTAGACTAAGCATGTGTCGGTTAGTCAAACATTAAAGTTAAATATACAAAAAAAATATAAAAATAAATGAGATCTAATAACCTTGTGAAATGCAAGCTTTTAAATAAATCTGTACTTGAACCAAATCATTTTTCATAGTTGTGATTAACATTTTGCTCTACCTTAAATAGACTTCTTTTGCGCCGAATAACACAATCATGCTTCGCTAGAGAAAAGCACAACTAGAGATTACACAATCTAATTGAAATAGTCAAGATACAATATGGAGACTTTTGTCGTTAAGTCAGTGGATTGAAACTATTTGTATATATATTCAAAAAGGTTTAACTAAATATTCCATCTAAAAAGCCCGTTTAATGAGAACTATTCGTTAAAATATAAGGTTTGAAATGATTGTTATTTCTCTCAAAAATGGCAACAGAAATACGAAAACGATTTGGAATAAAAAGCTCTTGAAAACGGGTAACAGGACTGATATACTGAACTTACAATCACATCAATTCTAGAATTTTCTACCAGAATTCGGTGCGCAACAGTCATATTTCAATCCTTTTTGAAATGTTAGTATTTAGTATCAATTTATACTTTGTTCTTAAAACATTTTACTAACATTAATGTTTATTAGAAAACCCTCTTTTCTGCAAGAAAAAAGTCTGATAACTCAAACAGCTATCAAATAAACTATCAGCTGCGTAACAATTTTAACTACATGATCCATAAAAACAACTTCCAACACATGAGATTACATGTGCCCTTAAATTTTAACTATTCTAAACAACATTGTATGTTGACTCTTTGATACGTCTAGTTTATCTTTAAGAATAGAAAGAATGTAAATGGCGATTACCTAGACACATTAAACGCCCACACGGCTGCAATCAGCTTAAAACCAACAAATTGCAGCTGCATTTTAAATGACAACAAAACCGATGCACAACATCAGCAACAACATCAACATCAACCACAACAGTAGCTAAATACTTGAAATGCCTGCAAGGATTTACAGCACTCGTGTGCGCCCCTCTCAGCTGCCCACGCTGATGCACCTGCATCTACTCTCCCTACTCCCTCTGTTGCTGTGGCTCCTACACCGATTGCAATCATAATCGCAATCCGAATCGCAGTCGTTGCCACAATGCGCATTAAGCATGGCACAAAATGCGGCGCTAAAAGTTATGTAGATACAAAACTGCAAGGGTAAATTGTGGCGGGGTGTGCGGGGGATGCTATGCTGTGCTTGCAGCTCTTGCATTTTCATTGAGTAAAATGCCACCAAAAATGTACATATATGTAGGAAATGGGGGGCGGGCGGCTGCGGGTAGAGGGTAGAGGGTGCAGCAACCCTTACTCTTCACTTGGGCAGCATATGGAACAACTTTATTGTTTTTACATTTGATTTTTATGGTGGATTGTTGGGCTTGAAAGCGGGGGGTGGTGGTAGATGGGGTGTTCTGCCTGGCACTTGCAGCGCTCGCAAAGTGCACGTCGAACAACAACGCATAAATTCAACACAGCAACAACGACGACGACGACGACGACCAACTCGCTTGGAAATGTCTATATATCATCATGTAGCAGCGCGGGGGTGGGGTGGGGTGGGGCGGGGTGGGTTGCTTGGTTGGACGGACATTTTGTTGGGGGGGTTGAGTGTTTGCGCCCCTGGAAATGCAGAGCGTAACACAACTGGAAAACCACCCCCAAAGAGAACATACACAGAAAAAAACATTTAGCTAACGTGATGCAGTCGCAGGACCTAACTAAATGCTACAGAGAGCGCATAAAACAGTTGGCTTAGCTTAGCCTTAGCCTGACAACTACCCTTGTCATCAACAGCAGCACATTGGGGGAGAGTTTTGCAATTGGAATGCGCGCGCAACCCTCAAAAAAAAAAAAGAAAAAGAAAAAAAAAAAGAAATATATATTTGGTGCGTGGTAACGACGACAACGACAGCGGTCGCTTCCTTGGCTGCCTTTCAGTCAACTTTAGGTTTTCGTACGTGCAATTTCTCCCGGCTCAACGACGGACCGTTTCAGACTGTCGAGCAAGCTAAAATCAGCTAATTAAAATGCCTTCAACATTTTGGATAGCCGTGTCAAGTGAAATGCGTGTTGCTGGCCAACATAAAACAGCAATGCATAAAATGTTAAAAAAAATTTAAGAAAAATTAAAACCAAAAAAAAAAGAAAAAAAAAAAAGAAAACAGTCGAAAATATATAACCTATGGATAAACGTAGCGCTTGCCAGTGATATTGTCCTGTCACAGCAGTATTGTAAATTAAGCAATTGGTACTGCTGAGCCGGGGCATTAACATTGTTGAGCGTCATTAGCAACCAGAGCCTGGAGAAACCAGAGAAAGAAAAAAGAAAAAAAAAAAACTATGCGGCAAATAGAGAAATTCAAAACATAAAACACATACACAGACACGCACATTAAGCATGCATACATGTGTGTATATACATATACGCGACCGGAAAAATCAATTTTCCATTTTTAATTCAAAGCTCAAAGCGACGGCAAAACTCTACGCACACACATACACAAAGACATACACACACAAATACACATACACGCAGAGAGCGAGTAGGTTTTCTCTATACATGCTGCGTGTGTGTGTGTGTGTGTATTTGATAGCAGCCAAAAAGGATAAGCAGGATGCTGCAAATCACTAGCTAGGCCTGAAACACAGACAGAGACAGCAGCAACAAAGAGCAAGCGAGTGAGACAATCAAAAATAAAAAAAAATAAGAAAATAGTGAGAGGGTGGCAGAAAGAGCAAAAGAGAGCGTTTAAAAGAGCATGACGAGTATAGACAAAAGCTGGCGAAACGTTTTGGCAATTGAAACAAGCACCAAAAAGTTACAAAAACTTGTATCAAAACATATATAGTTGTCGTGTGCAAAAACAACGAACAATCAAAACGAAGGAATTTTTTCAAAAATAATTCAAAAACGTTTGAGAAATGCATGAAAATAACATATTTGAAAGTTTTGGGCGCGACCACACCCACGAAATTGAAAGGGGGGGAGTTGTGTGGGGGGATGTGTTTCAATTGCCAAAATGTTGCCAAGCCAAATGCCGGGTCCTGGGTTCTGGGTCTGTGTCCGGTTCCAGGTTCTGGGATGCTGCTGCGACTGCAGTGCCCAAAAATACAAAAAGAAAAAAGAAGAATATAACTAAAAAGCAACCCCTAAAAGTACGCGACGCAGCGCATTAAGGGCGTGAGGGCAAGGCGCATATAGCCCAAAAAAAAAAAAAAAAAATGAAAAGAAAAGAAAGAAAAATGAATTTATGTACAAGAACCCAACAAGAATGACAAAGATTTGCAACAACAAAGATGAATTGAGATCTAGCAGCCAGCTGAAAAATGAGATTTAATGCAGAGTGCAGGCTGAAAAAACGTTAAGGGTTGCTTCCCCTATTGTTCTTGTTATATGCGTTGAAATCATGATGATGATGATGATGTTCATGTTGATTATGAATAGGGCGAGCAGTCAGTTATGTTCTTCGCCTTTTTGGTAATTGCACAAGCATCAAAGTGTGTGTGTGTGTGTGTGTGTGTGTGTGTGTGTGCTAACCGTTGCTAAATACTTCGAAATTGGTTAAGCGTGTGTTGTGTTTATCAAATTGACAACGCTTAACTGTGCCTGAGGTAGCCTAATTGTTTCAACAAGCTTTCCATCCATCCAACCATCCATCGGGTTATTATGGCCTGCGTTGTGGGTTGACATTTTGTGGTCTAAAGTTATAAGTAGTTTGCATGTTAAGTTAGCTTAGTTGTGTGTTTTTGTTACTTTGTGTGGTTTAGGTCAAATGTAATCTAATTGCCATTACCTAAAGTTCTATGCAGCTTTGTGGCTTTGTATAAGTATGTCAAGATAAGACCAACAACAACTAATCAGCAACTGTTGTTTTATAATGAAATGTGAAATGAATGCAAAGTAAACTTTTCAAAATGAGCAATTTAATATGTGCAAAGTACTGTTGCAGAGTTTTTCTCATATATTTCATTAGCATAAAACTATAAAACTAAACTATAAGTAAGCAAAAATTTATAAATAAGTAATTGGCAAACGCATATGAAACAAGTTAGAATTCTCTATTCCAGTATAGTAGACTTTGAGACACTCTATACTTGTACTCTAAAAAGTTCTAGAGTAAATTCATAGTTTATTGAATAGGTGCTTATTTTCAAAATGGTAAATTTGGACGGTTTCATCGATGGCCGTTGATGTAGGGAAAAGTTTCCGAATTTTGAAATAAACTGAAACCCCTATATTATGTTTTTATAATCTTTTAAATCTGTCCGTATGTCTGTCCATACGGACAGAACCAAATCGAGTCGGCTGCTGATACTGAGAATATACATATACGGAAGAAAGCAAGGTATTCTCTAGAGATTTTTGGTTGCTTTGCATTTTCATTCGCTCTTAAAAACAGCCGGTGAACAAAAGCTTTGATATATTTAGTTTTTTGACTTATGAAAGAATCGTTGAAACTATTTCAATTTAATTTCAACCAATTTATAGACGAATTAAATACACAAAACCCTAATTCGTCTGGTTTCAAAGCTTCAGTGAAATTACTAGAGATTTTGTTGAAAACACCACCAAAACCAATTTTAAAAATAAAACAACATTTGTTATACAAACAATACTGTTTTTCTGAACTATCTGCATTATATCTTATAAACATTTGATTTGTTTATGTTATTCATTTTACATATAACAAAATCTTTATTAATAAATGCACTAATTTTCAGCAGCTCAAACCAATCAAACATAGGGGATGCTAACTTGTTTCACATAAAAGTCATGGGCCTGTCCACTTGCTTGAAAATTAAAGAGTTGCCACACAACTTTTAAGCTTTATCTTAATAATTTTATCCATCAAAAAGTATAATAAAAGTGAGCATAAATATAAAACAAAATTATTTGAGAAAGCTAGCAACCCTATAGCTTTGCAACTGAAGCCAAATCTCTAGAGATTTGCGTGACATCCCCGATATACTTTATAGGGTCGCAGATGCCTTCTTCTATCTATTACATACTTTTGGGGTACATAGTTTAATTGGAAACAGGACAAAATTACAAAATTGAATAAATCCTTAAAACATAGGTAAGAAAAATTGGACTCAAAAACCTGTTAAATCAAAATCGTGAAGTTACTATTGTAAATAATTATCAAAAATGACGTACAGTGCTTACTTTGATACCAAATCTACAGTGACAAAAGAAATTAAATTAGCAATATTGATATTTTTGAATGGAAAAACTAAAAAAACCCTATTCATAATTCTGTTATTATCTCATATCTAAAAATGTTAATAATACCATTATAAAATGCATAAAAGTCCAGTCTAAAAATATATCCCACAACGTTCCGTTAACTGCCATTAAGCACTGTAATGCAATTAATGTATAGCTTTTCAGCTATTTAAATAAAATCTCGTACACATACATACACATGTTAACTTTACAACTTTTTCTTTATAGTAAAAACCTATTACTTAATGCTATTGACCCTATTTGCATAAAGCTTTTAGCCAGTTGCTGATTAATTGAAACGACAACAAGCAATATGAGTATTAAAAGATGTCAGACGATGATTAAAATAAAGCAAAAATTATGCTGACCTAAAAATAAAGCAAGTAAAAATTGTTCTCTACGGGTTGCCGAAGATTTAATGCTCTTGCACAAATAAAACAGCTCAAATTTCGATCGTAGAGTGCATATATTGACAGCTCAATATTTTTTCAAAGTTCTCAAGAGAAACAAAGTGTACAAAAACCTTTAATTACTTTTAAAAACCTTAAAAAAAACAAAAACGTTGCAGGATCTCCCGACTGCGATATACTCTGTTTTCCATACATTTAATAAATTACATTTTTGTAAAGACTACTTATATACTTTTAAACTGTTCTTAAGCCTAGGTAAAGTGAGTTTGGCTGAGTTAACTTGAAAAACAAAAAAGTTTTTCATACAAAAACTTATGTTCAACCGATTGTTCCTATGGCAGCTATAATTATATCTTATCTTCTTATCGTCCGATTTTTATGAAATTTTGTCGAAATGTATAAACTGTTCTTAAGCCTAGGTAAAGTGGGTTTGGCTGAGTTATCTTGAAAAAAAAAGTTTTTCATACAAAAACTTATTTTTCAACCGTTCGTTCCTATGGCAGCTATATGTTATAGTGGTCTAATCTGGCTGATGGTAGCACTTTGTAGCACCAACATGTATTACCAAGTTTAGTTGCTCTAGCCTCAAAGCTGTGGAAAAAACCTGCGTTCATACAGACAGCCGGTCGGACGGACAAACATTTCCCAAACCCAACATAATCTTTTTTCCAATTTGGAAAACAGAGTATTGCAAGACTTATAAAACAGTTATATAAAAAAGCTTTTTAAAGATTATGCAATGTTATTTTAAATGAAGCGTGCTAAATTACATAACAACTGTCAACTAAACGTGGTCATGAAATATTTCAAATGAATTACAGAAAAGGTCGTATTTTTGATAATGTGGCCTAGAAAAAACGATAATGCTCGCTAAAAACTACAAAAATAGCAACCTGTACTAAAGTTAACAAGCATACAAAAACATATTTTAAGATTACTTTAGTTTATTTTAAGTCGGCCAAGCCCGACTAAACCTTAACAACTTCAAATCAACAGTAAAGCGCAAGGGTATTAAGTATAAAGAAAAGGAAATGATGTTGCTGTTGCCGGTGCCGGCACGCATACACACAAGCACACAGATGCACGCACGCACATATACACACAGCACGTACACACACACAAGTGCTAATGCATATATGACACTCTCACATGCACATGATGAATGATGGAATAGGTAAAGGATAGCAGACATAACATATGTATGTATGTATGCAAATGGTTGAGCGGGTGTATGTATGTATAATATGTATGTATGTGTGTAATGGATGTAAATAGATGGAAGGACTCAAGGGTTAAGGTAAGTGCAGATGCAGGTGTGTCGACCCTGCCCAGTTGCCATATATGCAAATTGTCGGTGGTTTTGTCAGCTTATTAAGTGCTTGAAAGTGCATAAAAAAGGACAACAACAAGCAGAAAGTGGGCGAAAGGACTGCAAACGCAATGCAGTTAAACCAGGCACTCGGAAATGAGAGCGAGTGTCAAAAAAAGTTAAATGCAGCTGGGACAGAGTTACTACATATCCTTCAAATATTGTTTGAAAAGTGTCAACAGGATTCGGTCGCCATGCATGTAATATTGTTAATTAAAAGGTGTGACAAAGGTGGGCAGGGCAAACAACGTGCAACGACACACACAAAACTAGCTCAAGTTTCAAAGCAAATAAGTTGTGTGATATGAATGAATGTGTATGGATGTGTATCGGAGTGTGTGTCTAAGCAAGGATATTCAGCTAGAAGCAGCTAATTTACATGCAAATCGACAATAAGAGCAGCAGGAAGCTCTCTGTACACTAAGCTGATGGGCTGAACACAGAACCATCAGACAGGAAGAAATACATTTAAGATTGAAGAGGCCGACGAGAGAGGCTTAACCACAAGGACCTCTCTTGTTGGCGGCAAGCCGGAAATGCTGTCATGGCAATTGACTAGCAGGAAGCAGGGGCCAGAGATACTTTGCTTAAAAGTTAACTGCTGTTGGGGTAAAGTTTAATGATTATTTATTTATAAATAGATGGCGGGGCAAACATTGGAGGAACCCATAGCGACATTTTGACAGCCATTGAAAGCCAACTAGCAACTCATTTTCAACTTTGTCTTTGGGTCCTTTTTATTATTATTTATTTTTTGGATTGGCTTGCCTCAAGCTAAGTGCTGACGAGCTTAATTGAATTTAATATGTCCTGCAGCGCGCTGGGGGGTAACTATGTAAGTAGCATAAGGCTCATATGGCAGCCCCTAAATATTCAGCACATTGAAAGGGTTGTTTTGTAAAAAGAAAAGTTTGCTTTGTTTTGCCCAGTTGCTGGTGGAAGCTGTCACAAATTTAATTTAGCAACTTGCCGATTTCAAGTGGGTCAGTCGAGTGTCACAAATCGTTTATAAAGCATGCTTGAATGTGACAAATGGAAACGGCAGGATAAAAAGCTTTCAAAAGCTTTAGGTGCAGACATTGTACAAGTTTCTTTGAAAGCTTTCATCACGAGCTGCATTGTGGCAAAAGAGTTTGATAAGGCTTTGATTTTGAAATGGTTTGCGTCCTGTCTGTATGCTTAAAGCTCAGGCTGCTATAAAATTGACATAAAAGGAGTTGAACTTAGATAAGTGCAAAGGATTCGAGCAGTTTAGTTGCTATAAAGCAGTGCAAGAAGTTCACTGTAATGGCAAATTGTTAAACGAATCTTCGATTCATTTGAATGAATAACAAATACTCGGAAAATAGAGAATTGACTTTGCTGACATGTATTTTAAATGATGAAATTTGTGATATAAAATGAAACTAACCAAAAAATATAGTTGTTTTAATATTTCCTGGTGAAACGAAGCAACATATTTTAAGCAGATATTAAGGATAAAATAAATTAATTGGCTTTAGATAGCCTATATAAAATGTTGATAATTTTGTGTGCAACTGAAGGAGCTATTCATTAAGATATTATCTGTATTATTACAAAGCCTCGAGCCAAAACTAGAATTAATCCGCACCAGCAGTATATTTAATATCCCCAAGTATGAAAATAACATATGTAAGCAAATTATCAGTCTTAGATTCGGCTTAACTGATGTGCTCAATACATTTATGGGACTTATTGTTTACATAATGCCCAGTAAGAACAAGAATAGAAACATAAAAGCTGAGCCAGCTAAGCACTAAACCCAAGGCGCAGTAGCAAACGCATCCTTGTCAAAGACGCAGGATGCAAAGTGAAGTGGTGCTTGGGAAAATGCTTCAGTTGCATAGTGGAAGAGCCAAAACCCCAGACCAGGTCGTCCTTACTTCTACACAGTGAGGCGGCACTTGTCTGGTAAATGCTGACACCAAGCCGGCTCAAGTATTTTGCGGGCAAATAGTCGACTAGAAAGTAAAGGCATGGGCTATGGAAATGGGTGTGGGCGGGGGAGGTGGGGATTGAGATTGGGGGGCGTGAGTGTGTTACCCACCCGCAACGTAATAAAAGTCACTCGAGTGACATTTTTGAGCTTGCAGCTATATAAGCTGAATGCAAACAAAGCGAATGCTGGCCCCAGCTCCAATTCCAATTACAATTCTGAGCACCATCCGCTTTAGCTTTAGGCCTTTTGCTACTGTGTATCATGTCTACTCCCTGCACTGCTGCTGCTGGCCCTTTTCAGTCGCATTTTTAATCGATTATGGCAACGAGTATTGTTTCCTGCAAATCCTGTCTGAGTGTTGCATTACAGCAACAAGCCAAATGCCTTACAAACATTGTACATTGAACTTGCCGTCTATCGCATTCTGCTGAGCCATCAGCAATCACTCCATATGAGTGCTAGAAAATGCTTCAAAATTAAAATGTCGCCTGCCTGCTGCTCGCCTCAACAATATTCTGCAACATATTCAATAAAAAATACAGAAATTTGCTATCTATGCAGCTAAATCTTCAAGTGTGCACTTGAGGAGCTCATTTTTCAAGAACCGCGCGAGTTCCTTTCACTAAAGATAAAGCAGGCGCTGCAAGAGTATCCCCATATATACCGAAGAGTCTCTCACCTAAACAATTTGGTTACTTTTTATGCTTTGTTACCTTCGGGGTGTTTTTTTTCACTTTTTTCACTTTTTTGCTGTTGTTTTGTTTTTGTCACGTTTTTTGTTAAGCGATCAGCGATAATAAAAATGCACATTGTTTTCCTCGTTTCGATTCAGCTTCAGTTCCTGCTCCAACCTCCAAATTCAGCAACAGGAAATGCACGCGCCGGATGTCGTTAAAATGGCGACGGGTTCAGGTTTTAATATTGTTTTCCTTGCAACGACATGTTGCCTTCATATTTGTTATGTTTGCAGAATGTGTGAACTTACCTGTAATATAATCAAAAAAAAATATATATATTAAGATTGATTAGAATAAAATGTACTTAGCAGGCATAAAATGTAATATTGTTTAGTTTACAAGAAACGAGTATGTTGAACAATATGAATTATAATCGTGTTGAAACTGAATAAATGTTTTCAAGTTAATCAAGTTCTGGCAAGAAATATTTTGCTTGTTTTGCGGCGAGAATGTAAGCAACTTTAAATTCTTGACTTAAACTTAATTCTAACTTTAATGCTGTAATAAACATAATAATACATACATTATTCTATAAAATAAGTTAATCTAAGCTTAAAAATAGCCTCATAAGCCAATTAATACTTTCGGTAACCTACGATAATGCGATTATTGATAATATATATATACAAATAAACAAAAAATTGTTCTTGAATTATAAAACAATGTTAAATGTAGAATTTGTCCTATTTCTAAAGGTATGGAATTTAAATAGATTTTAAGCGAGTTTGCATTTTAACAGTTTGAGAACTCTACACATGAAAGTCTTTGGTGGTTTTTCAAAAGAATTTATAAATATTATATTAATCATATTGATTTGGAAACAATGATTGGTCGAAAGAGTACTGATTACATTTTTCTCAAGTCAAAAATTGATTCAACTGACTATTGAAAACAAGTAAGAACGTTGCAGTCGGATGCACCCTACTGCGATATACTCTTTTTTAGCCCCAGAAGTGGGCATGGCAATTGTATTTTTGGTAAATCTTTCAAGTTTTGCCATCAATTTAAGTTTGGTTAGGCACGTTGTACAGGTTTGGGAGACACAAACTTTTTTGTTTTTCAAGATAACGCAACCAAAATCACTTTACCTAAGTTTGAGGACAGTTTACAAGTAGTCTTTACCAAAATTTAATTTATTAAACGTACAGAAAACAGTATAGCGCAGTCGGGAGACTCCGACTGCAACGTTCTTACTTGTTTTCATTATTATTATGTTACCTTTAAAAACTCGGTAATTCTTAAAAAAAACTTTTTTTTACATTGTCTACTTATGGTATGTATGGGCATGTATATCAAGTTTGGTTGAACTAGCTTCAAAGCTGTGTAACAAAATTGCGTAAATATAGACGAACATTTCACAAATTCAATGTTCTCAATACTCAATTTTCAATTTAGAACAAAAAGTTTATAAAAATAGTTGAAATAGCTTTCAAACTGTCGATATAAAAACACCCACCAATGGCTAGAAAGCTCTTACGTCTGCCAACTACGTATTAAGCTGACAGTTAGACCACACGTTTTGGTACATTGACCTATCCCAAAAAGCCAAGTGACAAGTGCTAAGTAACATGGCCAGAAACTTGGTCAGTGGCACATTGCACGTTGCTGTAGCTGGCCGTAAGAAACGAACTTTTATTGACTCAACAGATTATCAACTAATGAGCTGGATGAGAGTGAACGGTCTTACATTTATATATGTATTGGTTTTGTTTGGGTCTTTTTCTTATATACTTTGTGTGGGGGGCAACAATTACCGCTTGTTAAGCAGAAAGCGATGAACAGATGCCTGCAACTAAAGTAAAAAGTGTGAAGTGCTGCATATTAATAAGTTGTCAAGCCCGACAATGCCAACAAAAAATTCTTCAAAAACAAAATTATGCTCGTGTTGTACTAAGAGATACAAAACTTTCAAGTTAGTTGTTAAGACGAGTTCGTCGGCGTTGGGTGTTAATTTCAAGATTGTCGAAAACAAAACGAGCATGTGATATATGTGAACTATATTTACAAATCGGCAAAATATTACTTAAAAAGACAATGCAGTTTCTTTGGCTGCTGTTCATAAGTCAGTCAGGTGGGTAGATAATCATCAAAAGCCAAAGATTTGAATTTTGAAAAGTCGCTCCAGTTTCGACTAATGCGCTTGCGTTTTGCCAGTTTGTTTGTGGCACACTGCAGCTAAAGTACAGCAGGCCAAATCTACTGGCAGACTTAGTCATGAATCCAATGAGGAGCACAACAACAACAACTATGATGATTACAGTGCTCAGCTGGTCGATGCAGACAACAATCAATTGGGGGAGGAGCTAAAGCAAAGACAACGTCAACGGCAAAGGCAAAGCCAAAGCCAAAGGCCCGCAGTGCAAGTAAAAGTGACAAGTGAAGTGGAAAGTGCCATGATGAGGGCAGAAAAGCAACGTCTACCACTACTATTGCAACCTAATGGAAATGGGCATGACAATGACAGGACTGACATACAAAATGTAATGACATCAAACCAGTACGCCAGCAATTTAATGAGCCCCAACACGCTGCCAATATTGGAAAGGCATAACTTTGACAACGTCGTCGTCGTCGACGTCGACGATATCGACATCGATGATGGCCAAATGGTTGGTGATGAGCAACTATTGCGACTGCAGGACTACAATTTGCTCTACAATGCCGAACGGCAGACATACTTTCAGCTGCATACCAACAACCAAGCGTTGCATGACAACCCTTTGAATCGACAACCAACGAACGGTAATCGCTTACTGCAGCAAGTTGTGGGCAATACGCTGAGTGCCGCCTTTGGCCTGAATGGGAATAATAATGGCAAGAATACATTGACGATGACCACACAAACTGTAAACCTCTATGATGCTGACTCGTTGCGTCAATCACGATATAATCCATTTAATCCCACGCGGTAAGTTTGAATGATTCATGGTTCCCAAATGTGTTTCCATTTATATTTCAGACCCTGAACTGTTGAAGGTTTTTATATTCGAGTTGTTCATTTTACTTTACCCACTGTTATGTTCACTATTCTTGAGAATTCTTGATGCAAGGTCACTTAACTTAAGAATTATTGAAGAAAACTTCAGTATGTTTACTTTTATTTTTGACAAAAAATCAAGAGAAATAGATAACTTTAGAAACAGACTTGTTTAGAATTTTCACTAATACGGTCCCTGATTGGGTTTGTGAAATGTTTGTCCGACCGTCCGTCTGTCCGTCCTTGCGTTCGTCCGTCTGTATGAACGCAGGTTTGTCCACAGTTTTGAAGCTAAAGCAACCAAACTTGGTATGCATGTTGGTATATACCATAGGCAGACAAAGTGTCAAGATCGGCCAGATCGGACCACTACATATAGTTGCCATAGGAACGATCGGTTGAAAATAAACTCACTTTACCTAAGCTTACAAACAGTTTATACATGCTGACAAAATTTCATCAAAATCGGACGACTGCCTTAGGAACAATCTGTTGAAAATAAGGTTTTGTATGAAAAACCTTTTTTTTACCAAGATAACTCAGCCAAACACACTTTACTTAAGTTTAAGGACACTTTATAAGTGTTTAAGTAGTCTTTACAAAAACTTAATTTATTAAACGTACAGAAAACAGAGTATATCGCAGTCAGGAGATCCCGACTGCAACGTTCTTACTTGTTTTTATACAGGTATTTTTGACTCTATTAAAGAGGAAAAGGTGAATGTTTTCGTTTCTATTTCAGTCAAACTCTTGGCCACATTTTAGGGGAAAACTAAAAACCAACCTAAGATTAGACTAAGTTTTAATGTAAACTCAAATCAAGTGATTTTATTTTATTTTAAAGAAGCAAAGAAAAACACAAACTTAGCAAATAGTTTACACTTATAAAATGCAAATCTTCAGCAAAGCGTAATTAAAACCAACTAAAGGTCAGCTTTACATTACAAAGACTATTCACTTTCGATTGTAAAACTACTTCTTACATTCAACTTTTACTTTTTACAATAAGTTCAAATTATACTTGGGTATTTCTCATTATACAAAAGTAAAGTATTTTTCATCTATTACACTTCTTTCGCCCTACAGCATCATCATACATGGCTGGCTGGGAAATGCACATGCCAATATTTACAGCTATTTGGTGTCAGCTTATTTGAACGTGGGTACAGGTGACTATAACGTCTTTACTGTGGACTGGGGACGTGGTGCCATTGCGGATTATATAACGGCCAGCTATAGGGTGAAGCCAGTGGGTCAGGTGCTGGCCAAGTTCTTGGACTTTCTGCACGAGGAGGCGGGCATGCGTTTTGAGGATCTGCAGTTGATTGGATTTAGCATGGGTGCCCATGTGGCCGGTTTGGCTGCCAAGCACGTGCAGACGGGACGTGTGCGTGTGATACGCGCCTTGGATCCAGCATTACCATTCTTTCGTTATGCACAGGAGAAGGAGCGTCTGACAAAGGAGGATGCCGACTATGTGGAGGTTTTGCATACCAGCGTCGGCAGCTATGGCTTTGATCGTCCTTTGGGTCATGTGGATTTCTATGCCAATTGGGGCAGCCAGCAGCCGGGCTGCTTCTGGCATGAGTGCAGTCACTGGCGTGCCTTTGCGCTTTTCAAGGAGAGTCTGCATGATGATGATGATGATGTGGCCTTCGAGGCCAAAGGTTGTCAGCCCGCGGAATGGCAGCAGTTGACCCGCAACAAGCACTGCCCACAGCAGACGGGCATGCGTCTCCACATGGGTGGTGATTTGGGTGAACTATCAATGGAACAGTTGGCACAGCGTGAGGGTGTTTATTATTTTGAGACGAATGCGAAACCGCCATACCATATGAAGGCTGTTTTATAGTGTTTTGGTTGAACCAACCACTCACTGCGTTGACAAAACCATAGAAAACTATGTGGGGAAAAATGGTTTAAAAAAAATGAAAAAAAAAAAACACAGGAAAATAAACAGCAACAACTACAACAACGTAATGAGCAAATGCGCAGCGCGCTGTTTTTATTTCTAATTAGTAGGTGCATTTGTATGTGTCAAAGTGTATGCATGTGTGTGTTCCTGTGCATTTCTAAAAGCTGCGCTGCAAAATTAAAAAATGCTGCCATGTGTAAAATGCTTTTCATGCCAGTCACTGCCATTGCAAATAAAAGCTACCAACAAACATCTGAATGAAGAAAAAAAAAACATGACACAAAGTAGTTGGCGCTGCCATTTTTTGCGTACATAAAAATATTAGCAAAAATATCAAAAAAAAATACGTACAAGTATGCTGAAACATTACAGTGCATACAGTTCATGTTCAGAATTTTCGTTTTGAATTAACTTTAAAAAGTTATGCATATGTACGTTTTGTCGACAAACACACTCAGTTCAATTTTCACTTTTGGCAAGGTTCACTATACGAATTTCGATAAATAAAACTAAGAATACCAAAATTAGGAACACAAAATTAGGAAACTAGTAATTGGGAAATAAAAACAAGGAAACCAAAATTAGGAAAAACGTAATCAGGTAAATAAAATTGGGAAAGCAAAAATTAGGAAATGCCGATGTCAAACATATTTTATAAAAAATCCCGCGATTTCATAATAATTCAAAAAATTCAACCGGAGTCAGAAAAAGCAAAGCTACTTTTCCTAATATTGTTGAATTAGATTTTTCCTTATTCTTGTACTCTTTCCTTTTTTGAATTTCCTAATTTTGTTTTTCTTGATGAAATGCAAGTGAGTTCAATGCGCAAAGTGTTTTCAAAAGTGATTTTGGGAATATTTAAGGAAAATTAAGTTTTGCAATATCTTGCCGAAAGTGGCAACCAGAACACGTCTGATAGACATCGATTTTTTGTCAAAAAATGATTTTTTTTTGTTATTAGATAGCGTAGCTTTAACTGTCAGACAGATTTCGTTTCCGACAACTTTTCATTCCGAATCATTTTCGATTTTGCAATACTATTCTCAAAAGAAATATCTTTTCTCATTTCACTGACTTAAAAGAGAGACATCGATATTCAGAACAGAGAACAGCTTAAGTTTTGATGGAGATCGGAAATGGGAACAGTCCTGTATAGCTTTAACCTATAGTAAAAAGCTTTCAAATTCCATTACTAATTGAACAGAAGTGAAACTAGATTTCTGCTAAAAGTAAAAACATTATGAATTGTTGCCTCTGACACACAACAGCCAATGGCTATGTCAGTAGCATTTCTAGTAAACAGGTAATGTAAATGCAAGATACAACATTTTTGTAAATCGATATTCTACCATCAGTATTATTAACGCTCATCTGAGTTTCCATTTTCAGCTCCAAACAAATTTTCACTCAAAAACTGCCAAGTCTTGCACACTACAAGAGACATACCAGCATGTACATTCAACACCCACTTTGTAGTTCCAGATTGTGCCATAAGATTGTGTGCTAAAATTTAAAAACCTTTTTAAATTCATATGCATTGCTTTAAAGTCGATTCACTAAAGTTTTGTAGCCAAAAAGTGTAACTGAAGCAAAGCACAGAGCGTACAGCCGGCAGCAAAGCAGTCAAGCAGCCGCAAATTATGAGAGTTTTGTGTAATTTGTAGCTTGCTTTTTGGCTCGCGAGACCCACATAAATTACATAAAAACACACACATACAGACTGCACTCTAATGCTAAACAGTAACCCCCCCCTTTAATAGTCCGCCCGAGTATCCAGTGTCTGTTATAACTGCATATTGCATGCTGCATAGTTGTAGGCGCATGGCGCATAAATTAAAGATGGCGTCGCACGTTGGCCAAGTTAACGACTTGGCACTTGCCACTGCCACGCATTACACTTTAATTGGCCCCAGTGAGTGGCAAAATGTTGAGCATACTTTTTTTTGGGGCTTCCCCAAAATGGCGCACGGCTGCCATTAATGTGATTTTTCCGCATGATTTGACTGAACAGCCAATTGGCCAAAAACATCAAAATCGAGAGCATCCCAAGAAAAACGTGAGCAATGAGAATTGACGTGCGCAAATATTTGCTAAGGCAAAGAAAATGTTTTTTTGTATTTTTTTTATATTCCTGTGTGTTGGCTTTTCAGATATGCAGGCAACATTTTTTTACGAATTCTTCATTTTCGTTCACATCATTTTTCCCAATGAGCGCGTTGTGAGAAAATATGTGGAAAATATTTTACAATAAATAACATTTAGATTTAAGAAGCAGCCGTCTTTGAAGTCAGTAGCAACAAATTGCATATAGATTTATTGTTATTAAAGTTAGAAAAACTTTTGTTGCTTAGCTTCTCTAGGCGCCCCTAGCTTCAACTTTGGCATAATGAACTTTGGCTTAATGGAGTTTTGTTAAGCTTTGAAGTGGCTGCTCCTAGTGGACAGCTGGTAAGGTATGAGAGCAAAAGAGAGAGAGAGAGAGAGAAAGAGAGAGGGAGATGGGTTTGGGCTCTATTTATAGCACAATTTTGTGCAGATGCGTGAATTCTGTTCTGAAATTGAAATTGTCGAGTTGTGGTCTCCATTTAAATTAAAAAATTACACATTTTGGCAAGTTGGCGATGACTTTAAATTCAATTAAATAATTGGATTATGAATTTCATATTGAATTTGAGCGTATTTCGTTTCAAATTTAAAATTTAAATTAAACAAGTAAGAAAGTTGCAGTCGGAATTTCATACAAAAGCTTTTATTTTCAACCGATTGTTCCTATGGCGGCTTTAAGATATAGTCGTCCGATTTTGATGAAATTTTGTCAGCATTTATAAACTGTTCTTAAGTTTAGGTTAAGTGAGCTTGGCTGAGTTAGCTTGAAAAACAAAAAAGTCTTCATACAAAAACTTATTTGTCAACCGATCGTTCCTATGGCAGCTATATGTTATAGTGGTCCGATCTGGCCGATATGAACACTTAATCTGCCTTATTGTATATACCAACATGTAAACTAAGTTTGGTTACTCTAGCTTCAAAACTGTGGAAAAAACCTGCGTTCATACAGACGGACGGACGGACCGACAAACATTTCACAAACAATATACGCTTTTTTACTCCCTGTTCCCATTAAAAATGGGAAAAAGGCAGTTATAAAGTACTGCAAATGTGTGTAACAGACAGAAGGAAGCATTTCCGACTATATAAACTATATATATTCTTGATCAGCATCAACAGCCGTGACGATCTAGCCATGTCCGTCTGTCTGTCTGTCTGTCCGTCTGTCCGTATGAACACACAGATCTCGGAGACTACAAAAGCTAGAGACACCAAACTTGGCATGTAGGTTCCTGTATACCATACGCAGATCAAGTTTATTTCAATTTCGGATGCACCCCCCCGCACCCCCGCAAATCGCAAAAGACTCCCACAGCCACAATTTTTGGTACACATGTATGTTTAATCAATGTCTTTCGGATGTGTAAATTTCAACACGATCGGATAAATAGCACCAAACGTATGGAAAAACTTATTTCCCCTGTCTCAGCAGGCAGAAACAACAGTTTGACATGCACTGTGCAAGTTGAGTACGCTGCTTGCTTGTGTTGCCGCTGAACTGCTTGAAATGCAAGTTGGGAGCAGGGAGTCTCGTAGTCGGGCACACTCGACTAGAGTATTCTTACTTGTTTCATTTTGGAAAACAGAGTATAACAACGCTCAATTTGTTTCAAAAAATCAAAGTTTGCTTTCGAATAATTATTTCTTACTTATCTTTTGCCATTCTGAACATGAGAATTTCAGTTTAATCGTTTTGTATTAATTAAAAAGAAGGAAACGGCATTAGTTCACATTTTGATGTTAGAATTGAGATTATGAACAATATTTTAAAACTGCATTTGAGTTTAGTATTCAATTTTGTTAAAACTTAAGTCAAAGCAACAACTTTTCTAGCAAACAACTTTAGTCCACAAGGATATTAAACTTCTCAAAACTTGACAAAACTGAAGGGATTCCCATGCGAATATACTATTTTGATCAAGTTAGTTTTGTACTCTTGCAATATTTGGCAACTAAATAGTTTTAACAAAAAGGTTCTTGAAAAAAAAGAGTTGAAGATTTAATTTTAATTAAATTTGAAGCCCTTTAAAACTGCTTTAGAACTTCAGATGATTGTTTCAAATATTGTGCAACTATGGCGTTCGTAAGTTATAAACATTTAATTGAATTTAGTTACCAGACGTTGAAAATGCTTACCACAGCATAGATTCTAAGTAGTTCATGTTATTCAACTGTTGTCAAGACTAGGCTGACACATACACACAGATGCACACACACTGAACAACACACACACACACACACGCAAATTAGTTGAGAAACAAACTCAATTTACGAGCAAGTTTTTCGAGCAATCTTCACTTGTTCATTCACGAATACATAAATTGCAAAGTCTGTATGAGTTGAGAGCAAGAAGAACAATGTGCAATAATAATATCCCGTCACTGTTGCCAGTTGTGCGCTGCAAACTAAACTGAATAGTCTGCCAGTGGTAACACATAAAAAAATGCGCTAATTTGTGCACTTCTTGTTGTTGGCCAAGACGCTGAACAGCCAGGAAAAAGGGGTGAGGGTTAGCTAGCAGCAAAGCAAAAAGCAGTCGTCACTTGGAAGCCCTTCAAACGTTCTACACAGCTAGCTAAAGAGTTGATTTACGTACTGAACTGAACTGAACAGAACCAAACCAAACCGAACCAAACTCAACCAAACGACACTGAACTGAGCTCAGACAATGAATTCCTAATTCCTGACAAGCTTAACCCCCTTAACCTTATAGCCCCTCCCTTCAGGGCTGGCAAACAAGTAGCTGAAGCTGTCTTTTTGGTTTGCCAGCCCAGGCACAAACTGTCATAAAGTGTCGCGCCGCGCGTTTCCGTTTCTGCCTCTCACACACCCTTGTTACCTAGGTCTGCTGTCAGTGCTGCTTCCTGCTAGTTTTGCAGGTCCTGCTGCTGCTGGTGGTGCTCGTGGTGATGGTGGTGGTGCGTGCTTAACCCGCAATGGCTTCCGGCGCACGCACTGCCACAACAGCCCTAGTTTGACGCTTCTGTTTGTATTTGACAGCAGCGCAGCAGAAAAAGTGCACATTACTTTGCCAGCTTTGGATGCACTTGCTCTTCTTGTTGCTGTAATGAGTCGAAGGATTACGCTTTCAACAGCCTTTGAGTGCTGCCCTGAAGCGTAGTCAAAACAAGCTCATATACAACACAAAAACTGTCAATGCCATCAACAAGAAAAGAACCAAAGAAAAGAAATAAAAAGCTACAGCAAACATTGCAACACAAGGTGCACATAACTGTTGCAAAAGCTGTACAAAACTGTTGCAATAGCTGCACAGAATGATTGCAATAGCTGCATAAAACTGTTGCCATAGGCATCTGTAGGGCATAACATGTGCTTGGTAGCTGCAGCACTGCAGTTGTTGACCCAAACGTAGCCAACTGTTGGCCAACACAGTTGGGTGTCCATAATAGTACCATTGTGTAACAGTTGAAAGGTGTCGCTGCAGGTGAGCACAGGACTATTATATAATTTTATGGCTGCCTCTAATGAAAACTGTAACACGAGTTAACTGCAAGTCAAGCAAATGAAAGCGACATGTACTTATACTGTTCACAAGACTTGGAACTTTTACGGTTTTAATGTAATAACAGAAATTTTAGAAAAAAAATCAAACTAGCAATTTCATCATTTTACAAACAATATCCAATTGAACAGTGTCAGCACAAAGCACTTGATCTAAATATCAATGTAAAACTCGGAAATCCACGCAGAGAGACACACTCAAACAATTAGTTGTAAAAGGTGGATGAGTTTTTTTGGGGTAGCTTTGGGATGAAGCGTCGTCAACTGAAGCCCTACGAAAAAGTTTTCAGTTTTTCAGTGCAAACAAATTGGATTATTCGATTACGTGTTTGTTACAGCGAACAGAACAGGTAAACAAAGTGAGTGTAGAGAGCGAAAAAGATAGACAGCTAGTGTGCGAGTGAGACAGTCGACTGTTTTGCAAAGCGGCCAAGGGAAGAAGTTTTAAGGGTGCCCATGGGGACTGGTGTGAGGATTGGTTCAATTTCAAAAAGCAGTTTTCTTATGTCTTGAATCTGATTTATGTGGATTTTGTTTGCCAATTGGCAAATGTTTGAAGCGCAGCAGAAAAAAGAGAACTAAAAACTAGATTGCTGATTTCTCTTCTGTATAATAAAAGGTACTTAAAAATATGAAAATTATAGAAACTGACATGTTTTCTTATGCAACTGTTACAGCTTTATATATTGCTTAGTTGGTACAATTATATATTTGTTAAGGAAAATCAATTTTAAACAGCCATAAAATAAGTACAACAGGTATAATTTTAAGTACTTAATGAAAACAAGAAAGAAATGTTAACATCGGCGTGCCTAAGATATATACCCTTGAAAAAAAGTTTTGCATAAGAAAACTTAATTTTGAACAAACTGTTCGAATTGCAGCTATAACATATAGTAGTCCGATTTTGATGAAAAACAACAAAGTTTTTCATACAAAAACTAATTTTCAATCGATCGTTCCCATGGCAGCTATAAGATATAGTCGTCTGATTTTGATGAAATTTTGTCACCATGTATAAACTGTCCTTTAACTTAGGTTTAGTGAGTTTGGTTGAGTTAACGTGAAAAACAAAAAAGTTTTTCATACAAAAACTCATTTTTCAACCGATAGTTCCTATGGCAGTTATATGTTATAGTGGTCCGATCTGGCCAATTCAACTATAGGTACTACCTGCAATAAGAAGAAGCATCTGTGCCAAGTTTGATCAAGATAGCTCTAGAACAAAGTCTTGAAAAACGCATATAAACAGACGTACAAACGGACAGACGGACATGACAGACATGACTCGGCTGTTGATGCTGATCACGAATATACAATTTTTTTTTTCTGAGACGTCTCCTTCGAAGCGTTACATATTTAGTGACAAAATTATAATACCCACTGCTAAGGTATATAGAACATGAAAGAGTTATACTTTTTCAATCCAGTTTTGATTTCTTTTTTAAGCCAAAAACTTTAAATTAAAGAGTAATGTTTGTTCACTCCATTTTTGGTTTGAAATTAATTTCAGATAGGTTTCAAATCAATTCCAATGGTTTTAAAAGTAAACTATTTTAGAATCAAATCCCTAAACGTTTTATAATCAAAAACATTTCTTTACTTTTAAGCTTTAATTTTTTATTGTGTAGTTAAGCAACATTCGATTCTATATATTAAACGAAAGAAATCGATGTTTGGGTAAGTCTTTTTGCACATTTCGAAAAAAAGAGAAACGTCTTTTGCTGACAGATACAATGAGACGAATTCGAGTTTATCGTTTCTCAGGGAAAAAAGTGCTAACAAAAAGCTGATGCTAAACGCAATACTTTGCATATCAAAGTTATTTTCATTACAAGCTGGCTGACTAATTGAGTCACATGCAAAAAGGAAAGAGTGAAAAATGGATAAAGTAGAATGAACTAACTGGCATCGTCAGTTGTTAACTGAGGTAATAAAATTAGGAAACCGTATAGAGCAATCTCGACCATAAGTTACCTGTGGCAACCGAATACACCCAACACACACACACATCAGTTACGTTTTATATAGACAAATTAAAAGTCAATACGAATTGCACACAGATACAGATGCACAGGCACATACACAGACACATACACAGACACATACACATGCACATACACATAGAGCTTTTGGTAGAGCAACTAGCTAACAAAATTTATTGTTTCAAGCTGGTTTAATTGTTTGAAATTGTTTTTGGGTTTCAAGTTGCAACTGCAGCTGAAAGTTGTCTACCCCAATCTGTGCGTTTGGTTTATAATTGATTTTCATATATAGCATATACAAAGTATGTATATACACATGCATAACATATATGTATATGTATATAAACCTGTCGACACGCTTGTTCTTATGGCAGCAGGTGTTTGACATATGTTGCATGTATAAATTGCATCAGCTTTTATTTATTTTACTTCCAGTTATTTTGGCTATAGCCCGCACAGCTGCCAACAGCTTCGGTGCTGTCAATGGTGCGTATGAGTGATTTTTAATTTATATTTAAATAATCCAAAGGCATGTTTAAGGTCAAAGTGCAAACATGCCTAGCCCTTGACTTGATATTTGTCTGGCACGAAAACTTTTTAGTTGCGTTTGAATTGAGTTTGAGGCGGTTCCTACACATGAGAGGATAGTTCTAATGAGCTTGTGGGCAGCCCGCAGTACAGTCGATGTTAACCAAAACAAACAAGCAAACATGTAAGAACGTTACAGCAAAGGCGTTCAAGTAAAGTGTGAATCGAAGTAGCCAGAAAGGATTAAGGAAATGGCAAAGGGTTGCCTTCGTTTTGGTATTGCCAAAGAACGTTAAACATGTTCAAGTTATGCAGAATCGATAGATTTATATAGATATATAAACACAAGTGTGCAAGTTTTGCTGACTGGCAGCCAATTAACCCTTTACGTGCCAATTGGCTGCTAAATAAATTAGTACGCATGTGTTTGAGTGTGTTCTGGTGTGTGTGATTGTGTTTGTGCATAAGCTGATTGAAAAACTTAATGCAAAGGTCCAACACAACAAAATCAGCTAGAAATCAACTCCAGCCTCTTGGCATTTATAATTGCCATTGCGCCTTCAAGTGGCCCATAAAAAAGTTGACTTAAAGGCAAACTGGCAGCCGGGGCATATTAAAAACGCCTCAAGTTAGGCAACGGCTTTTGGCTTTGGCTTTGGCCATTGAGCATTGCGCATACGTATACGTAATTTAATTAAAGTTGATGTTTGCTTTATGCCTTTCTGTTGTGCTTTTAATGAGGTTAGGCAAATAAAGTGCGCATACGCCATGTGCAACACGGCGAGTTTTATGACAGCTGTTTTTTTGTGGATAATCGTAATGGTTGAAGCACTAGGCCCAAAAGGAATTATTAAAATTATTCAAATTGGAGTTGAATAACCAAAATTTGCCTACATTTTGAAGAGTTATACATTAAACCAGGTTTTTGATGTATGAATGTATAAAGAAGTGTAAGAGTAAGACTTTTAAGATACTCGCGATGAGAACAATTTCAAGATTTTTTTTTTTTGTAAGCCGGACCTTTAGAGGTCACAAGAAATGGTTTGGTTCGAGTTCAGGTTCGGTTCTACGTTGTATAACTGGTTCCGTTCAGCACAAACAAAATCTCAGAGCTACAAATTCGAAGAGGTGCGGATTATTTAATGGATAATTTCAAGTCAAAAGTGAGAAAAGATAACCTGTTCTATACCCTGTTTAGATTAGCTTACCTGAAGAAACATAGGAACTCTAATGACTCAATTTTGAAAATATTGTGGGCTGTAAGCGAACTAATTGCCTTTTCACATTATGCAAACTTGTTCAAATAAAAAATATGTATAATCTTAATCCACTTAAAGAATAGAAAGTTAGAATTTGAATGAAGCACAATGCCAATGTGCTATCTCAAAAAACACGTTCTATTCTCATTTTCAAGAATAATCAAAAAAGGTTTTCAAAAACATTGAATTTTAAAATTGACTTGAAGTTTTTCAGTTAAACAAAAAGGCAAAACACCATGAAAATGCAAAGTGACAATGCTGCAAAATATCGTTTAGCTTGCAAGTGTTTCTGTCATGCGAAACATCAAATATTGCACACACAAACACATACACACACATTGAGAGCTATTTTTATGAAACGAGTATGCAAATGATTAAGGGACTCTGGTGATTTAAAAAAAAAAAAAGAACAGAGAGAATCTCCACATGCCACAATACAAATTGAAGTGCTCTACATTATAATTCATTGCACAAGCAATATGATTTTTTGCAATTCCTTGCTGAAATCATCCGCCCAAGCCGAGCGAGCAACAACTTTTAACAATGACATTCAGTTGGGCCAGTAGCAGAATCAACCCCAACTCGAACCCCAGCTCCACCGAATCCAATCCACATTGCAAACATTGCAAGTTGCATATGCCATGTGTCCAAGTCGGAATCAGATTCAGTTACGGCGTACAGTTGGAGTCCGAGTCCGAGTCTGTATTTGGTTTTTTTTTTTGGGTCTGGAGCCAAATTGCTTCACCGCAATTTTTGCCGTTTGTTGGCATTTCTGTCGGACAGTTTTTTTGTTGCTTCTTGCCCGCTTTTTGGTTTGCTTTTATTTACTTAAATTGCAAGTCATGAGTGTGTATTTCATTTCTGTGCATACACACACACATACGAGCACAAAATGCAGGACATTCGCACACACACACACACACACACAGAGGACAAAAATTAAGCAATTCTGCACAACACTGTTTTTTCATATGTAGATTTTTATATTAAATATCATTTTATTGGTGCTTTACAATTTAAACTAATTGCTCAATTGTTTGTGCAATCGTTTCAATTGTTTGTGATAAACGTATTACAAATTTATAGCTTAACAATTGACTTTTTTATTGAGACCCCTTTTTGTGTAAGCTTTGTAGCTGTAAAATTGAAAACTCAAATTTTTAATTAAAATTAGCAGCTGCTGGCACACACAAAATGTAATAAATAACAAAATCGAATACATTAAAGTGCTCGACATGGATATACTCTGTACTCATTAAACCCTCGTAATTCAAATAAATACAAGGTCATGCTATTGAAATTTATATAAACTTTTATACAGCGTTTGATGTTTTTTATACTCTGTTTTTCCAAAATGGAAAAAAAGAGTTTATTGGGTTTGTGAAATGTCCGTCTGTTTATTCGTCTGTATGACCGCAATTCTTTCCACAGTTGTGAAGCTAGAGCAACCAAACTTGGTATACATATATGTTGATATATACCACAGGCAGACAAAGTGTTAGTATCGGCCAGATCGGACCACTATAACATATAGCTGCCATAGGAACGATCGGTTGAAAATAAGTTTGTGAATGAAAAACTTTTTGGTTTTTTAAGATAACTCAACCAAACTCACATTACCTAAGTTTAAAGACTTTTTATAAATGCTTTCCAAATTTTATCAAAATCTGACTTCTAGTATGTCTTATAGCTGCCATAGGACCGATCGGTTGAAAATAAATTTTTGTATGAAAAATTTTTTTTGTTTTTCAAGATAACTCAATCAAACTCACTTTACCTAAGTTTAAGGACAGTTAATATATGATGATAAAATTTAATCAAAATCGGACTTCTATATCTTATAGCTGCCTTAGGAACAATCGGATAAAAAACCTATTTTGTTTTTTAAAATAACTCAACCAAACGCACTTTACCTAAGTTTAAGGACAGTTTATAAGTATATAAGCAGTCTTTACAAAAATACATACAAAAAACATACAGAAACAAGTAAGAACGTTGCAGTCAGGCTCACCCGACTGCGATATACTCTGTTTTCTGTTTACTGGGGCGGGGGTGGGCGTGTCAAAATTTTTTTCTCCAAACTATCGATGAGATCAAAAGTATTCATACTGCAAAATTTGGGGTTTCTAGCTATAAGGGTGTAGGAGATACAGATTTTGCAGGGGCGGTAGTGGGCGTGGCATTTTTTTTTTACAGATCGGTCGAGGATGTCATCAGTAGTCTTCATGCCAAATTTGGTGACTCTAGCTGCAAAACTGCAGAAGATATAGATTTTTGCGGTTTGTGGGGGAAGGGGTGGGGGTGGGGGAGAAATATTGACACTTTGTCTGCCTATGGTATATACCAACATGTATACCAAGTTTGGTTGCTCTAGCTTCAAAACTGTGGAAAAAAACTGCGTTCATACGGACAGACGGACGGACAGACGGACATTTCACAAACCCAATATACTCTTTTTTTTCATTTTGGAAAACACAGTATAAACAGAGCATATCGCAGTAGGGAGTGTCCGACTGCAACGTTCTTACTTGTTTGCAAATGAACATGTCTAGTTCGATTCATTTTACAGCTTTTAATACCTCTTTTTTTAGGGTACGGAGTAAAAAAGTATAGCCAGAACTGAACTCTAAAGTTTCAAGTACATCTTCTATCCACTTGAACTAAAATCAAACTCAGCTGCGCGCTTTTACTTTTAGCTCTCGCCTCAACTCGTTGATATGGGGCAATTACAGAACCGCATGAACTGCCAAAAACAAAAAAAAAAGAAAGGAAGCAAAGCCAAATTGAAGGACGCTCTCATAAGAAATTATACCAGTCTTTTCAAATTAAAATTCATTAAATTAAAAGCCGATGAGTAGTCATACTTTGAAAACAGCCGCCAGCAAACCAGTCAAAGTTCATTTAACATTTTGTTTGTTGTTTGCTTTGAAAACGAGAGGCAAGCAAAACAAATGTTTTCATTTTGTTGATTTGATAAATTATAATGCATTCGGTAAAGAGCTAAAAGAACTACAAAAAAAAAGAGAAAATTTGTTGGCACAAGCGCAACTTTTGCCACAACATTATGAAAATTAAATGAAAATAATTTTAAACACATAACGTATACGACACGTTGCTGGGTTGTGTCATCTGTGCTGCCAGGCTTTGACAGCACTTGAAACTGTTTTTTGTTAAGCCTTAAAGAGCATACCGTAGGTGCATAAAAAACATAAGCTCAAAGATTATAATGAGAGCACATGAAAGTATAATCCAACAGCATCTGTGTTGCTTCTAATGTGCTTATCTTAAGTCCACTTTGAGGTCTTTTCTGCTGGTTAAATGGATGACCTAGTTTCAAATGAATAAAAAAGAAGTCATCTCCAGCTATAAAAAACAAAAAACATATCCATGGACATCGTTTAAGTTGATTTCATTGACACAGACCCTTAGTTACGGCTAAGCTGGTTAATTGGATTAACTCAGGCAATTCGTATGTAGAATGCATGCTGAACATGGTCAAAGCAATTTTTCAAAATGGAAAGCATTTCTCGTTCAGCAAAAGTTGCCTCTTTTTTTCTATATTGTTCAAAAACTAAGCTGACATTTACAGTTTTTAATACTTTTAATTGAGTTTAAGGGCAGATTTTTCAATGTCCAAGTTCACATTAGATTATGTTTTAGATTAAGTAGCACATCAGTAATTTCAATTTTTCGATCGACTTTTAAATTTATGTGTCACGTTAACATGCGAATGGCAAAATTTGGGAGAGGTGGCAACAAAACTGTCGAAATCAAATGATTTTTCGTGTCAAGTGGCAAAATTATTGACGCACTATTTTTGAACTCGCCACTTTAAAGATACAAATTTCTTACCCAAGATAAAGAGCAGACTGATGCAGCTTATCAATAGATACTAACCTGTAAAAGACAAAGAGAATGAAAAGCAAAATGCGATTATAATGAGGATATTAAATTGAATGCTTAATATTATCTAATGAGAGAAATACTATGATAGAAAATGCAACAAATATTAACAACGTCTACGAACGAGTATAAAATTTGATTGAATTACATTCGCTCGAGTTTTCATAAACAGCTTACACTGCAATCCAAGTTCAGTTTATTATGCTTGGCTCTAATGCAGCAAATTGCATTTTGACTTGGGGGTAAGAGGGAAAGAGTGGGGCATTGAAGGTTTGGTCGCTTGGACGTTGCCTGTGGGGATGGATTGTTGTTGTGAACAAAATAAACAGCAAGTGCTGAGCAAAGCGGTGCTAAGGATAAGTCAGCTCTGTTGACTAAAGTCTATAAAAAGCGCAATGAAATCAGCAGCAACAGCAAATGAATAGCGGAAGTTTAAGTGTCAACAGAGTGTGGGTAGAAAAGCAGAGTGTTAGGGAGGATCAAAGGAGTACATGGTTATCAACTCGCATTGCAGACCAAGAAGGGTTGTTTGCAAAGAATATGAACGCTGCTTAATTACAAACATTAAATTGAACAGAGGGACTGATTATATCCCAGAGTTATTTGACTTTTTTTGCACTTCTTTGCTAAGATTCCTTGTTCCTGGAACTGCTGAACTAATTTCAAAGTTTAAATGGACTTTTGAACTAGTTGTATGATGCAACTGTTGCTCTTTTTATTTATGACGTGTTTCACTGTAGTTTAGCATAGAACAATTTCAAGTTACGACAAAACTCTGATATACTCTTATATGTATGTAAGTAAATTTCTTTCTTTAGACAACTTTTGCAGAGTTCGAGTCTAGCCTGTGGCATGTTCTTTTAAGAACTGTAGTCGCATAATCAATAACACAAGTTTTATTAAAAAACAAGAGCCAAACACATATGGCAAGGACGAGTCGCACGTGTCGCTTCTTGAGCTCTTCGAGTTGTACGCGCACATAAAATTTGATTTCTAATGGCAACAGTTTTTACCCAAAAACTTGTACGGGACAAGGACAGCAGACATACGTTGTGAGCAGCAGAGAGGAGAGTTGAGTAAAGGGGCAACCAAATGGGACGAGACATATAGCTGAAGGACAACACGTTGTGTGCGCTTCGTGTCCGCTAGCAAAATGTCTCGTTGCATGTGCCAGGATGCCTCAAAGCAAACAGATAAACATAGTGTTGCATATTTATGGGCGCACGCTTCGTCCAACCGTTTTGAAGGCTTTTGTATGTAATTAAAAAAAAAAAATTAAATTCAAAATCTACAGCATTTCTCTTTCTTGTATAGTCTAGTCTTGCATGAGAATTGACATACTTTTTTTAGATTTTAAATAAAAAATTAACACAACTGTGTTTGGGTTTGTTTTTTAAAGAGTATTGCAAGCTTAAAACTATTTTTTATAAATGCCATATAGCTGCAATTTTTCAAAACTGTTAAAAAAAAACTGCGGACGGACGGACGGACAAACATTTCACAAACCTAATATACTCTTTTTTTCCATTTTGGCAAACACAGTATAATTATATGTTTTACATAATCTTAATTCATATATAGTAAGCTTTTTGTCTGCTTTGAATATAAATGATATTTTACATGTCAAAATCCAGCGCATACACAAAAAGTTGAATAAATAAGTTAATAAGCTGATATAGCCATAAAACGTTTAATTCATTGTTGAACTGAATATTTTGATGAAACTTAACCATTATCATTTGTTATAAAAATTGTAAATTTTAGCAGCGTGCTGCAGCAACAAGTCATGAAAAAGGGTATCTAGCCTCGGCGTGTGAGTAAAAGTTGTCATATTTTAGTTTTTGAGCCTTTCATCTGATGAGTTTTTGCGGCAAAAAGAACGCTTAAGGATACTTCTGCAAGATTTATGACGTGTTAGTTTTTTTGTCGAGTGGAGTTTGCTACAGCACTTGCAACATTTACATCCACATACTCATCCTCATCCTCATCCTCATCCACATCCACATCCACATCCAAAGCCACATCCTTATAACACATGCTCATGCCATCCAACAACCACTTGCACATGCATATGCATGTTTAAGCGAGGACATGCAATTTTTGTTCGTTGGCAAATGGCGCTCATTTTTTAATGAGCGCCCCGGAAATGTGGCGTCTCTTTGATTTATGAACATAGCCTCACAACTGACGGTTCTCGCGTTTTGTCTGTCAGTCAGTCAGTGAGGACATTGGTTTGATATTACCGCTGCTATTTCGTGGAGTGGCACAAAATTATTTTTAATATGACGGACCGATGTGATGAAGTGCTCGTATAATACTATATACTTGGCTCTGCCAGCGGCCTGTTTACTTATTGATATGTAAGCGCCTAAAAGTTGAATGCAAAGTACTTAAACTGTATTTACGCACGCAAGTCCATTAATCAAGCAATTTATCAAACATGTCATTTGGCACTCGAAATGTAAACGAAAGAGGAAGAGAGTGCGGCGGTGTTTTTGGGATTTGGTATTGCCTTTATTGACAAACCAAAATGTGAGCAACTTGTGAGCGCCCAAAAGTATTTGACACTTTGAAGCACCGCTGTCAGTCAGGAAATTGACTGCTGTTTGTTTGACTGTGCGTGTGTGTGTGTGTGTGTTTAGTTGAGATTGGTATCAATGTTTTGATGGCATCGCCTCTGGATAAGCCACAGTTCTCTGCCATGTCAAAATCGTACGACTTGTCAATCAGCTTGAGCAGTGATAGTCTCCTTATAAATGTGTGTCTGTGTGCATGGCTGTGTGTATATATGTGTATATATGTGTGTTTGTGCCTTGTAATGCAAAACCAGCATTAGTCAATTATGTGCTGCTCTAAAAGCCATACAAATGCAAACAAGTGCGGCATTTAGCTGGTCTTAGCTCTTAAGGCACTAAAGCAGCTTCATTTCCTCAACTCATCCTTCGCATAAGAGTATGCATATACATATACATATACACACACACACACATGCATACTTATACACGTATACATTAACAGCTATAGGCTTACAGTTCTTCAAGCGAGAGAGCAACAAAGAGATTAATAACTACGAAGCTGATATTGAGTTGGCTGAAATTGAAACCAGAATGGCTCCCACTTTGTTTGTCTGAAGGGAATAAGGACGAGGGGAAAAGAAAATTATGTTCTTACAATTTTGTTGAAATGTTTGTGCATTTTAAATATAGCTATGCGTAGGTTGGCCTACAACATAAGAAAAGGTCCTGTCTTGCATATATCTTCGATTTATTTATAAGCTTATTGCACGGCAATTAATTTGCAAAATATTCAACTTTACAATAAAAGTTTACCATTTAAAAACTTTTTAAATTTTGTTTTCTCTTAACTAAATAAACTAGACCATTTAATGTATTTCTTATATTTCTTATACTTTTTATTAACTTTTTAAATAAACAAAAAACAAAGGGGAAAGAAAAAGTGTTTCAGTAAATTTCATAATCAGGCCTGTTCCTATTTCCGAGAAGTTTTCATTCCCAATCGTTTTCGATTTTGTATTCCTCTTTTCAAACAAAATAATAATCGTTCTTTGTTTAAAAATGGGTAAAAGGGACTTATAAAGTACTGCAAATGTATGTAACAGGCAGAAGGAGACATATCCGACTATATAAACTGTATATATTCTTGGTCAGCATCAAAAGCCGAGAAGAACTAGCCATGTCCGTCTGTCCGTATGAACACACAGATCTCTCAATCAATCTTGGCATGCACGTTCCTGTATACCCTACTCAGATCACGTTTATTTCAAATTTCGGAAACAGACCCGCACTCCCTCAAATCGAAAAAAACTCCGACAGCCACAATTTTATAGATAAAGCTTTGATTTTTGGTACACATAGATGTTTTATCAATGTTGATCAGCTGCGTAAATTTCATTACGATCGGATAAGTAGCACCAAAGTTATGGAGAATCTATTACCCCCGTCTCAGCAGGCAGAAACAACAGTTTGACATGCACTGAACAAGTTTAATGCGTTGCTTGCTTGTGTTGCCGCTGAACTGCTTGAAATGCAAGTTGGGAGCAGGGAGTCTCGTAGTCGGGCACACTCGACTAGAGCATTCTTACTTGTTTAAATACTTCTCAATTCACTGTCTCCAAAACTGTTAAAACTGAATTAAAATTCGAAATTGAGTACAGCTAATAAGTCGGATTGGAAATGATTTGATCGTAATGGGAAAGGTCATTAAATAAGAAACTAATGCTAAACAGTATCTATTAAACAGCTGCAAATGTTGTGAGCTACACTTTATAAAAGTTTTTCCTTTTAACGCACATGTCTATTCCCTTTCAGGTAGTATCTACATCGAGGGTAACTCAACTTCATTTCCTTCAAGAATGCATGTTAATGTCAACTTTTTTGTTTTTATTCAACATGTTTATGCACAACTCTCTCTATTGTGTGCATATTAAGCGCATAGTTTTGGGCGCTTGCGGGCTGTTGACGGGTTGCCTGCTTTGCGGTAAGACTTGCATCCTATTTAAAGCACTTATGCATGCATCCTGTGTCAAGGAGCTGCACACATACAACATTCACATTCACTTTTCTACACAATTTACATGTGTGTCAAAGCCAAAAGCAGCGACACATAAAATGCTGGCATACTTACGGCCGCACCTTCTTTATAATACTTATGTACATTATTTTGATGGCATCTTATTTTGTTTTTATGTTATTTATTTGTTTTTCTTTTCTGTTGTCACGCCTCATGAACATAATTGAATTTTTATGACTTGGTTGGGCAAAGAGTCAAAACAGAAGCAACAAACAGTACCAACAACTGTCATAAAATGCTCATAAATGCAATTTGCCAAAGTGACAGCGAGCCTAGTCAAATTTTCTTTTTATGAGCTGCCATAATCGAAGTTTCGCTTTTCGGATTTTCAGCTTCGAGCTGTGGCAACTTGAAAATCCCTTTACTGCGTTGCAACATGCGACAAATGCAGAGGCCATAAAATACATCGGTAAGAACATATTTCTATTTTCCTATTCCATGTCTAGTTTTGGGCAGTTTGGCAAAACTTGGTCCGTCTAGTCGTTGCGCCGAACCGTCCGTCTTTCCTTCCTTCCGGCCGTATTAAAGCCCACGCAAATCCACGCTATAGTCATTTCCGTGTAATAAAAGTCTGGCGCATTGCTATTTGCTTTTGGGAAAGGCAAGTGCAATGAACCGCCAGAAAACTGTGAATACAACGAACAAGTTTTCAGTACATCGTCGTCATTTTGCGCCTAAAAGCATGCAACGTTCAGTACAAACGAGGTGGAGCTTGGAGCTTGTGGCAGCAACTGATAAGCAGCCAGCAGAGCAGCGGCAGCAGCCAACAAAACAGACACTACAACAATTGTAAAACTGACAGCCCTTTGCTGTCTTTTGTTGTTGCGCAATGGGCAGTGTCTGATGTTTAATACCCTGTAGCAGAGTGTAACAAAGGGCGTATACCATTTAGAACATTTAAGCAGAAAGAACGGCGCTTTTTCAGACAATATATAAACAAAATTTCAACAATCATCTCTTTTATTTTAGACAGTACAGGGTATTCAGCTTTCGAGCAGTCTGTGCTGCTCTTTCAAATGCAAACTTCTACTCAAAACCACAATCCACATTTTGTGTGTACCAACCGATACCGTTAAAAGCTTGTCTAAAAATGTATATCTGTTTTTCTGCATCTCTTAAAAAAAAAAAAAAAAAAAATTGAAAATAGAAGATAAAACAGATAGAAGCTTATTTATTATTTTTTTTTTTGTTGTTGTTTTTCATTTTCTATGTTGAAGTGCAGACTTTTTGTGTGTGTATGAAGTGTATGTGTGGTTGTGTGTGTGGATGGGTGTCTTTTGTGGGAGGGTTTTGTGAGAATTGCTCTCAAAGCGGCTTCAAGTACTCGTCCGAGTGTGCTGAGATGTGCGTGTGTGTGTGTCTGCTGACGTGTGTGTGTGTGTGTGTGCTGGCATGTGCGTGTGAGCGTTCACTTGTCTATTTTGTGCAGCTTGTTGAATATTTATTTGACCTTTTATATATCCTCAAAAATCGGATAATTAATTGCATAATGGATCATAGAAATTTGAAATATTTTTGTTTTGACTTCAACAAATTACTTTTTGTTTGCACAATAATTAAAGTAGTTGCAATTAACAATTATTATTATGTAAGTAATTCAAATTGAAATTAAATTTCAAATTTGGCAGACTTTTAACGAAAGTAACTATTTGAATAGTTCTGCAAGTTGGCAATTTCAACATCAATTTCATTAATTATTTAAAATGCAGGGTATTTTGTGTTCGTTGTATCCTATAACAGTCATTAGAGTCTGCAATTTCTTTTATTTTTTTATTTGTTGACAGCTGTTGCTGTTCTTTGGTCTTTTCCATTAGTAATTTGAAAGTTTCCATTTTGAAGCGCCCTCAATTTTGTTTGCGCATTTTTTAATTAGCTTAAATTACAAATTTTAATGCCCCATCTTATTTTTGCCATCTAACTGACCATAGCCATAAACAGCTTTAAGTATGATATTTTAAAGTATATTACGTTTAGTATTGAACCATATAGTGTTCATTTGCCTAACCTAATTAACTTTAAGAGCCAGCTTCATTTTACGTCTCATCCAAAAGCTGTTAATTAAGCAGAAACAAATAAAGAAAATATATATAAAAAAATATTTAAACATTTTTTAGAAATATTTGATGAGTGTAAATGCAGTTTTAGATTTTCACTTTAAATGTTAAATATTTATTTAAAACAACGAATAGCGTGTAAATATGTAAAACATAGCTGCGCTCGTCAGAATATTTAAATGGATTAACGTGACTTGATATTTGTATAACATGATTTCAACTGAAAACTGTTACTAGAGAATTTTAGCGTGGAATCCAAATGAATGCTGACCATGTTACACAATGAGTTAAGGCTGAAGTGGAAGTGGAAGTAGAAACATCATCGTGTGAGAGAAGAGCTCAACAAAAGTTTAATTGAATTTCTGTCACCGAGCAAAAGGTGCTCTGACGTCAAATGGTCTATGGTCTAAGCCTGGCTAAATTGTTATAGAATGTGGCTGGTATACTGTAGAAAACTAGGATAAAACTGAAATACTGAGGCTGACAAGTTCTCAATTTGTATAATAAGTTAACTTGAAGCTGCAATTTAAATTGTTAAGTGTTGCAATTATGTAACCATGGCGCTACAAATTATAAACGTTATCTGTGTGGCAAGCAATTGCTTTTCCTCTACATCCTTAGGCTACAACAAACGTTTTAGCCACAAACATTTGACCTACACATACAAAATTGTAGATTCTCAGTTGGCCACGTTGCGTACATAATTTGTGCAATCGTGTGTGGGTGTTTTTGCATGTGTGCGTGTCTGTGTGTGTGTGTGTGTGTGTGTGTGTCCACAACAAATTTATTCATAGCTTCCGCTTCTTGACTCATTATCATCATTGACGTGCAGCGGCTTTGTGTGAGTACACAATATATAATGCTTTAGGTTCCCATTATCTATTAGATACATCTTTGCATACTTAATTAAGAGGTGTGTGGAAGCTCAATTGACCTTGAGCGGATCTGATAAAGGTGCATTGATTTATTGTTAATTCCAAGAAAAACACACTAAACAATTCTTAAATTGCAGTTATGATGCAAGGAAAAGAACACCAGCTCGCTAGTCCACTCACCATGATTCAGTCTGATTCGAATTTGCATTGAGTTGCATTAAACGTGCATTCATTTTGGGTTATTCAACTTAAAGTTCGATTTACTTAGCACTCGCCACATATGAAAATGTCAAGCGTGCAACGTTTTGTCATATATCATAAATCCCTATGCAAATAATAAAGCACGCATAGCCTTGTCATACATAAACTTAAATCAATTCTGATAAACAAAGTCAGTCGGTGACTTTAATTCATGTGTATAACGTTATTTAAACAGTGCTTGGGCTTTTTCTGCAGGGCAACAGCTGCCAAATGTTGTTCGACTCTTAAAATTAAACAACAAAAGTCCCAAGATGTACTTCTCGTCACATGGCGTAGCCAAAAAATGGTATCTTACGGATGCGTTGCACGTTTTCAATTGGCAACCCTTTTTGCATGCATTGTGGCAAACAGTTTTATGGCAAATTAAATGCAATTAAGTGCAGACAACACTCACATTTACACATAGATTGATGAAGCCATAAACATTTAAGTATATTGCATTTATAATGCAAAATTGTCAACGAATTCCATTTAAATGTGGCTACCTCGAACGAATTTCAACACAATTCATTTTACTGTTTACAAGTTCTCCCTTAGAGTCATTTAACACCTCATCACAGCAGGTAAAAGTAAAACAATACATGCATACACACGAATATCAATAAATTACACATTGTTTCCAATGTAATGTCAATGCCGTATGGGTTAATAAACATACTATAAGTATCATTGCTTTTTAATACCTTTCACCTAAAACACAATTCTGTATTTTCTTTATTCTTATTAAATATTCTTAAAGTATATTGAAAGTAAATAAACAAATGTTAGAACACAAAACTTTATAATTAATTAAGCCGTTTCGCCTCTCCAATTATTTCAAAACAAATGGAAGTGTCTCGAATAAAGTTCCTTTTGTCAAAGGCCTGTACTGAAATCTGAAACTTATATCTTCCACTCATAGATGGCCCGGTAACATCAAATATTGGAACGACATCAAACGGTTCATACACTAACTTGGTCTGAAAATGAAAGTATTAACAATTAATTTTCTAAATTTGTTGTTTTGTAAAACCTACGCCAGGTGCTAAACATTTATTCTTGGCGTCTACCATATTGGTAACATGTTTACACCAAAACATGTACCAGTATTGACCATCCTCATACATATGTTTGCAAAAGTCGTTAATTTTGATATTTAATGTAGTTGGGTACCAAGCCCCACGATCAAACTTATATAATTCAAATTGAGTCTGAAATGAAATGCATTAAGTGTAATTGATTTATTTGTCAGTATTACCTGAATGCGATCAGTTGGATGGATATTCCAAACAGAAGTAACATTGCCCGATACGTTTACTATATCCGAATCCATGGTATATTTTAACTCAGAACAATCAAATAGTCCATTAACATTTAGGACGTTACTTGGTTTATTGCGGCAATCGGAAAACACATCTTCATTTTCAATTAGGAGTTGATATTTGAAGGCACTTGATTGTTGTCCAAATATAAGCACTAAAATCACTTTGAAAAGGAACTTTTGTTTTAGCCACAAATGAAATGTACTTGGTTTATCAAGACCCATTAAAATAAAATGTAAGTCTTGATTATAAATTACTGCAAAACTATGTATGTAAGGAGGCAAAAGGAGGCATCTTCGACCCTATAAAGTATATATATATTCTTGATCTTCATCAACAATTGATTTGACTTTGACTTGTCCGTCTGTTTATCTGTCCGTCTTGGCATGTAGGTTTCTGTATGCCATACGCATTAAGTTAACTTAAAATTTGAGGACTGACGAAAATCAGAGGTATTACAGTCGATTCACTTTAACTCGAAACGCTATCTAAATTACTATGCATAATTTGTTAATTTTAACTAAGTTCATTCTTTTGGGAAGCAAGTACCCAAAACCGTGTGTAAAATTTGTTTACGGTTTGACCCAAACTTAACTTACAGTTTTAGTTGCTCTGTATAAGTAGCTACTGTTAAAATATTGATTAAGTATTATAATCGCATTTAATTATATAAGCAGCTTTTAAATCTGTAGCTTCAGCCATTTTGGTGCGGTCATTGGCCAGTTTGCTTTACGCCTTACACATTTTATAAAGCCAACAGTGTCTGGTAAACATTTTCCAAATAGATAAACGCATTTAAATTTTGGGGAAAGTGCAAAATTTGCCACCAGCAGCAATCTTGGCCAAAAATTTATGTTGACAACGCGTGCTGGGCAAATAGCCAGTTTGGCTACGGAAGGGGGTCCTTGTTGGAGGCCACACGACCAGCAGCACCCGCAGCGAGCCAAAAATGAAATGACCAAGGCCAAAAGCAAGGCAAAAGGCAACAAAAGCAAAAATTTGCCAACAAATGCCGTGCGCTTATTAATGGGTCATGTGTGCGGTAAAGTTTTTCCAACTGAAGTTTACTTCTTCTTTTTGTTGCTGTGCTTTAAACTTTTCCCACCAAAGTTGCCAACGAAAACTTTTGACCTCGCACAACTTGATACCGGTTTAGCCCAGAGGTAGCTCCCCAACAAAACTAACTACACTTTGGGGAAAAGGTGCGAAAGCATATAGTATATAGCGTATATGTATCGTTATACGTTACTTTAGTACATTTTTGGTAATTTCCCTTCATACAAATTATGAGACGCAGATTTGCATATTTTTCACCTAACAACTGTAAATTGAATGCGCGATTCGAACAAATTTGCATAAAACACTTTTCGTAAAAGGCGCTACAAATGCATAAATCATTATCTTCATCATCATCATCATCAGCATCAGCATCATAATCATCATTGTGATCAGCAGACTCATGGCATTTTAGTCAGAATCAGTTGGCACACACGGCGTATGCGTCATAAATGCCAAAATGCCACCCCTCAATTTTTGGTGTCCTCAACTCAATCACAATAACGCTGTCGTTGTATTGTTGTTGTACAACATTTTTGGTATTCATGTCAAGCATCAAAATTGAAAATTCAATGTGTTTGTAATTGCCAAAAATGGACGGTAGATTTGGGCCTTAGGGGTGTGATTCTGTCGTGAGATTTGGCTTATAAATTCTGTTTTGTGTCGTGCAAGGAAATTACGCCAATGTGTACATTGCGTATACGCAATGTTAGTGCTCACATTGTGTGCAATATGTGTGTGTGCATGTGTGTATTGGCAGCAGAAGGAAATTAAGTGGCTGCCGTTTGCGAATGAAGCAGGGAGCACTTAATGGACTGAAGCTTATATTGATTAATAGACATTGAAAATGTTGCATGGCAGCAGTTTTTGCCACTTTAGTTTTCCAATCTTGAATTTTCTAAGCGTGAAGAGATTGCCAAAGTAAAGTGGAATATAACAAAGCTTTGGCCAATTAATTTAAATAAATTAAATGACAATGACGACCTCAGAGCCTTTCTCAAGCACTCAAAGAGTTGCAGAATTAAACAGAGCGTAATATATTTGTAATTTTCCAGTTGTTGGTTAAAATTGTCATTCAGTTGAAGTGAAAAATATTTGTTGGCTTTAACAAGACGAAGTTTTAATACGCTAATCTTAGCTAAATTTAAAAAGTAGAAATAGAAAAGAAATAGTTACACAGCTTAGTAATATACTATTTCAAAAATTATATTAATAAAATAATTTAAAATATTTAGTTTTCAAGTTAAGTTTTGAGGTGATTGAGTTACAAACTTTTAGACAATGTCTTAATATATTCTTCAAGATTAAAATCAAGAAATTACTAAAATCTCTTAATCCAAAGTGCAGCCAAGTGCGTAATTGCAGACAACTGGAAAATATGCAGAAGCGACGTTTCTGTAAACAAAAACAAAAGCTGCGCCACTAAAAATACAAAACAGAACAAAATTAAATGCCAAACTGAAGTGCTCTGGCATCGACCTGAGCGTAATTAAAGTTGGGTACCCCAAACTGAAATTTCAGACAGCGGCGGAAGTTGTTAAAAATGTGCTGCCTTTCCGTAAAAATACACATCCTGTGAGGGTTGGGGTTGGGCTAGGGCTTGGGGTTGTGAGTTGTGTAGGTTTTGGTCAGACAAGAGCCGATGCGAAAAAATGCAAAATGCCAGAGCACAAAAAAATACAACAAACAACAGTTGAACAGTGAAAAAAGAAGGCAAAAAAAGAAAAACAACCTTAAATTGGTAGGCCAACAAAGGCGACAATAATTGGAACAGTTCCCGAAACATGCATTGGCTTTGTAATATGTGTCACAGTGTTAGAACTTGACACAGCTGCTGCTGCATTGCAAAAAAAAAGTGAAATCTCTTTCACCTCGAGTTCACAATTCGAAAAAAAAACAAGTAAGAATACTCTAGTCGAGTGTGCCCGACTACGAGACTCCCTGCTCCCAACTTTCATTTCAAGCAGTTCAGCGGCAACACAAGCATGCAGCTTACTCAACTTGCACAGTGCATGTCAAACTGTTGTTTCTGCCTGCTGAGACAGGGGTAATAGATTCTTCCATATGCATCCGAAATTTGGAATAAACTTGATCTGCGTATGGTATACAGGAACCTACATGCCAAGTTTGGTGTCTCTAGCTTTTGTAGTCTCCGAGATCTGTGTGTTCATACGGACAGACGGACAGACAGACAGACAGACGGACATGGCTAGATCGTCACGGCTGTTGATGCTGATCAAGAATATATATAGTTTATATAGTCGGAAATGCTTCCTTCTGCCTGTTACACACATTTGCAGTACCTTATAACTCCCTTTTTCCCATTTTTAATGGGAACAGGGAGTAAAAAACAAAAGCTTGAAAAAGTAGCGCAGCAGGACGACAATAATTGGAACAATCCCTTTGGCAGTGTAATATGTGTCAATGTTGGAATTTGACGCAGTTGCTGCAGTTCAAATCTCTTTAGCTGTAATTTTGCATTCGAAAAAAAGTTTCAAATGGTGTTCAAAACATGTTAAAATTTCCGCGATTTCGCAAGACACAATTTGCCCAATATTTGCCAAAGAGCCCTTGGGAACTTGTGTGTTGCGAAGCATTACATGTTTTTACTCCCTGTTCCCATTAAAAATGGGAAAAAGGAAGGTATAAAGTACTGCAAATAGGCAGAAGGAGACATTTCCGACTATGTAAACTATATATATTTTTGATCAGCATCAACAGCCGAGACGAACTAGCCATGGCCGTCTGTCTGTCCGTCCGTCCGTATGCACACACAGATCTTTGAGCCATAAGAGCTAGAGACACCAAACTTGGCATGCAGGTTCCTGTATACCATACGCAGATCAAGTTTTTTTTTCAAATTTCGGATGCACTCCCCGTAACCCCGCAAATCGCAAAAAACTTATTGGGACACATATATGTTTAATCAATGTGATCAGCTGTGTAAATTTCATTACGATCGGATAAATAGCACCAAAATTATGGAAGATTCTATTACTATCGTCTCAGCAGGCAGCAACAACAGTTTGACAGGAACTGGCCAAGTTAAGTAAGCTGCTTGCTTGTTTTGTCGCTGAACTGCTTGAAACGCTAGTTGGGAGCAGGGAGTCTCGTAGTCGGCCCCACTCGTCTAGAGCATTCTTAATTGTTGTTACCTGGCTGTGTTGCTTTAGGAAATCGCTGCAGTTTGTGTAGTCTAGTTTTTGGCGCAGCTGCTGTCTAAGTGCAACCTCAGTGCAACAATAACAACAATAAAAGCAAACGCAACTCTAAACGTATAAATTTCAAAGCAATTAAATTGCACAATTGTTGCTGTCAGTTTTCAGTGCTTGTTTCTGTACAAAACAAGTGCAGCTTGTTTGCGTGCTTAACACCATTTTGTTAAGCATGACATTTTAGCACCTCACAACAGCAACAACGACAGCAACAGCAACAGCAACAGCAACAACAACGTCAACACAGCCGATCGCTGGCATTTCTTGGATGTTGTTATCGTTGGACATGTGGCAAATGTGGCAGCCGCACGCATCCTGTGCACAACATTGGGTTTGTGTCCCTGCTAAATCGTCGCCTGACAATTTGCATGCAACTTTAATCACACGCCCACTGCAACTGCAACTGCAACAGCAACAACAACAACAACGCGCAAAACATACAATAGAAGTCGTTACAAAGTTCTTTGCTGCGCCATTTAAAATAACAAACAACAAAAATGGTTTATAATTACACATTAGCGGATAAAATATTGCACATGCCACAATATGTAAGTTGGGGGCGTGTGGCAAGGGGGCTTATACTTTTTGAGCTGTGTTGTGTTTTGTTGGCAGACATTGCAATAGTCGAGGCATGTCTCACTTTGTGTGTGTGTGTGTGAGTGTATCGATGTGTGTGTTGACTTTGTGTGTATGTGTGTGTGCGTGTGTGTGTGTTGGCATTGACTGTGTGCTTGTCGGGTGTTTTTGTAATTGATGTTGTTATGACTCCCTTTTTTATATGATGTGTTATATGGCGTTAAAGTGTTATCATTATCGCCGTTTGCTTTTGTGATTATTCAATTATTTGCACATACAAATTTGTGGCCAGACGATTATAGTTAAGAATTTACTTGCTTGTATATAAAAATTGTATATTTAGCTATTAGCTTTTGAATTTTAAAGCTTGTTAAACTATTTATGCTTTTACTTGCAGAAGTCCCCCTAATTGGCTTGTTTTGAATGAATTTCACGTATACGTTTGTATTTTTGAAATCTATAACATTTTAAGCATAATTTTTTTTATTTATTTTGTTTTTATTAATTAATTTTTTTTTATTTATTTTTTTTTTTTGTTTTTTTTTTATTTTCTTTTTTCTTTTATTTATTTATTTTTTTTTATGTTTTTTTGTTTTTTTTTTGTTTTTTTTTTTTTGTTTTTAACTATAAAATATATCATAAATTGTATGCATATGTATTTAATACAGGCAAATTAAAGTTAATATATATCTGCACTTTTTCAAAAAAATTAAGTTAAACAATGAGTTTAATGTTAAAAAGCTCGATTAAATAAATAACACATAAAATTCTATAATCTATAACTCTTTTATAGAAATACTCAATGCAATATTTTACCATTTAAACATTTAATTTTAAACAAATGCAAAAACTTAACAACATCATTGCCCATTTAGGGCATAAGATAAATAAAAGCCGATTAAATTATTGCATTTGCTGAGGTATCGAAATTTTATACCAAAAGCACACAAAATCATTGAATGCTCAAATTCAGTCGATATTCCTTCAGAATATACAAATAAATAGAACATGTTTTTGCTTTACTGACACTTTCATTTGGATTTATTATCTAAATATTTGTTTGCATGCCTTTACTTAAATACAGACAAAATTGTGATTTGCTTGCATTTTGCTTTCATTGAAAGTCAAACAGATTTCAAATCAAAATTGATTCAAGCTATTGGGTATTGCCCTTAAGCTTTAGAGCTTAAAAATTGCTCAATTATTTGCAATTTGAGCTGCTTCCACTTTTGACAGACATAGTTGAAGACACTTTAGAATGCAGTAATCTCTCGATTGATGGCCAAAACAACAAATATGCATTAAAATTGTGAAATTGATACAAAAAAGGCAAGTTTTAACCTTTCTTAAGGGCTGGGGGCTCTTTGTCATACAATAGCACCTAGTGCTTACAGCCTAGAGATATACTATATTGTTATTTTCAAGTCACAGTGATTTTTGTTAATTTTACTTTTAATAATTTCATTTAGAAATAGTTCTGACTGAGGCAATGCTTTATATTGACAAGTGAAAATACATGGTTTATAAGTTAATGTAATCTATATGAACATTAACATTCTAATTTTAGTCAGCAGGGCGCATTTATAAAACTTGTTCAACCAACACAAATATCCTTTCGCATATAAGCAAAATGTACAGCAAATGGCATTGTTATCGCTAATTTATTGATTACCGCAGATCTGTGACTCACAATACATTCAATAGCAACGATTATAATGATCATATCTAGCACACACATTGACACGTGCCACACACAAACACGTACGGCACATTTAAACGGCATTTGTGATTGAAAGACGATAGCTGCAGCAGCGTGTTATCCCTTTCTTTGTGTTTACGACTTGTGTCGTTTGGCTTTCAATGTTTGACAAATTGTTTGTGGCGATGTGTAAATGCAATAGCAATAAAATTATAACAAGCAACACTTAATAATAGCAAACAGACCACCCAAAGACTTCATAGCACAGCAGGCGAACTCACATTTGGCTCACAAAATGATGTTGGCCAACTGCAGCAAGCAACACAGCAAGAAGAAGAGTTGCAAAATAGCTACACGCATTTAAAGTGCGTTTAGTTGCATGTTGGTTTTATTGGCCACAATGCACACATAACTGTAACCGTAACTGTTGTTCCTTTTGACGTTTTGGCACAACATTTTAGTACAATACACGCAGACTGTTGGCCAAATGCAATTTCATAATTGTCCTGCTCAACACAATCAACAAATTGCTTGGCAACAAAAGCCACAAATTTCAGTTCCTAAAGCTCAGCAAATGGAAAGTGAGACGCTCCAACATTAGTTTAAGTTTTATTGGATGTCAACCTTCCCCTTTTCGATTTACATCATATCACATTCGGAATCAGAATTTGCGTAGCAATTAAATATTCGGTTTGAACAAGTAAGAATGCTCTAGTCGAGTGTGCCCGACTACGAGACTTCCTGCTCCCAACTAGCATTTCAGGCAAGCAGCACACTTAACTTGTCCAGTGTCTGTCAAACTGTAGTTTCTGCCTGATGAGACGGGGTAATAGATTCCTCCATAACTTTGGTGTTATTTATCCGATCGTGATGAAATTTAAGCAACTGATCAACATTGATACAACATATATGTGTACCAAAAATTGTGGCTGTGGGAGTTGATTTGCAAGAGTGCGGGGGGTTGAAATAAACTTGATATGCGTATGGTATCCAGGAACCTGCATGCCAAGTTTGGTGTCTCTAAATCTTATAGTCTCCGAGATCTGTGTGTTCATACGGACAGACAGACGGACATAACTATATCGACTCTGCTGTTTATGCTGATCAAGCAAATATAGAGTTTATATAGTCGAAAATGCCTGCTTGTGCCTGTAACATATATTTGCAATACTTTACAACTCCCTTTTTCTCCTTTTTAATGGGAACATGGAGTAAAAATTGACATTCAGCCAGTTGAATGCAAATGCACACAAAGTTAAAATCGATTTGTAAGCAGGATAAAATAGCTTGTAATGATAAACCTAAATAAAAACTTGAAGAGTTCAATTTGAAAAAGCTTAAAATGGCCTAAGCTCAAAATAATAGGTAAGTATCAAGTTTATTTACGATGTCGATGTACGGCAAAATCCGACAAGCATTATATATGGGTTCTTTAAAGAAAAGAACGTTTAAGTTTTAGGAAATTGATACATTGCTTTAAACTATTCTCAAATACATTGTAGTTGCCTTAAAGTCATGACTTTAAAACAAATTTGCAATTATTTCTTCTACATTTTGATGTCTTATCCAATATGGTCGGGTTTCTCTCTCGGCATTTAAGCTCGTCGTCTTGGTAAATAGCTTACCTAATTGACCCAGTTATTATGCTGTTTTAGCTGAAGGCCAAAGTATCCAGTGCTATGTTGATGCCAATTATAGTTACCTCAACATTTATTATTAAGATTTATTAATGTTTAATTATCCATTACGCAAAATCACACAGTCTTGATATGCAAGCTAACAAAGTTGTATATATACCAGTGCAAAATCGACAAATCGAAAGCTGAAGCAAAGTCCAAGTTTGCTTTTAGCAATACATTTTTTTCTTTTCTTAAAATGCTCAAATACCAAAAAGTAGGCTACATTTAAAGTTGCATAAAATATATAACATTTTTAAAAAAAGAAAATAATTTAAAGACACTTAATATTGATACCACAAAAAACAAAAAGAAATGCTTAATGAATATATCATATTTTGCAAATTGCAACTAAATATTATATTCTACATTATTCACTACAAAATTAATCATACTTTATGTATCGTAAGTTTCATAATGCAATATGGCACTATAAATTATTAATAACTGGCCAATTTTTTAGAGAGCATTTCAACACAATAAATTCTACAAAACGACATAAAATTTCAACTAGATATAATTGCATTTATAAAATAATTAATATATTAGGTTTATGTTTTGTTATAAGTTATATGTGAAATACGTATACATAACATATATAGTATATATATATTAGATTATTGTGTCGTTGAGCAGCTTTAGAGCTTACCTTGTGGCTGTCAGGCAGGCAAACGCTTTTATTGGTGTCTGAAACCTGCAATATAAAAAAAACCAGAAAAGAAAATGTCGCTACTGGTAAAAAATTTTCATTGCTCTCGATGTATTTGTATTTATTGTTGGTTTTGTGGGAATTCTTTTTTTTTTTTTTGGTTTTTTGTTTTGAAAATTTGATATTTGGTTTTCATATTGATTGTCAAAAATGTTTACTTTTGTTATTGTTGGATGAGCACTTGTTATTCTCTTTATGCGAAACTACATTTGTTGCACATTTGCAATGCATAGTTAGGATATATATTTATATATATATATATATGTATGTTGTAGGTATGTATGTATAGTATATATGTATGTATAGAATGTATGTTTAGTATGTATTGTATATGTTTATAAGTAGAGTAAGATACGTGGACGATATCAATTGAAGTGGCCGACCACTTTGTTGGATGCTTTTCAATTAAATGTTGTTTTGGTGTAGCAGAGTTAAGTTTTGTTATTATTGCATTTATCAATAAGTTTATTTACAAAATGCACAAATATTTTAATTTGCTGGGAAATAAGAATACATTTATGGTATTTAGACAATCATAGACACACAAACATAAATGGTGACAAGTGGAGCATTTATTTGATTTTAGGTTTTTAAATGGTTTAAAAGTAGACAAATTGCATTTCTTATTAAGTTTTGTGAATGAAACCTTTGTTTACTTTTACATGACTTTAAGCAATTTGTAAAATAATTGATATCAAAACCAAATTTTGCTCCATTACGACAGCGCCAAACCATTCCAAATACCTCTTAAAAACAAGAAACTTTCAGTTTACAATTTATACAAGTATTACCACAAAAAAAAAACACAACCTTTTTACAATGTACACATTGACATCGAAAACTACATGTTAAGCTATAAATATAAATACATACAATATATATACAAATATATAGTTAAAAATTATTCGAAATGTTATAAATGTTGATGTAAAATGCAAACATGTTTGCGGCTAGCAAAAAAAGTAAAATAAGAAAAAAACAATTAAATTTAATTAATTAATTACAATCCAAACCAATTTTAAGTATAAACACACACACATATATAGTTATTTGAGGTGCATATTAAATGCGCTAATTAAATTCAAACATATAATTTTAAATTTTTTTGTTTGAAATTAATAAACAAATGTAAGCCACGACTACAAAGTGGGTAGAAAAAAATAAATGACGAGGTCCAATAATACAGTTAAGCATATTTTAATGCTACATAACTCGCTCCGGTCTCTGTTTCATACATATTTGGTTTATTTACAATAACTGTGCCCAAAAATTATGCCATAAATTTTGCATAATTTATAAAGGTATAACATATATTATTTGCAATGCAATTTGGTTTTGCAATTAATGCTTGCATACTTTGGGGCGCAACACAAGGGGAGTAGTTGGAGGAGTAGCAAACAACAACTAAAACTAGACTACATTGACAGATATATGTACATATATGCGACTATATTGCGACTCCCTGCCAAAATATTATGAAAATAAGCTGCTTATATTTAACAATTATAGACAACACCAACAAACATAATAAATTCAACATGGTTGAACAGTTAGATCAACACAACAACAACAACAACAACAATGATGATGGTTATGCAAGTATAAATAGACATTTAAATTGTGTTTTAGTTTTGTGTCCATTTGTTCATTTGAATGATACAAGTATAAATAACGTGATACTAAGCACCTTTGCATATTCGAATAAATTATGAAATCGTCAGAGCATGGGTCGTATGCGTGATATTGTTTGCATTTGTATTAAAATAGTAATTTTGTGCCAATTAATGATATTTAGCTGCAATATCAATTTGTTTATTTGAAATTTGGTTGATTGTTTGTTTTTTAAGCAAAAGTTGAAAACATTGTGAATGGTTTGTATCACATTTAATGAGAATGAAGTTATTATAATTGATAAGTATGAATTGAAGCGCTAAACTGCCAAGCTAAACTTGGCTAATTGTAAACTTAAAGTCATGTTAACGTTTCTTTTAGTTAACCGTAAATGAACCATGTTTATGCAAGTTGAAATTTAGTTACAGCAATAATTTTAAATAATTTTGTAACAAACATCAAGTCACTTTAAAAGCTAGCACACATACATACGGACTTGGCTTAGATAATTTTGCATTTTGCCCACTTTTGCTGTCAGCCACATTTCTAAAGCGGAAACACATTTGGCACCTTTTCTGCTGACAGTCATGCGTCTTCTACCCTAATTACTCGTTGGCTAAATAACCCGTAGCCAAGTTGCAAGTTGCTCAGCTTCTCGCTGGGGCAAAAAACAAATCCGTGACACCAAAATGTCAACAAGCAGCACTCGAGCTCTTGACTGAAAAGGCTAATGAGTGAAGCGCATGGAGCGGAAATGCCTGCGGTATACTCGTAATTAGGAGCATAACTTGCACTCAGACTTCGCATATTACGAAAACTCAGGCAACTGAAAAATTTATGTGCGTTATGAATTCATATTCATATATTAATTTTACGTACATATACATTCATATATATATAATATATATCTAAAGCATTAATTATGCAGCAAGTTAATTACACAAAATTGTTATTTGTTTTAGAAATTGTTGATTGCAACGTTTGATAAGCTTTTTAAACATGAACAAAAAAAGTATCAACAACTTTTCTGGCTAACATTTTACATTTTCAATTTATCCATTTTGACCAAAATGTTGAAGTTGTTGTCTAAACGCGGATATAAAATCTTTGGCAAATTGTCAAACAAAAAAAAAAAAACATTTTTAATTTCCTGCTGTAAATTGTATGCAAATACTATATAATGGAATTTTGTAACTCAATGTCTGCCCCCACCAGCTGCCCCGATTTGTGGCAATAGATAAAAGGAAAATGGTTCTATATGTTCTCATATATATTGGTTCTCATTGAGGGGTTGTGGTTAGCGTATACACAATGTTAATGTTGATTAAAATTCAAGTTAAATGTGTCGTATTCAAACTACAATACAATTACAAATGCTGCGGGTGAATGAGGTTGTTATATATTTATAAAGAGAATTGGTATTATGAAATATGATAAGGATAAATGCAGATATGTATATAGTTTTATGTATGCTATATAAATTAAGTAGCTCTACTATTTATTTACGATTTTTCGTTGTTCTCAGACTTTAACCAGAGTTGTCGCTTACCTGTAAATAGAAAAGGAATAAAACCAAATTAATTAAATTATTGCTATAATTAAAAAAAATTATATGCTTCTTATATTGATTTCAATTTTCAAGTCCCTTTCAGTATTTCACACACAACATGTAAGAATATTCTAGTCGAGTGTGCCCGACTACGAGACTCCCTGCTCCCAACTTTCATTTCAAGCAGTTCAGCGGCAACACAAGCAAGCAGCGTACTCAATTTGCACAGTGCATGTCAAACTGTTGTTTCTGCCTGCTGAGACAGCGGAAATAAGTTTTTCCATAACTTTGGTGCTATTTATCCGATCGTGTTGGAATTTACACATCCGAAAGACATTGATTAAACATACATGTGTACCAAAAATTAAAGCTCTATCTTTAAAATTGTGGCTGTGGGAGTCTTTTGCGATTTGCGAGGGTGCGGGGGGTGCATCCGAAATTTGAAATAAACTTGATCTGCGTATGGTACACAGGAACCTATATGCCAAGTTTGGTGTCTCTAGCTTTTGTAGTCTCCGAGATCTGTGTGTTCATACGGACAGACGGACAGACAGACAGACAGACGGACATGGCTAGATCGTCACGGCTGTTGACGCTGATCAAGAATATATACAGTTTATATAGTCGGAAATGCTTCCTTCTGCCTGTTACACACATTTGCAGTACTTTATAACTCCCTTTTTCCCATTTTTAATGGGAACAGGGAGTAAAAATGCAGCAACATTTTTCGTTTTTGTATTCGTGCGCTTTCCAATTAAAATGTGTTTTTTTTATCGCACAATTGTTGCGGTCTTTCCGACAGCTTGGCATTAAATATGTACATAATGCTTTTAATCGATTTAACCGTTAAGTGAGAAAGGTTTTGACTCCGGGAACCCAAGTTCCATTTCAAACGTTAGCAAAACGTTTTGACGGCTTATGCACTTAACATGCACAAGAAATAAATAGAGCTGCCGACTGAGGTCAAGTTTTTGTTACTTTTGAGTCTAAAGTTTTGACAAACCAGTCACATAATTCAAGTTATTTCGAAAAGAAACAATAATGTTAAAAAGGAACTATATATGTTATATCATTTAAGATAGTAAACCAAATTCCGTTTTCGAAGTAGAAAATGAAAATGAAAATAAACATGCAACTTACAAGAAATGTTATCTTCGGCGTGCCGTAGATATATACCCTTGCAAAAAAGATTTGCATAAGAAAACATATTTTTCTACTAATTGTTCCTTTGGCAGCTATAAGATATAGTAATTCGATTTTGATAAAATTTGGTCAACATGTATAAACTGTCCTTTAAGTTAGATTTAATGAGTTTGGTTGAGTTATCTTGAAAAACAAAACAGTTTTTCATACAAAAACTTAATTTTCAACCGATCGTTCCAATTCCGATCTGACCAATTCAACTATTACAGTTAGCTGTAATAAGAAGAAGCATCTGTGCCAAGTTTCATCAAGATAGCTCTAGGACAAAGTCTTGAAAAACGCATATAAACAGGAGGACAGACAGACGGACATAACGCGGCTGTTGATGCTGTTCACGAGTATACAATTTTCTGAAACGTCTCCTTCAATGCGTTACACAGTGCGTGACAAAATTATAATATCAACTGCAAAAATTGCTCAAAAAATAATCTGCATTAAACAATTTCTACCAAATTATGGAACTGAGCAGATTACAACAATTTTGCAATAAAAGACTTTTCTCTTTCTACCAACACTCTTACTCTTTGCGCTATCTGACAACTCTGTCAGCTCATGGCATATAAACTGAGGCGTCATTTCCCATTTGCTTTTTTTCTCGTTGTCAGTTTTTCATGTCAGTGAGCTTAACGCACAAATCTGACACAGAGTGGACTATAGTATACAACTGTACAAGATAGTATACGAGTAGACTTATGAATGCCTACTATATACATATATGATGGAATTGTTACTGACAGTATTCGTACTTGTATGGCTTTAGCTTATTGTTGCTGTTGTTTTATATTTTGTTTTTGTTTTTGTTTCTTTTGATGCCCGTCTCTGAGGTTGACTGGTTATGCGCGGCTATTGTAATTATTGTGGTTGTTGTTGTTACTGTTTTTGTTGTTGCTGTTGTTATTGTTATTATTATTATTGCTACCATAAACTGCATTTTAATTGCATGCATTCGCATTGTTATTTCAGTTTCGCTTACTTATTGTTGGTAACCTTGGGCGCCCGCCCCACATAAATCGTTGGCTCAAAAATATCTGCGCTTGGCGTCATTCTCTCGATGTAATTCGTTTAAATTTACCATATAAATACCTATATATCTATAGTAAATTTCCATTTGTCGCCAAAAGATGCAAATAAAATATTCATAATTGCGAATGAAAAGCAAAAGCCGTTTAAAACGTTGACTGGTTTGGTTTACGTTTTGGTAAGGTTTGTTGCAGTCTGTAATTAATACACTGCAAACAAAATTTAGATTGTTGATCAAAATTAGCATTTTTACTTTTGAATTGCTTGATACAAGCATTGAAAAATTACAGATAACAGAATAACTGAATGGATTTCTAAAATTAAATTACAAAACATAATCTTTAACAATCAACTTTTATTAAAGACGAATTAAACAAGTAAGAACGTTGCAGTCGGGATCTCCCGACCGGGATATGCTCTGTGTTCTGTACGTTGAATAAATTACATTTTTGTATAGACTACTTATATACTTATAAACTGTCATTAAACTTAGGTAAAGTGAGTTTGGCTGAGCAATCTTGAAAAACAAAAAAGGTTTTTAATACAAAAACTTATTTTTCAACCGATCATTCCTACGGCAGTTATATGTTATAGTGGTCCGATCTGGCTGATCTTAACACTTTGTCTGCCTATGGTATATACCAACATGTATACCAAGTTTGGTTGCTCTAGCTTCACAACTGTGGAAAACACTGCGTTGATACGGACGGACAGACAGACGGACGAACAGACAGACGGACGGACAGACAGACGGACGGACAGACGAACATTTCACAAACCCAATATACTATTTTTTCCATTTTTTTTCATCAAAATTAAAAAAAAGAGTATAAAAAGCCGCATAATTATAATAATCATTCGTGGTCTATGTTTTATTGAAGCTCATCTGCTTTTTATTAGTATCCTTTGCAAGTTTTTGTTTCATGTGCAACACGATGTGAACTCTGCATGAACCGCTTGGTATGCATACAAAATCATTTTCAGCGGCTTTTCATCGATTTGGAGCAGTTTAATGAGGACAACTGACCGTCAGTTTTATGGTATCATTTAATATGCGTTAATTATGCCATTTATGGGCGTGAGCCATGGCATATCGAGGCATATGCGTTAAATTGCTGTCGTTAAAAGGTCTCATTAATTTTTCATTACCATGGTTTTTGGCAAACTGACATATGGCTATTAAAATGGGTTTTACATTTTGCACCCACGTCAAACTGAATTACTTTTGACAACTACTGAAAGTCAAACACCCCAAAATTTGATGCGTATGTACATACATACATACATATATGTCCAAAACATAAGTACACATGACTATAGCAATAAGTCGAACAACAACTGACGATAAACAAGTATCAGGTTTTTTCGATTTTTAGATTGTAGCACAACAGCCATTAAAATAACCATAAAATCGCACACAACAAGGACGAAACTCTGACAGACAAGAGTGTTGCGCAGTAAAAACAATAGAATAACAAAAAAAACAACTCTTGAGCAAAAAGTTTCAAATTGTTGTGACAGACGGACAGTTGAAAATTTTAAAAGGTGTGAGTTGAACAGGAAAAAACAAACAACAGAGAAAAGAAAAAAAGCAAAATTATTTTATAAAAGTTAAATTTCAATCGATTGAATATACAATTGTGCAAATGGCTGATGAAACTTTTGGCCAGATTAAAGCTTAAGTAGTTGTAAGACCAAATAGTCGAAAAACAATTATACAGACAGCACTAAATAGTTGTTCTTTTTTATGCTCTTTTTTAATTTTTTGGGTTTATGAAATGTCCGTCTGTCCGTCCGCCCGTCTGTCTGTCTGTATGAACGCAGGTTTTTTCCACAGTTTTGAAGCTAGAGCAACCAAACTTGGTATGCATGTTGGTATAAACCATAGGCAGACAAAGTGTCAAGATCTACCCCCCGTACTCACCCCTTCCTCCTTAAGCCGCAAAAATCTATATCTTTCACAGTATTACAGCTAGAGCAACCAAATTAAGCACAAGCGCTACTTATCACATCCTTGATTGATCTGACTAAAAAAAAATTGACCAAGCCCACTTCCATCCCCACAAATGAGCAAAGTCTGTATCTCCCACAGCCCTTTAGCTAGAATCACCGAATTTTGCAGGTTGACTTCTGTTGCTCTATAAAATAGATTGAATAAAAATAATTTGTCCACGCCCACGCCCGCCCTTGCAATTGAGCAAAGTTTGTTTCTCACAAACCTGTAGAACTGGCCCAACCAAATTTAAATTGATGGAAAACTTGAAAGATTTGAGTAAAAATACAATTGCCACGCGCACTTCTGACTCCACAGAAAGGTTAAAAAAGAGTATATCGCAGTCTTACTTGTTCTTTATAAATAATTGAAATACAATTTTTCGTTGACTATGCAACATGTTGCAATGCAACGCCTTAAACAAAAAATAGTTTAGCTCATGTTACACACTCCCTCGCTTCAAAAAGAACCCACACATCACATTGTCACTTTTATGCCAAGCAAAAAAAAAAAAAAAAACTGATACCAACCAACTCTATTTGGGAAGTATAAAGTTTCATGCATTTTGGCAGTTACCAACAAGACATACGAATGTTGTTTGTAACTGAATGAGCACAGAACTACAACACCAAATAGCAGGCATATCACAATACACAACAATAACAAACAACAAATAATCGAAATCGTAATAGAAATTGGACTTATCGCACATACACAAACAACCCAAATGTTTTTTGAGTATATACATAAGTAACTATCTGTGAATGTGTGTGTGTCGTCTACTTTTGGGCAACGCTTTTACGCTGTCCTTTCTTTTTCTTTCCTTCCAACTTCATCCAATGTCGAAATCTTACAAATACGAAAATAGTTTCCGTTTTTACACAGTGACATGTGTGCTGCGCAGAAAACAAGAAAACGTTGTATACTCTATAGCTTGAAATTTTTAAAATGCATATGCTTAGGCCAGTTTTGCGTTATTAACTTTTTTGATAGTTAAAAAACGAAAGAATTCCGAAAGGTTTTTGAATAACAGTTCTGATTTTCAATCAGAATTTGTTTTCATCTTTTTCGAAACAGACATTTTAGGTAATCGAGAACAATCACGTTTCGTTTCTGTTAATATATGTAATTTGACTTCAATCTAATGCATAAAATCTTAATTAATTTCTAAATAATGCAAAATGTCAGAGCAATATTGAGTTTAAGAATTTGTTATTTGGGTTTTCTAAATAAACCTGCAAGCGTTAATAAACGTTTGTTTGACGGTTTGAGGAATTCAGAACGGCAAACAATTTTGTTTTCGCAAATTTCGAACGGAATAGGAATTCGAATCAGGCCTCAATATAAAAATACGAAAATTAAAGAATAAACTTAAAAAAATATTGAATAACGATAATACATTGCACAACTATAAATGTTACTGTCGCAACAAATTTTAGTAAATTTAAGCTTCAAAGTAATTGTCTTCTTCTAAAATTAGAAATGTTTACAAAAACAAAAATAAGCGGAAATAAACCGTAAATTAAACTATGCACAGAGTATCTAAAAATCGTTACTTTTCGATTGTCACATTCTCATTTTCATTTTTGGGGCAAAAGAACGGAAATGTAGGATTGTATAAGCGTATATAGCATGTGGGGACTTTGTGTTTTTGTGGGTGTGCGATATGCGAGGCGTAACGAATTGACGATGTGCCGAAGCTTTTTGTGGGCTCCTCTGTGTGTTTCGGCTAGAGAGTCAACGAAATGGCAGCCCAAGTATAAAAAAAAAAAAAAGTTGGAGACTCTCAACCGCAGGCGGGGTACAAGCTGAGACGAGGAGGTGAACAACTTTTTAGCTATTAGTGTGGCAAGCACACACACACACATACAAACGCGCTCAATTTCAACAAAGAGAAAGGGTTGCACACACACATGCACACACACACGAAAAGGGGCATTTTCGTTTACTGTAAATATAATATTTTATTGTACAATAAATACAAAAATGGCGCGCTACTTCGCCTTGGCCGAAAACGGATTCATAACATGAAATTGCTTTTCATGATGGCACAAAAGGAAACTCGACACACACACACACACACACACACATACAGACATACACATGATTGTGCTTGTGCAAGTGTAAGGGGTGCAAAAGGGTTGTGGTTGTTGTGACTCGTTAGCCACCCATTCTTGTTAGATACTTGTCGGCATGTGTGTGTGTGTTAATGTTTAGATTTGTCTGCATAGAAATTTCATAACTATTACATTTCCAAACAGAAAATTTAGTTGTAATGAATATGTGTTTCATAATATTGCGACTTAGATAACATAAGAGCTCAGCTATGCCCATGTATGTAGGGCATTATGAGAAATATGAGAACATTTCAGCTTACGTTCAATATTATTGAAGGGAAGCCAAAAATGTGTGTGCTTGCGCAAACCTTATTCCTAAGTATTATGCCCAAATGTGGCACAAGAATTGAATTAGTAAAATTTTTGAAATTTAAAGTTTTACGACATGTTGAAAATGTAACTATATATTTATGTTTGTAAATAAATAAACATTGAAAAAATAAAAATATTCAAAATAAAATAAAATCGTCTGAATAATTGAAAAGCCACTGCATTCATTTGAAGTAAATACTTTCATTTACCATAATTTAAAATTTTTTTTGTTCTTATTCATAAAAATGTATATTTATTTATTTACTCTACTGATTGCCCCCCGCTGTGCCAAAAACCAAATTCGGGTCAAAATGAAAATTCAGCTAAAATCCAAATTGCCGCTGGCTGCATGTGTCAAATTTGGGCGTAAACAAAACGTGTTAAAATTTGTAAATATTTGCCACAATATGCCAAAAGCCGTCAGTTGCGATTTTTAGAATGCCAAACGAATATTCATGTTGATCAAATGGTAAGCAAAATGTAATAATAAATTCAATTTACATTCAATAAAATTGATCGATTTTGAAATGCAAATATCAAACATAGTGAAAGAAGCGAAATTGTATTTAAACTAAGCTTCTATTCGAACCACACAATTTTCACACTTTTATTTGAGCCAGTTTATAAAATTGAATAAAACATATCGAGTTCTCCCGACTACGATATACTCTGTTTCTTTACGTTTAAAAATTAAATTTTTGTAAAGACTACTTATAATCTGTCATTAAACTTAGGTAAAGTGAGTTTGGCTGAGTTATCTTGAAAAACAAAAAAGTTTTTCAAACAAAAACTTATTTTTCAACCGATTGTTCCTATGCCAGCCATATGTTATAGTGGTCCGATCTGGTCGATCTTAACACTTTGTCTGCCTATGGTATATGTATACCAACATGTAAACCAAGTTTGGTTGCTCTAGCTTCAAAACTGTGGAAAAAAGCTGCTGGGAGTATAAAACAGTTTGCATGGAAATCATAATGGTGTGTTTAGAAATGGTGGGTTATTCAATGAACTTAATGTTTGCTGACACGGTACATGAATTAATATATGCATATGTGTTTATCAACAACTTCCTTAAGTCCCCCTTAAAGTTTTAACAACATATGTATACTGGCTCTAGCATTTATTTTCTCAGACAACGACTTTCATTTTCGTTTATCGGCATTCATGTGAAAACTTTTTTAATGCGTTTCACATCAAAGCGACAAAGTGTTGAGAAAAAAAAAGAAAAATCAAATTGCTCTATTTTATACACTTCAAGCTCTTTTGAGTTGAGCAAAAATATTGTTGCTCAGTTAACTAAATAACAACATTTAATTGACACGTTGCGGTTGTCATTGTTGCCTTGTTGCTTTTTTTTTTGTACAAGTCTTAAACACTTTTAATTAATATTGTTACCCACAAGTGCATATAACGGAGAAGACGTAGAAGGAGATGACAATTGTAAGTATGTTTGTGTGAAAGAAAATTGACTTGTGCAACCCAATATATTGCATGCAACCTTCCCCAACAAACTCAGCAGAGGCACAAACATAAACAAAAACTTGTTTGATTCGAAATTTGGAATTTATGCTCGAGTGATTGATTTGCGGCACATTTGAATGACTTTAAGTACAATATTATTTAAACTCAATGTTTGAATTTAAGTGCAACATGACGCTTATTTCAGGTGAGACAATTTCCAGTGAACTTTTAGCACCTCATCGCTATGACCTCTTCGGCATTGCTTTTTATACGCTTTGATGCGCCGCGGCGCTTGGCGCGCTTCGCTGACGCAGCTTTCCGGCCTTGTCTGCGCTTCTTACCTGCCACTTGGCCCATTGCATGACACCACAGAGCCAGCTCTGAGCACTGAGTATGAATGTGATTTATGATATAATACGAGCATGCTGATACCCTCGCCACACTCAATTGCCAATTGGATGATCTCATGTGCAGAGTCGACATTATATTAAAACCCAAACCCAGTTTGTCTATGCTATAATATTTCATTTTTGAAATTCGGTTGAAATGGATGAGTTTTATATAATGACAGTTCACCCAATTCCAATTTGAAGCGAACTTTTTTAGCCTGAATTGCAAATGCTACGATCCATGAGCATGACATTTATCAAAATAAATTTACAAGGGCAGTTTCTTGGAAGAGTTTTTGAGGAGCGGTGAGAGTAGTCTAATATTGAAAATTAAGTTGAAAAAAAATTTTATTAAGCAACAAAATTGAAAATAAAATTATATTTAACACTTGATAGCTACATATGGGCATTTCCAGGTTCGCGAACGTTACATTCGTACATTAAAAATAAAATAACAAAAACATATTTTTTAAAATTAGTTTTTTTGTGGTTTAATTGCTTTTGGGGTGCACTATTTTTCAATGCAAAAGTCAAATTCGATAGCTTTAACGTTTTCAGAATACTTAAGAAAAACCAGCTATCGCGAACGTTACAAAATATAGAAGTCTCGTTTGAGAGTATCTGGATAAATTAAAAAGTCTGCGAGCTTGAATGAAATATTTAATGGAAAATAATTTCAAACTATAAAGAAATAATGTAGTTTTAAATATTTAATAAATAAATATTATTTATTTATCATTTTGAAATAATTCGGATATTTTTTTCTTTTTTAAATTTACAACTGTCGCGAACGCTACATCGCGAACATTGCAAGATTTCTATGGACTTTTCAATAGAATATTTACATCTAAGCTTGGTTAAATTGATCGCTTATCATTAGTTAGTCAGTAGTTAGTTAGTGCTTATTGTTATTCAATGTTTATGAAATAGCTTTCATTAAGTATCATTTCATTTGACAACGTAAATATTGAAGAGAAAATGGTCTAAAAATGATCAAAATAAAGGCAAAAAGTAATTTTGGCAGATTGCAGTCGATCTGCTCATGATAGTTATTAAACTGGATTGTAAATTGTTAGAATTCATCAATTTTTAACAATTTACATCGATTAAAGCATATAATTCAGAATTAATAGGTACTAATAATGACTTTCAAGTTTTCGGCCCTGAAGGACCTTTTTCCATGAATTGCATGAATTGCTTACGATTAATGATCTGGTATTCGATCGAAATGGTTTCGTTTTCGCTTTTTCAATTGTCATTTACTTTTCATTGCGCAACAAAAAAATGTAAAAGTTTGACGTTTTGACGTACTCAGAAGAGCAGACAATGCACAAAAAATTCCATTTCCGCAAATTTCGAACTGAACCGGAATTCAGAACAGGCCTGATTGTCTTGCGAATAATTACTGCTTTTTATAAATATGTGTTAATGGACTTAATAAATACTGGTACTATTTCCAGCGTTGACTGTTGCATTCTTCTATGCCTAGCAGTGAATTAACCCTTTCAGAGACTGCAGAGTGCGACATAAATTAGGATCTATTTTTTATCTCTGCTTTTTTTTTTTTATATTTGCTGACTTAACGAAAGACTCTTGAAGTCATTTTTCATTGCTGAAACATTTGCATGGGGCTAGTAGTATATAATTATGTGCTCTGGCTGCGTTCAAGCAAATGGGAGCAAGCACAAGCAGAAGGCACAAAACAAAAAAAAAGTCAAAAAGGAAGCCAAGCAGACGATGACGACCGAGCACAAGAGTTGAAGAAGCAGCCAAGGGGCAGCAATGACACTATGCCAAGCAGACGAAGACGAAAACGAAGAGCAGACCATGCCATACCAGACCAGACCTTAAAACTGGGAAACCAAGTTATACCAGGGAGCATAAGCTGTGGTCGCTTCACCTTGAACTCATCAAGTGAACTTAGCAGGCTGCCTGGCGTGACTGGACTGAGAACTTCGAGGTTGTTCGAGTGTTGGAGCTTTACAACTGAGAAGTCGACAACGTCATGTTGGAGAGCACAGGTACAGAACCAGGTAACAAACTAAACTACACGTTTGCTTTGCATGTCCCGCCCGCTCCCCACAAACGTTTTGGACAACTGGCAGCCTGTTCGAGCCGTTTCCTTTTAGCATTTTTCTGCACAAAGTTTTGTGCGTGGTTCCTTTTTAACCTTTTTTTTTTGTTTTTGTTGAATGTATGTGCCTGGCTTTAACAGGTTTTCATTTAAAGTTGGCAAAAGCCACTTGCGGAAATTGTGTGTGCCTTTAGATTTCACTTGTCAAGGCTGAACTGGCAGCAGTCGCCTTTGCCCCGACCCAGTTAAAGGCCTAAACCTTCAGATGTCGCATGACGAATTGCATTTTCTATATTGTTTCTTCATCATTTACCTTTATTAAGTTGTGGCAGCTTAAGGTGTTAAATGTTATGAATAAGTGAAGAGTACTCAAAGTAAACAATATTTTCTTTGTAGCCATATAATTCACAATATGAAATGAACTTTTAAATAAATTCATTGACTTTCAGATGTATAAAATGCAGAAAATGCTCCAGGTCATTATCGAGTAGTGTTAAACGTAAATAATATATGAAACTAGATCATTAATTATTGCGTGTTGAAACCATATTAATATTTATGTATGTGTGAAAATTATATCAAACTCTAATGAAGTGCTCGATAACATTCATTAGATAGGCAAGCAATTGTAGTTTCTAAGATAGGAAACATCGATAATATTTAGTTGTGACTTAAATAATATAATTATTCTGTACTTCAACATGTTAAATCTGAACCAAACCCATTCTAAATAAATACAAAAATAAATCTCGATGATATACTATTTCAAGTCAACAATCAAATGCAGTAAAATCAAGCAACGATCTCAATATAAAAATACTCTGTGATATGTCTAAGGTAATCCCTTCTATGGATTCAGATAAAGTAATCGTATCGGGCAATATTACATCTACAAAAAATCTTAGCCCATTATCTACCTTTGGCATAAACCAACATGAACACAAAGTTTGGTTGCTTTCGCTTCAAAACTGTGAAAAAAGTTACTATCATACGGACAAACTTACAGACTTTTCAAACCCAATGTGGAGTAGAGAGTATATTGGGTTTGTGAAATATCTTGTTCCAGATCTAAATCTAGGACTCTATAATATTCATCAGATAAGAATGTACTTTAGTGCAATTTGATGAAAATTACTAAAAAATTTAATTATTCTGTACTCATTCGTGTTATAATCAGATTTAATTCAACTGTATAAAAACATCATTTTCAAATGCACAATATCTATTCTGACTTGATGCGAGAAGAAAGTGTGAGACCTACATAATGTGGCTAAAACAAAAGTTCCTTTTCAAAGTGATTTTAGTGCTTATATTTGGACAACAATCAAGTGCCTTCAAATATCAATTCCTAATTGTAAATGAAGATGTGTTTTCCGATTGCCGCAATAAACCAAGTAACGTCCTAAATGCTAATGGACTATTTGATGGTTCTGAGTTAAAATATACCATGGATTCGGATATAGTAAACGTATCGGGAAATGTTACTTGTGTTTGGAATATTCACCCAACTGATCGCATTCAGGTAATACTGACAAATAAATCAATTACACTTAATGCATCTACTCATTTCATTTCAGACTCAATTTGAATTATATAAGTTTGATCGTGGGGCTTGGTACCCAACTACATTAAATATCAAAATTAACGATTTTTGCAAACATATGTATGGAGAAGGTCAATACTGGTACATGTTTTGGTTTAAATACGTTAAAAATATGAAAGACGTCAAGAGTAAATGTTTAGCACCTGGCGTAGGTTTTACAAAACAAAAAATTTTGAAAATTAATTGTGAATTTTTTCATTTGCAGACCAAGTTAGTGTATGAACCGTTTGATGTCGTTCCAATATTTGATGTTACCGGGCCATCTATGAGTGGAAGATATAAGTTTCAGATTTCAGTACAGGCCTTTGACAAAAGGAACTTCATTCGAGACACTTCCATTTGCTTTGAAATAATTGGAGAGGCGAAACGGCTTAATTAATTATGAATTATTAATTATTATTATTATTATTATTGATATTCGTTTGTATACAATATATTGTTTTACTTTCACCTGCTGTGATGAGGTGTTAAATGACTCTAAGGGAGAATTTGTGAATTGTGTTGAAATTCGTTCGAGGTAGCCACATTTAAATGAAATTCGTTGACAATTTGGCATTATAAATGCAATATACTTAAATGTTTATGGCTTCATCAATCTATGTGTAAATGTGAGTGTTGTCTGCACTTAATTGCATTTAATTTGCCATAAAACTGTTTGCCACAATGCATGCAAAAAGGGTTGCCAATTGAAAACGTGCAACGCATCCGTAAGATACCATTTTTTGGCTACGTCATGTGACGAGAAGTACATCTTGGGACTTTTGTTGTTTAATTTTAAGAGTCGAACAACATTTGGCACCTGTTGCCCTGGAGAAAAGCCCAAGCACTGTTTAAATAACGTTATACACATGAATTAAAGTCACCGACTGACTTTGTTTATCACAATTGATTTATATTTATTTATGACAAGGCTATGCGTGCTTTATTATTTGCATGGGGATTTATGATATATGATAAAACGTTGCACGCTTGACATTTACATATGTGGCGAGTGCTAAGTAAATCGAACTTGAAGTTGAATAACCCAAAATGAATGCACGTTTAATGCAACTCAATGCAATTTCGAATCAGATGAATGGAGTAGCTGTAGTTTACAATGTGTATAACCTTCATTTTGAGTGCATTATTTTGATCAACTTATTGAAGTTTAACAAAGCTCATATGAAAGTTAAACGTAATGACAATTACAAATCGATTTTAAGAAAGTTAAAATAGTTCTTTGAATCACTCATGAACTTTGCATACCTTTTAGCGTCACTTAAGCAGGTAAACATTAATATTTTTAAGATGAATGTAGTTTTCTATGTCAAGCATTCAAATATTTTGCAAATGTGTCAGAAAAAGTCAAACTTAACTAAAAAGAAAGAAATAGCAGCATTAAGTAACAATGCGTATATCATAATAACTACTTAAAGTGCACAAATGCGTATTTGCAAGTGGAAAAATGCATTAGAGCTGTTTGCTGGGTGTACATTTGTTGCAAGGCTTTTGTTTTCGACTTATTTTCATATTCGATGTGTATAAATTTCCATTTGGATTGCAAAGCAAAATGTTGTAGAAGCTTTTATAGCTTTGTAGTCGTCATTTAGCTTCATCATCATCATCAACATCATCAACATTATAATCATCGTCATCTTCTATTGTTCCATAGTTGCGGATTTTGCTGTTGTTACTGTTGGCTGGCTTTTGAGCGCCATAATTGGAAACATGCATATTCCCATTGTGCGCAAAAGAAGCAAGATGTTGTTGTCGTCGGTGGGTGGAGATGATTGCAAAGCAAACAATGCCAAGTCAGAGCCAGTGGCAATACAGCAACAACAACAGCAGCAGCAACAACAACAACTACAATGGAAAGTAGAGCCCCCAAAGCCAAATAGCCAACAAACCAAAGCAAACAGAGCCCAAACACACAGATCCAAAAGGCTTCCATTGTCTAAATATTGTTGTGCGCGCCATTTGGCAAACATTTTTATAAACATGCAACACATATACAACAAAAGCGGCAACAATTTGTAGCCACAGCTAATATTGCACTAAAGTTTATTAGCACTGCAACAATATGTGCATATATACAATATATATATAGTATATGTCATTCAACAGACAGTTGAAAAACAAAAACACACAAAACAAGCAAATAAATACAAAAACCATTTTTCTTTTATTTTTGTAATTTCCTTAAAAGCATAAAAACGATTTGCCAGCCAGCAGCTTTTTTTGAAGAAGAAGAAGTAAAATTGTCAGTTTCTTGTAAATGCGGAACCGATGCGACAAAATCGCACACTAAATCGCAGCTTGCAACTGTTGCAATAGCAGAAACTCACCAAATATGGTGAGCATGCAACAACAACAACATCATCAACAACAAGCATATCGAGACTCGTTGTTGCCACATTATGTAATCTATGTTTTCTACTATTTCAGTTTTTTTTTTTTTTTTTTTTTTTTTGCACATTTTCGTCCAAATGCGTTTTCAATGCTATAATTTATCAATTTCCAGTTGGTCAAACGTTGCAATTGTTGTTGGTTTTTAGTTTTTTTTTGGTTTTGTGTTTTATTTTCATAAATAATGCAACGGGTCGCGCTTCTCATAAATGTTAAATACCAGCCATGCCCCCAAATGCTGCACGATGATGATTATGTGAAATATCTGTATATCTGTTGCAGTTAGTTTTGTCTGCCAATCTGTGATTGAAACATTGATTTATTCAATTTATTTATTACTTGTTTGGTTGAGTTATTAAACATATTCATATTGTTATTCACAAATGTAAACATTTTTACAGTTTTTTGTGTGCCAGCTGACATATTTGTCACGATACTATTTGTTGAACTCAATTGCATAAAATTCATTTGTTTTAAATAAAAACAAGAAAGAAATATATATACCCTTGCAGAAAAGATTCGCATAAGAAAACTTTTTTTTCAACTGATAGTTCCTATGGCAGCTATAAGATATAGTGATCCGATTTCGATAAAATTTGCTCAACATGTGTAGAAGGTGCTTTAATTTAGATAAAGTGAGTTTGGTTGACTTATTTTGAAAACAAAAAAGTTTTTCATACAGAAACTAATTTTTCAACCGATCGTTCCTATGGCGGCTTTATGTTACAGTTGTCCGATCTGGCCAGTTCAACTATAGGTACTTACTGTAATAAGTAGAAGCATCTGTGCCAAGTTTCATCAAGACAGCTCTAGAACAAAGTCTTGAAAGTCGCATATGAACAGACAGACAGGCGGACAGACAGACGGACTTGACTCGGCTTTTGATGCTGATCACGAATATATACATTTCGTTCTAAAATTATAATAATAAGACTTTTTCTCATATTAACGGATGGACGGACATGGCTAATTCGACTTGGCTGTTGATGCTGATCTAGAATATATATACTTTGTGAGGTCGGAGAAGTCTCCCTCATTGTGACAAAATTGGAATACCCTCTGCAAGAGTATAACAATAGGAATTGTACCTGTAAACAGATGTATACAAATATTGAAGTTGTTAAATGCTTTTTTGCAACAATTACTTTCTTCTATAAACAAGCAGCTTAAGGAAAACTTTTCTTTGTATTTAAAATATATCAGAAGAAAAATATTATTTACTTTGCATCTCTTCCAATTATAATGATATAAAAAGTAAACGGCTTTTCGTTTTACCTGCAGCAATATAAAGCATATTTTTCATTGAAAATATCTTAAAGCAAAATGCCAGCTTTTGACTTTTTCTTTTGCGTCGCCCTATCAATTGTTAAGTCATGCTGTTTTCAACAATACTCAAAAGTCAATATATAGTTATGTACTTACATACCTATACAATAACCCGGTTGTACTTCACGTGCTGCATATGCTGGGACAATGAAATGCTTTTTCCACAAAACTGGCCAAGAACATGCTGATTCTTACGCACGACTCGAAGCACAGTTGGCTCAAAGGCAGCCAAAGTTGGCAACAAAAAACGGAAGTCATTTATTTTGTGCTCATGACATAACAATAAGAATATGTATATATGGCCAGCAGGAGAGCAAAAGGAAGACAACGTACCCCTACAAAAAAACAAAAAAAAAAAGAAAGCCACCAAGTTTGCCAAAGAAATATTTTCATTAAATTTGGCATTTGGTTTTCTTCTTTTCATTTTTTATTTTTTTTTTTTTTTGCTTTTGTTTCCTACTTGCAACAACGCTAGTTGTTATCTAATTTAGCTTGAGAGTCCAGCGAGCCGAGTCAGTCAGCCAGCCTTTCCTTCGAAAAGTCGTTGTTTTTGTTGCCGTTTTAAATATTTCCTGCTACAATTTACAGCCGGCTGCAACTGTCATTGTTTGGCTCAGTTTGTAACAGACGGGACTTCAACTATTTGCGGCCATTAATTATGGAAAATGTTTTAATATTGCAAAAGCGACAGATCGCACAGGATATATATATATATATGTATATATAGTTAAGTACAGCTTGTCAATTTGCCTAATGGCCTGCCATTCAAATCTATTACAACTGAAGTGAAGCAGGTCAACAGCAGGAACAGCCTTTCAGTTTGCAAATACCAAACTGAGTTCAAAATGTTAATTAACCCATATTATTAAAATAAAGTATAATATACGATTGCAATAACAATAAATATAACTCGGGTTACGGTTACGTATTGTATATAGCTAGTACATTAACCCCTTTCGTTTGGCGAATGCCAAAGTCAAAACAAAATAAAAGCGAAATTTGGTATATGATTCATTCAAACGATATTCAAGCTGGCCAAATATATTTAAACCAAATCTTCAATTTCATGTTTCACGTTTGTTTTTGGTCGTTGTTGCTGTTGTTGTTTTATAATAATGCCTTGTAATTTATTAAACCAAAAGGTATACGGAGTAACTGCCATTAAGACTTATAATTTTGGCATGCACGACAAAAACAAACCAAAAAAAAAAAACAACAACCTGGTCAGCCACAGCCGGTCTTAGCCATGTATTTTGTATTATTTGGTTTGTCATTACCTTATTTATTTGATTTTACCAAAGCGTTGACAATGGCTAAAGAGGCGGCTCTGATGCCGTTGACACAACGTCATCGTTTCATCGTTGGATCGTCATGCATTTATTTTTTTTTTGTTTTTTTTTTTTTTGCATCGTAAATTAAATGCTTTTAATATTATTCAACCAACTTTTTTTTGGTCATGATTGAGCGACAGCTGTGAATTTAATTTAAAAGTGAAGTTAACAAGTTGAATACAAAATATTCTGACAACCATAAAGAAAGGCATTGGTTTCATAACCGATTAGCGTTAGAATTTAAAATTTGATTCGATTTTTATACACTTTTTACTCCCTGTTCCCATTAAAAATGGGAAAAAGGGAGTTATAAAGTACTGCAAATGTGTGTAACAGGCAGAAGGAGGCATTTCCGACTATATA